>JAHRHZ010000263.1:44194880-44274384 GCA_024137785.1 Ginglymostoma cirratum
GTTATCTCGGATTGCTGATACTCTGAATTGCGACAGACCAATTTCATTCTCATCATACTTAAAACAAGATGACCATGTAGTTACTTGAAAACTTGAGGATTTTATGATTAGATCAACCGCATGTTCAGACTAGAATTCAATATGGTTAATGAGTGACTAGCTGCGATGGAAATTAAACTTCTGGGATGTAGATTGCAGGACTAAATATTTTTGAAGCAGGACATCTCAATGCAAATTACCATCAATGGATTAGTTTTGAAATGAAGTCAGCATTCTACAAGCAAACAGCACATCATTTTGCACACAGTAAGGTGCCCTTAAAAAAAAAACAACCAAAATTAAACAAAGGGCAGTTAATCTATTTTTGCTGGCACTGGCTGAGGCAAGAGCGTTCATCAGGACATAATAACTTTGTACTCTTCAAATTTTGCCATGGTGTCTTTTAGAGACTTTGGTTGAATCTCTCATCAGAAAGGTGATTATTTTTAATAATGTGGTACTTAATATGACAGTCCTTTTTTTTTTAATGAATACTAAAAGCAGTAAAAACCTAGGTCAGAATCTATCAGGGCTTTTTTTCTAGTCATCATCTCTTTCTATACTTAACCGGAGAAACAATTTTCAGTGTAGTTAGGCAATTTGTTATAACTTCCATCATTCCAATTAAGTCTCACATATGAAATATTGTCAACTATCATACAAGGCTTTCATTATCCAAATCGAATTATCTCCATATAGAGGATTTCTGCAGACTTGTGAAATATGGTCAATAACTTTTAAAGTCCATATTAATTTTATTCTTGAGGCATTTTCAAAAATGACCAGCAGAGAAACAAGTCTAAAATATGGGCAAGACCCTCAAACACTCACCTAGTTGAATTATGTTTGCAATAAAATACGTACGGTGATGTTCTAACAAATAACATTCTGCATTTAACTTTCTAAAGACAGGACATGTAAACTAAGTTAAAACATCTGTAAAGAGCGACCGAATTTCCACCCTGCAACTGTTTTGTCAGTATCAGCTTTACTGTTGTTCTGAATTTTCAGTTTGCATTTCCCACAGGTGACTTTGAATTGACTTCAATTTTGTTTTTCATTGCCTTTTCTTGCTTCTCCTGCATCTACAGTCTGTGCAGAGCAGCAACTGTATTTCCACAATTTCCTTTTATCCTGATGTTTGAAGTATGATGTATTACAGTGACTTTGTATTTTGTAAAATTATGCTACATGCTACACACTACACGGGTGTCCCGACTAGGCTATGTTAAGGGCTTTACAAAATAGTTACAAACCTGTTTCCTGTACAACAATGGTGCTCAATGAAAGGATGAGAATGGTACACAGGTTTTGTAAACTGGTTTACAAACAGTTTTTCTGGCTTTTAACTGCACTATAAATACCAAGAAATGTATCTAAAGCTTAGAAAGTGATTGATATTGTAGAACACTTTCTACCCTACTCCTTATTTACATTTTACCTCAGGTGACACCTTTAAAAAGGTTTACACAATTGATATAGCATTCAGTAAACAATAAAAGTTTGACAAACATTTCCAAACTTTATTTCTACTATCAACACTTGTGGGTGTAATGCACTTTCCTTTGCAGAGGCAAGCATCTAACTCAACAACAGAAGAAATATTAGTAAGACAAATATGATTGTAAATAAAAAAAGGGCTAATTTCCTGTATATTTGCACCCGTTCTTCATAAAATTCAACCTACGTAAACATTATGGATACTATTAAAAAAGCAACATTTTCTCTTCAAATGCATGCCAAACTATTCATCTCAAAGTTCTAAGAAGAGGTTTCAGCAATTGACATTGTTAGCTATCCAAGTTGAACTCAAAAAGTTATTTTAAAATATAATGTTAAAACTGCATAATAGTATGCAAAATCCATTCTTATTTCAGAACCCCTGCCCCTTTTTCCAGCTTTAGACAACTCAAATAATCTGATAAACACATGTTGTATTGAACTACACTTTGCTGAGAGGGAAAAATGCATATAACCAAATAGATGTGATGTACCTAATTATAAAATTCAAAATGACAACAGAAAATGTTGGAAACACTCAGTAGGTCTGGCAGCATCTGTGGGAGAAACAGTCAATGTTAACTGATTGGATTGCAGCCATCTGAATACAAGTAAAGGAATCGAGAGAGATGATGGAGAAAAGAACCACCAGAAACAGGAACAAAAAAAATAAAAAGCAGTGTTAATGATCTAAAATTGTTACACTCAGTGTTCAGCAAATGCTTATAACCATTCACGTATTTTTTTTCTTTACCTTTTACAGCATGAATTTTGTTCAATTTATTTTCTCACAGGCCTCAACTTTCAATTGCCGAAAACTTTACATTTAATTTTCAAGAATGACAAGACATAGAAAGCAAACAAACCCTGAAGTTCAGCATGAGACTGATTTCTGCTTTATCCAGTTAGTTTCTGAGGTGTAAATTTCCTGTTTTGATGAGAGGTCATGTAACTGAAACTGCAACTCTCTTTCTCTCTCCACTGATGCTGTCCTGACCAGAGTACTTCCAAAATTTTCTGCTCTCATTCCAAATTTTCCACATTGACATTTTACAACACAACTGCAAAAATACTGCCAAACAGGGGAATACAAAGGTCAGTCTTCTGTTAAAACAAAAAACCCAAAGAAATGTGGATGGTGGTAACCAGAAACAGAAATTGCCAGGAAAACTCAGCAGCATCTGTGGAGAGAAAGCAGACTGACCCTTCTTCAGGAGATAACAAGGTGTGGGGCTGGATGAACACAGCAGGCCAAGCAGCATCATAGGAGCAGGAAAACTTGACGTTTCGGGCCTAGACCCTTCATCAGAAATGGGGGAGGGGAAGAGGGTTCTGAAATAAATAGGGAGAGAGGGGGAGGCGGATAGAAGATGGATAGAGGAGAGGATAGGTGGAGAGGAGGCAGACAAGTCAAAGTAGTGAACTTCAGGTTGGGGTGGAAGGTGTTGGTGAAGTGGATGAACTGTTAGAGCTCCTCGTGGGAGCACGAAGCGGCGCCGATACAGTCATCAATGCAATGGAGGAAGAGATGGGGTTTAGGGCCAGTGTAGGTATGGAAGAGGGATTGTTCCACGTAACCTACAAAGAGGCAGGCATAGCTTGGGTCCATGCGGGTACCCATGGCCAGCCCCTTTGTCTATAGGAAGTGGGAGGAATTGAAAGAGAAGTTGTTGAGGGTGTGGGTGAGGACGAGTTCGGCTAAGCGGATGAGGGTGTCGGGGGATTGGTCAGTTCTGCCCGACAGGAAGAAGCGGAGGGCCTTTAGGCCATCTGCATGGGGAATATAGGTGGAAAGGGACTGGACGTCCACAGTAAAAATGAGGTGTTGGGGACCAGGGAATGGGAAGTTCTGGAGGAGGTGGAGGGCGTAGATGGTGTCACGGACATAGATGGGGAGTTCCTGGACCCAGGGGGTGAAAATGGAGTCTAGGTAGGTGGAGATGAGTTCGGTGGGGCAGGAGCAGGCAGAGACAATGGGTCGACCAGGGCATTCAGGTTTGTGGATTTTGGGAAGGAGATAGAAGTGGGCGGTGCGGGGTTGGGGAACGATGAGGTTGGAGGTCACCTGAGGTGATGAGGTTGTGGATGGTTTGGTGCTCGGGGGTGGGGTCATGATCCAGGGGGCGGTAGGTGGTGGTGTCGGAGAGTTGGCCTCAGCGATGTAGAGGTCAGTGCGCCATACTACAACTGCCCCTCCCTTGTCCGCGGGTTTTATGGTGAGATTGGGATTGGAGCAGAGGGAGCGGAGGGCTGCGCGTTCTGTGGGGGAGAGGTTGGAGTGTTTGAGAGGGGTGGAGAGGTTGAGGCGATTGATGTCTCGACGGCAGTTGGAGATGAAGAGGTCGAGGGAGGGTAGGAGGCCTTGGGGTGGGGTCCAGGAGGAGGGCTTGAGTTGGAGGCGGGAGAAGGGGTCAGTAGACGGAGGGTTAGATTCGCGGTTGGAGAAGTAAGCGTGGAGGTGGAGGCGGCGGAAAAAACTGCTCAATATCCAAGCATGAGCGGTATTCGTTAATATGTGGGTGGAGGGGGACAAAGGTGAGCCCTTTACTGAGGACTGACCGTTCGTCCTCAGTAAGGGGGAGGTCTGGGGGGATGGTGAAGACTCAGCAGGGCTCAGTGTTGCTGTCTCCTCTGGAGCTGCTGGCTGTGGAGGCAGTGGGCGGAGCATTGTCGGCATCGGCGGTGGGCAGAGGGTGGTAGGCAGCGGCGACGGTAGTGTCTGTGGTGTTGGTCTCTGAGGTGGTTTCAGCAGCAGGGGCGTCCGCTGTCCCGGAAGTGGGGTACCCGGCGGTGGCGGGTGTGACGTCATCTGTGGGTTCTCCGACAGTAGCCTCATGGCCAATGGCGGCGGGTACATTGTAGGGGAGGTCCTGGGTGGGGTTGGGGATTTGGGAGGTGGGGGAAGCCCGTTTTGGGTGGTGGGCATCAGTAAGTTTACTGTACTTACGGTTTTTAGTGTCCAATAAAGCTGAGTAGAATTGTGAGTTCAGGTTGTGGATCCTACGAAGAATAAAAAAACAGGAGGTCCTTTGCAGGCCTGGGAGAGGGAGGCTCTGAGCTGGGGAAGTCTTGATAGTAGTGCCTGGAGATGCCTGCGCATTGCTGCAAGTGTGTGTTTCAGGAGTCGCAGGGAGAAGCGCTTCTGGAGGGTCTCAATGTTCTGAATGCATATATTGTCATGGTTGGGGCCAAATTGGGAAGGCTTGAATGTGGATTGTAATCCATTGGGGATGATCTGGTTCCATAGGCAGGTACTAAGAAAGGTGATGTGGCTGCAGTACCTGGTTTGCTTCAGGACGTGGTCGAGCAGTTTCAAGGCCGAAGAGATTATGAGAAAGTTGCAGTGGGAGAGGAGATTCCCTGAGGTTTGTCCGGAGGGAGGAGGGTAACTTCTTCAGGGTAGGCATCCTTAGAAGAGGCTTCGCAGTGGGGTTAAAATTGTTTCAGAGATAAAAGGTACTGCAGATGCTGGAGAATCCAAGGTAACAAGGTGTGGGGCTGGATGAACACAGCAGGCCAAGCAGCATCACAGGAGCAGGAAAGCATGACGTTTCGGGCCTAGACCCTTCATCAGAAATGGGGGAACACTTCTCTCTCCTTCCTGGACCCCTCTGTCTCCATCTTGGGTAACAACCTAGAAACCGATGTCCATTTCAAGCCCACTGACTCCCACAGCTACCTGGAATATACCTCCTCCCACCCACCTTCCTGCAAAAATGCCATCTCCTATTCCCAATTCCTTCGCCTCCGCCGCATCTGCTCCCAGGATGAGACATTCCACTCCCGTACATCTCAGATGTCCTCCTCCTTCAAGGACCGCAACATCCCCCCCACAGTGGTCGAGAACGCCCTCGACCGTGTCTCCCGCATTTCCCGTAACTCATCCCTCACACCCTGTCCCCGCAATAATAACCAAAAAAGAATCCCCCTCGTCCTCACGTACCACCCCACCAACCTCCGGATCCAACGCATCATCCTCCGACACTTCCGCCATCTGCAATCAGACCCCACCACCAAAGACATTTTTCCCTCCCCACCCTCATCTGCTTTCCGGAGGGACCACTCCCTCCGCGACTCCCTTGTCCGCTCCACACTCCCCTCCAGCCCCACCACACCCGGCACTTTTCCCTGCAACTGCAGGAAGTGCTACACCTGTCCTCACACCTCCTCCCTCCCCCCAATCCCAGGCCCCAAGAAGACTTTCCATATCAGGCAGATGTTCACCTGCACATCTGCCAATGTGGTATACTGCATCCGCTGTACCCGTTGTGGCCTCCTCTACATCGGGGAAACCAAGCGGAGGCTTGGGGACCACTTTGTAGAACACCTACGCTCAGTTCGCAACAAACAACTGCACCTCCCAGTCGCGAACCATTTCAACTCCCCCTCCCATTCCTCAGACGACATGTCCATCCTGGGCCTCCTGCAATGCCACAGTGATGCCACCCGAAGGCTGCAGGAACAGCAAATCATATTCAGCCTGGGAACCCTGCAGCCCAATGGCATCAATGTGGATTTCACAAGCTTCAAAATCTCCCCTCCCCCAACCGCATCCCAAAACCAGCCCAGCTCATCTCCGCCTCCCTAACCCGTCCTTCCTCTCACCTCTCCCCTCCTCCCACCTCAAGCCCCACCCCCATCTCCTATCTACTAACATCACCCCGCCCCCTTGACCTGTCCGTCCTCCCTGGACTGACCTATCTCCTCCCTACCCTCCCCACCTACACTCACCTTTACTGGCTCCATCCCCGCCTCTTCGACCTGTCTGCCTCCTCTCCATCTATCCATCCTCTATCTGCCTCCCCCTCGCTCCCTATTTATTTCAGAACCCTCTTCCCCTCCCCCATTTCTGATGAAGGGACCAGGCCCGAAACGTCAAGCTTTGCTGCTCGGCCTGCTGTGTTCATCCAGCCCCACACTTTGTTATGTCGGATTCTCCAACATCTGCAGTACCTTTTATCTCTGACCCTTCTTCAGAACTGTTTGCAGCTGGGAAAAGGCTGGCATACATACAGAGGATGGGTGTGGGGACAGAGGAGGAGTAAATGATAAGTAGAGAAGCAGCCCAGACAGAGGGGGAACAACAATTAGGCAGACAAAGGAATGGGTAACATCAGCCTCAGGGAATCAATAGCTGCTAACTGGGACCATTAGTAGCCAGCAATGCAATGTTTGTGGTTGCAGCCCATGTGATGACAAGGCCTGGTATATGGGATAAAAACCGGTATATGGGAGTCGGGGTAAAGACATGGGAGAAGGTGCTCAGGCCCTAAAATAATTGAACTCTGTATGTAGAGTCCAATAGGCTGCACAGTCCCCAGGCAGAAAGTGAGATGCTGTTCTTCCACCTCGTACTGAGCTTTGCTGCAGCTCTGCAGCAAGCCTGAGATGGAGATAATGACCAGGGAACACTGTGGCGTGTTGAAATGGCAAGCAACAGGAAACTCAAGCTCACTAGTGAGGAAAGCAATTTGTTTTGTTTCAGACTTTTGTTGCTTGTAAACGAAGGCGATTAGTTCATTTTCAGACACCCTTGAATAAAACAAGGTAAATTTAGTTAGGTCAACACACTCACCCGTCATTCCAGTTTTCATTCGCTGCTTCTTCAGCCACCAGATTATCATATTCTTGTAAAGCGTACCTCTCCCAGTCAGTCATTTCTGGCCCATCATTTTCCACATCCTGCTGCAGAGGAAAGAACGAAATCATAGGCGCACCACAAATGTATACAATTTGCTTAAATACATCATATATTCAAGAACTCAAAGCAGGCTATTAAAATTTCCCCATCTCTGCACAGATTATCAATTTCAGTTCTTGCAAAGTTACTCAGTATGATAGACACTTGCACTTGGGCATCCTACGGCATAATTGGAAACACTCTGATCTGGGAAAATCAGTCTGTACTAAGTGTTAGCTGGGAAACTGGAAATTCTGCTTTCATCTGTTTGAGCCATCTGCTATCAAAATAAAAATTTGTACCTAGCTTGGATTTAAAGTGTTTTCTTCATTTTGTCTAGCGACCTGCATGAATATTTTGTAAATCTCATAAGCAACTTTCAAGAATAACAACACAGAAAACATATGAACCCTAAAAGTTCAACAGGAGGTTGATTTTCCCTTTATTCACTTAGCTTGAGGTCTAAAATAACTTCAGCACAACCTGAAAAAGAAATTGGAAGATTCGGTTTTTAAAAGACAATGGCTTGAAGTTGGTTCTTGGTAACACATAATACATCATTCTGAAGAGTATAAGCACGAGTCTGACTATAAGCACGGGATAAATGCCCGTTAAACCAACGATGGGTATGAGGTAGCAGCAATGCACAGCAACTCTCTCACATTCCTCAGAGTTGGAATTTTCCTTAATAATGGATAGGACCAATGCGATATGGGATTCTTCTGAAAATAAACTGTCTATGCTCACAAAACAGGAGCTTTTGTAGAAAGCCACGGAAGGCTCCATAGTCACTCCAGCATGTAGGCTGATAAAGAACTCTCCAGTCTAATTGCACTTTCCACCTCTTAAGACTTAAACTGCACATCCAAATACTTTTCCTAAATATAGTTAGAGACAGACTCTAACACCTTTCCATTCCTTCATATATTTTTTCAGATTGGCCCAGCGACAACTATCAGAAATCACAGGGTACAAGTTAACCCCCTTTCCGACTACGATATGTTTTATACATAAGTGAATTTTCACTCACAAATGCATGTTTTACTTATTGTTCCCTTATGACTGAATGCAACAATAAGTAGGCAATACAGGCCGTATTGTGAGGTTGTCCACTCTTTGCAATTCTTAAATGTCATCACCATTTGAGGCAGCCAGCCATAACAGTTCTGTTTTATACTTGGCATATGTTAACTCATTTTTTGGAAGGATCTTGAGGCTTCAAAAGTTGACTCATACATTAAAACCTACAGTAATTCAGAACCTCATATATTTGACTAGCAAAGTTTACTCCGAGCCAACAAGTCATCAACACAAAAACTTCATGAACTTGAGCCAAAAGGTGCCATTTGCAGCAGCTGGGCAACATAAGCTCCCTAGGCTCAGAATTAATACTTATACCATCACTTCACAGCCCTTAATAAACTGTAAGATTAAACTGTTAGCAGGGAGGACGAGCAGATGGTTAAACACAGCCTACTGCAGTGTTTCAAGGCCACCTCAGAGCAGACCGGCTTAAGCTCTTACACACACAGAAGTCAACAGTACCCTGCTGGCAGTGAAGTCAAACAAAGTAGCAGGAGTTGATGAAATTTACCCAGTATTCCTAAAGAATGTCAAATTACAGGGAAGTGCTTCGCATTGCTGTTCATTCACATTCAAAGCACAAGCACCATTCCAAAAACATGGTGCCAATCTAAGACTGTTACCATTATCTAGCCAGGAAAGCCAATTGATGACCTGAGCAGCTACTGCCCCATCACCTTGCTCTCAAAAAACAAAGCTCTGAAACATTTCCTGCTAAACAGACTAAGTTTTACCCTGAAGACAGCAATGTCTACCAACAGCGGTTTTTCACACCGCAACTGTTCCAAGTCGGTCCCGACATCAACCTCATATTGTGGTAGGTTACCAGAAAGGTCAGAAGACAGGAACTGCCTTTGTTGACTTATCCTGTGCTCATGACAGTGTACCTGGATACAGGGCAGACTATTTAGGACCAAAATAAGGAGAAATTTCTTCACCTAGAGAGTGGGGAGTCTGTGGAATTCTCTGTCATAGAGAAAGTGGTTGAGGCCAAAATATTGAACGGTTTCATGGAGTTAGATATAGTTCTTAGGGCTAAAAGTATCAAAAAAGGGCATGGTGAGAAGGTGAGAAAGTGGGAACAGAGTACAAAAATGGACGATCAGCCATGGTTACACTGAATGGAGGAACAGGCTCAAAGGGTCAAATGGCCAGTTCCGGCTCTTATTTGAGATGTTTCTATATTTCTAAGGTTCACCTCAAGAGACCTATTCCTAGTGGTATCACAACTATTAATGTTGCATCAGCTGAAGCAGTTGAATGGATTATTAACCTCAACATCAGCCAAATAAAATTAAGAAAAACAACCAATTCAACTTAGTACTAGTTGATCTGCATTATCACCAATTGTGCAATGCCATTACAACAACTATCTAAGGCTGGGAGTGCATGGTTACAACCTGGTGCTGGTACAGGGAACTGGCAAACAGATGAATGCTAGTATTGCCAATTTCATCCACTCATCCAGTATTATCGTGTGACTGCAAGCATTTTTCCTATAGCACTGTCAGTGTACCTAACACCCAGCCCCCGCCATGACTAATATTTCAAGGCGCAGCTTATTACCGCTTTTTCAAAGGCAATTGGGATGCGCAATAAATGCTGGCCTAACCAACAATGCCCAGTGAAACAGTGCAAAATAAAATCTCCAACTGGTGCCACTGCCAGATAGTGAGATTCTGTCGTGGTTAGTGCTGAAGAAGACAGTGTAGAAAACTCTTATAATTACGATAACATATCTTGCTAGACTAGGTAGAAACGAAGGGAGATGGTTACAGAATTTGAGATAGGCAATTTAGAGGAAAAAGGCATTGTATCATAAATATAACAATTACCCTTGGAATAGAAAATGGGTCCTTCTGCTCATGTTCCAGATACTTGCTGATGTTAAAAAGGGTGTCAAAAAATACATTTGCCATCTTGCACTTCTTTAAGTCATGAAGTGTTATTTTTCCTGTGTAAACAAATTGGCAGTAAATTTCACAGAAATGAAGAAACCATTCTAACAGTTCAAATTAAACATATGTTAGTTTATACTCTGTAGACAGCTTAGAGTTTATCCAGCAACAGTCAGATGGGGACAGTATTAATGCTGTTGGAATGTGCTGTGTTAATTGATTCTCAATAGTACATCAGTCGGCATATTACAGTCAGCAGAGTTACATGGACTGGATCTACTGACCCCAGTTAAAAAGCACACAAGTGTCAAGAGAGGTCAAGGTCAAGATAATTGAGACTCCTCCTTAATTGAATAGAAATGGGTAGAAATTAGCAAGTAAACTACTTATGGAAACAGACTTCTTTTTGGATCACCTGTACAGTAAGTCTTGAAGATTGCTGAAAGGACACATTTTGTCAAAGCGTTTTGCCTGGCAATTATCAGAACAATTCAAACGCAAAGGGAGTGTGGATTGGTAGAGACATTACCCTGGCAAATGCACCAGCTAATGACAATTGAGAGTTAACTGTCAAGCCTTGTTTAAATTTTTATACCAGACAAGGTGACATTGATTTCTCAGGCCAATGCCTTGACCAATTAAGATTATCTATTTTTGTTGTGTTCAAACCAGTGCAGTGTGTATATATATTCTTTCCATCTGCAAATAACAAGGCTTTTTGTATTACCAAATGTATACTTCGGTATAAGTAAGTGTGCCACACTGAGCCCAACTCAAACCTGTATTGAGCATCAGCACAATTCTTGGCATACTCAGGATTATTTAACTAATCGTGAAATCACATCTAATGTTGTACACGTATTTTGCACATGTGGACTGGTTGTGCACAGCCAGCACACTGCCTGTACGCTGTTCAATACCAGTCAGTCAGTCTTTGGGATATGTGGCCAATGCCACACGGACACTGAAATTCATACACTATTACTAACTTGTGTTAGAGAGAATGTCTTTTTGGCTTGATGGCAACATCCTGTAGTGGTGAACACCACACATATTGCTACTGCATAGTAACAGCGTCAAATAACTAGATTCACCTGCTGCTAAACATTGGGGATATCTTACACTCCCAGGGTAATACAAGGTAGAATGGATGTCTTACAAGAGCAAAACTGATGGCTATAAGTCCACAACACACAGTGAGAAATGATTTATTATCCTGCTGTAACTGTTATCCTGCAGGATGGTTTTGAAATGCCTTATTTCTGCACAAGCTTTCTCAACGCAAAAATGGCTGAGTCGTCTCTACGAGGTTGCCAATAAGGCCAATCACCTAACATGTGAAACTGTACGATTCCGTCATGCATATCAAATAGTAAAGGTAAGCTTGTGACAGATAGCAGTAGAAAACCAGGTGGCTGATTTTTCAAATTGTAAGGGGAGGTCATTTAACTGCCGCATTTCAGTCAAATTTGAGCCCATCAAGGGATACATGAAAATTCCTGCATGCAGCTCGAATCAAATACAGCAAACATATCATTTACAGATCCGAAAGATGCAAGGGGCAGGTGGTTAGTTTATCCCATCAAAGACGCGTTTCTCATGGTCTTCAAAAAAGTGAAAGAATTCTTCACTGTATGTAGAAAACGTGCTCAAAGTTGGTTGCGGCAATTCACTCAGCCTTTTAGTAATCTCATGTCATAGACACTGGTAGTAGATAGTGTAGAGTGTAAAGGGACATAGCTGGGCAGTTTAACAGTCAAATCATCGTGATCATTCTCCATGACAATGCCTGTACTGATAAGTCTACTTGTCAAATTTCCCTCCCACTATAAATGTTATTTTTTCCCCCTTTAGTTTTTGTTGTGAATTCTTCTGTTGAGTACAAGGTGAAACTTTGGGGGAAAAACATGTTGCTGAAAAGACATTCAAGCTTTTTTTTTGTTAGTGAAGAACTTGCATTGTTAAGAAATTTTAATTTAAACCAACACTCAGTTTCAGACAAATCTTGCTAGGTCAGCTGATTTTACTAATTCTCTGCTTTTATGTTGATGCCGAAACATCCACTAATTTTATGCTATTGCTTATTACTGTAGTGAAAATTTATTCAAATATCAGCAATATTAAATCTAAAATAGCTATTCATGATTGCCATTATTTAACTAGCAGCAATCAAGCAGAGGAAACTGCTGATTTTGTTAATTATACCCTTATTTCAGCCTGGCTGAGATCACCAGAAATTGCATTAGAGTGGAGGAAGTTCTACATTTTGCTTAACTATTTAAAACATAAGCTATAATCACTTGATGTTGACAGTGGCTGAAAGATACCACACAGCAATTATCTTGTGAATTAATGGAAGAGGCAGGGGAGAGCACGAGAGAGAGAGAGAGAGAGAGAGAGAGAGAGAGAGAGAGATGAAAAAAGAGAGAGAATAAAAAGAGAAAGAGAAAGAGAAAAAGGAGGGCAAGTACAGGCGCGTGAGCTAGGGAATTCTTATTCTCCCTTAAAACCATAAACAAACTTGGACCAGAAGTCCAAGTAATCAAATGCATTTTACACATAAGCAAAATCAAAAGCCTCATTTTACTTTTTAAAGAAACGGAAGTATTTCCATCAAATTTGTAAACAGGACTCTATGCTTTTCCTGAAATTTGTGTTAGGGTTTAAGGAATGCAATTTTCAGCAGTTACACAATTTAAATTTGGTTCATTAATGCTTTAAACAAAACACTAGTCTGACAACATGTAACTGCTACATCAGGAAAACTCACAAGGTTCACTAATGTCCTTATGGAAAAACTTTCTAATCCAATCTACATGCAACTCCAGACCCACTGCTTGATGATTTACTTTCCTCTGAAATGGCCTACTAATTCACTCCATTATGGACAGTTAGGGATATTGGCTTTGATAGCAAATACCCGCAATTCCTTAATGAACATCAAAAAAATACCTTCACATTCTGGCTTAACTAGATCAAGCAATTGACATAGGCAGTCTTCAAAGGGCAGTGGCTCAATAGACATACACTCCAACTTTTTACATTGGTCTTCGTAGAAATAGTTCAGTTCGTACATTGACAACACACCATCTCCATCAAGATCCATACAGCGGAACCAGTATTCAATACTGTCAGGGAGGAAGTGAATAAAGTTAATAAAAATTATGAGAATCTAAAAACAAAACTAAATCCCAGCATGGAGAACAGATCAAAGATTGAATGAATTGAAATAGGCCTGTCCTCAGAATAGCATGGCCGATATTCCAAGATAGAAAATCAAAACAGAAAAATAAACTGGAGGTACATTTTAACTCAAAAGTGCAAGTTACTAAAAACTGTACAGTGTGTCATAGGCCAATACAAGTGCATTACCATTGAGTACTTTCAACTTAATTTTATGAATATACAATGGAGTGCCTCACTTTCTCTTCACACACAACTCTTTCCTTCTTTAGGTTCCCTCCTTGCTAAAGGGATGGCTTGCCCCAGGTCACAAAATTAAAGGTGGTAACTGAAGGCACTGATTTGGTACAAAATCCTACTACATCACTTTTACACAGTAAGACTGAAAGCTGAAAAGGGACAGCAGATTAGTCAGCATTTGAAAACCAGACAGGTTAGTTCCAGAACCCTTATTAAAACACCACCTACTCTTTTAGATGCTGTCCAAATCTCAGATTTTAGAACTTGGTTTCCACAACAACAGAAAAGTCGCCAAGTGTGGTAAAAATGGCAAAAGTTTGAAAGAGAACCCCATCCCTAAACCTAACATTTTCACTTTTGGTCAAGGTTGGGGGCAGGGGGATTTTGATCAGAGCTGGGTGTTGTGTGGGATGCTGGTGGGGATTCGGACTGGCTGTAGTTTATGCATGCACAGTTGTGAGGCAGCTGGCTATTTAAATGACCAACTCCAAACTGAAACAGCATTTTGGAGTCCTTCATGTTTAAAACACGGAGTGTGCAGAGTGCATAAAAGCAGGTTTGCTTTCACAGCATTTCCTCTGAATAACCGGAAAGCCGAGGTTCCTCTGCAGATATTGTCACAGGACACTGAGGGGATGGGGGAATGGTCATCAGTTATCCTTTGGTAATGGGGAAAACAATGGGTTCCTTGGTGGGAGGGGTGGAATCAGGAACCCTTTGGCTGCAGATAGTCACAATATTTAAAAGACATTTGGATACGTACATGAATAGGAAAGGTTTGTAGGGATATAGGCCAAACGCAAGCAAGTGGGACTAGTTTAGTTTGGGAACATGGTTGGTGTGCACTACTTGGACGGGTCCGTTTCCATTCTCTACTACTCTCTACGCTCTTAAAATGTGTGAAAAAAAAAATAAATACATAAACACCTTGGAACTCAAACGGTCAACCTATCATGAAGGGGTTTTGTAGATGGCACTGGGAATCAATGGTTGCCATGGGTAGGCAATGGAGAATTTGTAGGTGAGAGAGGGGTGAGGGCTGAAGGAAAGTTTAATGTTCTCCCCCCTTTTGGTAAGACAACATGCTGTTTGGATGTAGTTCAGGTGGAGGCAAAGCACTCTTTGGCAGAGAGAAGACACTTTTGCTAGAGGTGTTGTACCCCTTCCAAGATCAGTGTGTTTCCCAAGGCTTGGTGCCAGAAACTGAACAGGAAATCGTTAACTCCATTATAAGTCTGGACGTAGTTCTGTAGCACCACTTCCTTATTTTTGAATTCCAATCTCATTGGGATAAAGGTCAATATTCCATTAACTCCTTTAATTACTTGTTGCACCTATTATGTTGGACAATTATATAACTAATAGAATTGTTTCATCAGGTGCAGATCAATTTTCACACCCTATTCAAACATGTAGATTAGTACTAGCCTGGATAAGCAATGTTTTTAGTTGAACAGCTGTTAATTGTGCTGATTAACTAAACTCATTGATCAGTAGCTCTTCAAGGGCTGTTAGAAAATATGCATGCATAGCGCGCTCCTGAAATTAAAGTCTTGTGCTACCGCTGGATCACGATTTACTAAATTTTGATACTCTGGAAGAAATGATCACCTATACAATATTCAGCTGATGATGCATTAAACATACATTAGAATTTCTACTCTAGCTGTTGCAGTGTGTGTGGGAAGGCAAGGCGGGGAAGACAGATTGGATAGACTGAATCACAGGGCTCACAGAGAAAGGAGATAAGTAGTAGTCTGAAACAAAGACAAAAATTGCTAAAGAATCTCAACAGGTCCATCAGCATCTGTGGAGAGAAAGCAGAGCTAGCATTTCAGGTTCAGTGATTCAGCTTTCTCTCCACAGATGCTGCTAGGCCTGCTGAGTTTCTAAAGCAATTTTGATTCAGGTTTCCAGCATCCATAGTTTTGTTTTTTGGTAAAGCAATAACCTGTTCTCTTTAGATGCACTGCTGACCTTTCCTGCTTCATATTCAATTAAGTATATTTCAAAAATATATCCTTTTGCTGACAGGGATGGAATGGCATGGTCTGTGTGCGGCCAGCACTAATAACTGCTGCCTCGCAATGAGTGGGGGAGAAAACAACTTTTACTGGGGTGTCAAACACGATTATAGAGGATTCATCTTATAGGAGGACTCAGAGTTCCCCAAAAGCCGATCAACACACATATCAACGGAAGATCAATTTTCCTTAAGTTTCTATTATTTCGTTATCATAGAATCCCTAGTGTGGAAACAGGCCCTTCGGCCCAACAAGTCCACACCGAACCTCTCAGCATCCCACCCAGACCCATCCCCCTATAAACCACCTAATCTATACATCCCCGAACACTATGGGCAATTTAGCATGGCCAATCCACCTAGCCTGCACATCTTTGGACTGTGGGAAGAAACCAGAGCACCCGGAGGAAACCCACGCAGACACGGAGAGAATGTGCAAACTCCACACAGACAGTCACCCAAGGGTGACATTGAACCCTAGGTTCCTGGCGCTGTGAGGCAGCAATGCTAACCACTGTGGCACTGTGCACAGCTGTTCCAAGGAAATCTCCATCATGGCCAATAATTAAGATTTCAAATATTTTTAGTTTCCATTTGTTTGTTCCTTTATTATAAATTGCATATAATACAATAACAGTAGGATTAGGAACTCATAGCAAACCAAAAAATTAGGTTGAAGAAATGACATTGCCATTCCAACATATAAACAGGATCAACACCACCTTAATTGAGGTGGGAGGTGTGGTAAATGGATTTTTATAACTCAAATATTTAAACTAGGTCACTCCCTAAATTTGAAGGAGTCCAGATATCAATTCCAAATTAAAGCAACTATCTGACTCAATGTTACAGATGCAAACAGCATGGAAACAGACCCTTCGGCCTAACTTGTTCTTAATGACCAGGTTTCCTAAACTGAACTAGTCCCATTTGTATGTGTTTGGCCTATATCTGTCTAAATCTTTCCTATTCACGTCATGTCCAGTTGTCTTTTAAAATGCTGCAATTGTTCCCACCTCTCCCACTTCCTCTGGCACCTTGTTCCATATATGCCCCGCCCTCTGCATGAAAAAGTTGCCCCTCAGGTCCCTGTTAAATTTTTCTCCTCACCTTAAACCTATGCCCTCTAGTTTTGGGCTTCCCTACTTGGGTGAAGACCTTGGCTACTCACTTTATCTGTGCGCCTCATGGTTTTATAAATCTCTACACAAAGGTCACCCCTCAGCCTTCTATGCTCAAGGAAAAAAGTCCCAGCCTATCCAGCCTCTCCTTATAAATTAAGCCTTCCAGTCTCAGTAACAGTAGTAAATTTTCTTGCACCATTTCCAGTTTAATATCATCCTTCTTAAGGCAGGATGACCAGAATTGTACACAGTACTCCAAATGTGGCCTTCCCAATATCTTGTACAGCCGTAACAATATCTTTCAAAAATGATTAAACATCACAAATATTATCCATTCTGTAAAAGAAAGTGTAATCAGTTGCAACTTCTGCTCACACATGCAAAATTTCTCACCTGGTTGATGTCTTTTTGTCTTCTTCGGAAATCAAAAACCAGACAAAGTCTGCATAACCAATCTTCCTTTCTTTAGGAGTTTTTCTGTGCCTGTAAAGAAATAAGCTGTTTTAAGTTAGCGCTGGGATCATATTGTTTACTACTTAGAGCAATCTTCTAGCTCTAGTCATTTGTAGGATGAAACTCAGGTTAAAAATATTCGGCAGAAGGCCATCATTTATTGTGGCATGCCATCTGCTAATAGTCAGAAACTCCCTTGTATATTTTTTAAGTTTCTGCAATTTTTGTACGAACAGGTGCCGAAAATGTTTGCTGACAATATTGCAGCCAAGGAAATAGGTTAGCTGGGACCCGGGTGAACAGAGCACATACGATGTATCCTCTTAAACGACCAGATTAAAAGGACTGCGACATCCACCTTAATATGTAACAGATACAGAAAGTAAAGTAATAAGAAAAAAGAACTGCATTGAGAGAAAGAGATAAAGAAATTATTTTTCATTTAGATACTTAAAATCTCAAACGATGATTAAAAGCTGAAGGAGTGAGACCTCACATGCGTAAGTGATTGTCAGTGTAAAAGAATTTGACTAGCAGTAAGTGTTTACCATGTTTTTAAAATGATGCAAAGTATGACAGTTTAACGAACACATTATTTTGTTGCTTCTCATTGTGAAAAATAGACACTTAAAATACTTTAATATGCCCAAATTATTCGTCTCCATAGGCATTTGATCACATTCAAAAATCAAAAATGCATCATTTTAATTCTATAGCAAAATACTGCTGATGCTAGAAATCTGTGACAAGTAACAGAGTTGCGGTTTCAGATCAAAATGACTTCATCTGTCGTATTTCTTCACTAAATTAATGGCTGCCGTAATGTTTTTCAGACACATGCACTGTAGCTAGCACTTGATGGTCATACTGATCAGATGGAGCAATTCAGCTTTCTTTGACTCATCCTCCCAATGCCAGTAGGTTACATGCATAGACAAAAAAATAAAAACAAAAATGAGCCAAACAAAAATGTGTTCAAAGTTAATTTTGTGACCTGGAAAGGTGCAGACTAGGATGAGCAACCCTGGTGTTACCTGCCTTCCTCAATGTGGGCTGATAATTTCTTATATTTCCTTAAGCCCCACCCACTTTGCAGGCACCCAAGAGGTACCAATGATCGATGAGGCACCTACAAGAATTTCGCAAGTTGCCCAATCCCTGAAACTTTGGTGGGGAGAGTTCAGTTGCAAATTTGTACAAAATTAGTGAGGTCTTGTTACAACTGTACACAAAATTTGAGACACTACACCTAGAGTAGAGAATACAGTTTTGGTTTCTTAATTTGAGCGAAGATATATTTGCACTGAAGGTAATGCCAAAAAGATTGTCTGAACTGATTTTTTTTGGACCAAGGAGCTGCTTTGAGGAAAGGTTGCGCAGGTTGGGCTTATACTGATCAGAGTTTGGAAAAGTGGAAGATGATTGAATTGATGAAAATATTCTGAGGAGACTTGAATGGTTAGAACCTCCAGAGATGCTTCGAGAGGAGGTTTCCCACTGTGGCTGAATCTAGGACAAGGGTGTATACTTTTCAAAATATGGCGTTTTTTAAATTCATTCATGGGATGTGGGCGGCACTGCTAGACTAGCATTTATTGTCCATCCCTAATTGCCCAGAGGGCAGTTAAGAGTCAACCACATTGCTGAGAGTCTGGAGTCACACGTAGGCCAGATCAGGTAAGGATGGCGGTTTCCTTCCCTGAAGGGCATTAGTGAACCAGATGGGTTTTTACAACAATCAGCAATGGATTCATGGTGGTCAAAATCCTAATCCTAGATTTTTTTAAAAATTGAATTCAAATTCTACCATGTGCCGTGGCAGGATTTGAACCCAGTCCCTAGAACGTTATCTGGGTCTCCGGATTAAAGGTCTGGTGATAATACCACTAGGCCAACATCTCCCCAGAAGGAGGCAAGAGTTATTAACCTTTGGAATTCACAACCTGAGAACAGATGGATGCTGGTTCATCAATTTATTCAAGACTGAGTTAGACAGATTTTTCACCTGCAAAGGTGACAAAGGATATTAAAAAGGACAGGAGAGACAAGGAAACTGAAAATAAAGTCACAACAGAATCAAACATGATACTGAATGGCAGAGTAGGTTCTGGGGCCAGGTGGCCTACTGTTGCTTCTACTTCATATGTTTATAATTTCCTAAACTAAGAAAGAAATTTGATTATAAAAGTTTTTCCACCAAACATGTAAACAATGGGACCTCATTTTATAGCAACTATCCAAATTCAAATACGTTTTTTTGACGAGCATCTATAAATACTCGCAACATTTACCTTGTGACTGCTCCAGAGAAGATTCTTTCGATCATTCTACCAGATATAGCTGAAAGTTAAGGGAGAGGCCATTTGAAAGAACAGATATTTCATCTAAATTATATAGTTTGTTCAAAATCATTGAATGCTGAGACACATGCTTCAGTTTGGATACGCACTCACTATTTCTGTGACATTACAGCTTACTTTCACTTAGTCTTCCAATTACGCTGCAAGAAAAATCTAATAGCCATTTCAAACCAAATACCAATAAATTTGGTATCAATTTATGCTTTAAAATAATTGTCTTTCTTTTCTCCCTCCATCAATGGGGTTTCAACTACAGAAAAAATTTAATTTGGAAATGTTCTCCAGGGTAGAATAATTGTTAAGTTTGATCAAAATTGGCTTAAAAAATTAAGTACTAGTTATTAAGATGGTGATGGGCAGATATCCAAGGTCTGAGCAGCCTCCCTATTTTCTTTGCTACCGACTGCACAGAAGAAATCAAAATCAATTCATACGAAATAATTAAGTTCACAATGAAAAGCATGTTTCTGTTCTAACATCACAACCAATTCATTTTATGATGGCTGGTATTTTCCACTTGTACATTTGGCAGCCTGGAGAGTTTAGCCCCCAGCAACCGATCATCCATATTAAAAGTGATCAGAAAATTTGTTGGATGAGTCAGAAAACCCAGCCCACATGTCCAAGTGTTGCAATGTTTTCAACATTTATTTTATAGAAAACTAAATGGATGCAAACTAAAATATAGTGGCGTCTAAAACTTTCACAGGGGTGTTCCCATTTGATGGCCTCGGATTCTGTCAAATATGCATGTAAACCCTCTAAAGCATATATAAAAAAGGGTCTAGGCCTGAAATGTCAGCCTTCCTGCTCCTCTGATGCTGCTTAGCCTGCTGTGTTCATTCAGCTCTACACCTTGTTATCTCTTATAAACAAAAAACCAAGGCCATTTTGCCCAGGTATTCTGAAGCTCATGTGGAACTACAAAGGACAATCTGGAGAACATTTGTGGTAACTCGGCCTCAATGTTCATGAATGAATCACCTGGAGGTGCACAATTAATAAAAGTAACTAGAAGTCACTTGGCAGTACAGAACTAGGGTATCATTGAAAGAAAAACACAGCAAAGCTTTTTGTCATGCAATCACAATAGATTTGTAAGAATAATGACAGCTTGGCACATAAATGAGCATTCTCCATGGCAACATGTCCACCAATCTCAAAGCCCATTTGCTAATAAAATTAGCACTACATCTCATGCAGTACAAATTGCTATTTCCTTTAGATTTAATATTCTTGTAATTCCGTGCTGACAAGTGCAAGATGAAAAGCTTCAACAATAGGTCTCTTTTCAGCTGTACTAAAGTAACTAGTTTGATTAATGATTCAAAACATACTACAAATATGTGTTTGGTTTATTGCTATAATCTTGAGGCAACATTATTTTATTGCCTGTGTAATCTGGTGACATGAGGCACTTTATAGGTAACCAAATACTATGCATTTGGGAAAAGGTCAGCATAAACGCTTGGGAGCTCTAATTTAGTTCAGGTTCATTGATTCCCAACAACTGAAATGATGGTCAAGATTCATAATAAAGTCATGACAATTATTCAATTAGCCTCAAATGAGCAATGAGGTGGCTTTAAAACTCATTTATTTTCAACTAAAATGATTAACATGATACTCAAATGAATGAGTTTGGACAGATGGAGAGCAAAAGAAAAAAAAAAGTGTTCCCACACTAATGTTCTCACTATGGTAAATAAAATTAATGCAATTTATATGCATGCCTTACTCCAGAATAAAAGCCTGCAATTTAATTACATAATTACAAGTTAATTAATTGGTAAAATGAGCAAAATGAAACACAGGCAATGATACTAGTTTCTATTTTGTGGTTAAGTTTATGTCCAGTTAAGAAAAAGGGATTGACTTTGAATAGTTTTTCCAGATAGCTTTCATCATTTATTTATGCATGGTTTGTCATTTGAAACATCAAACAGCTGACTCTTAATAAGGTGTTGCTTCATGTTGCATGTCATACCATCATCATTATGCCTTGCCAGGTCCTTCTGATCAATGTAGAGGTCATGGTCAGTGTCAAGTTCCCAGAATTTACAATAGATCACATAAAAGTGCTCATAGGAGAAAAATTCTGTGAGCTGATTAATATCCTCTTCCTCTTCCAGTAAGGCTAGGTTCTACGAATTAAAAACACACCCTTACTTTAGGATTCAAACAAATTATTCAAGTAGTAATTGCTTGAGCATCGCAGCTGATTAACTATCAGCAGAAGATTACTTAAATTAGCTGAATTTAAACTTAAAAATTCTTGGCAAAGCATCCATCACTATTTGCAAGCAAACAGTCAAAATGTGTAAACCTTTAACTTTAGTTCAGAATCACACAATTTAAAATCTGATGTTATTTTATAAGTAGTTTGATAGACCAACAGCTTTCATGTCATTCACAATAATAAAGGGATAAGATATTTCTCTACTTATGGATATTGAAATTTACTGCAGCCACAACTAACCTAATAGAGCTGATATTGCTGACATTTGGACTTAAATCATTGTACATGCATACTGTACTTCAGTATAAGCCCTGGAAGACCTGTTGGTCATGTAAAGGAAGCTTGTTATAAATAGACAGATGAAAGTGCTAGCAATCATTAAATGTAGTTAGGTTTTTAAAATCAGCAGTTTAAGAGAAAATAAGTACTGGAATAATAGAGTACACGATAATAGTGGAGGAGGACATAAAAGGTTTCTGTAACAGCAAGTTAAGAATACCCAAATAGATTGCAGGAAAACTTACTTGTAGAAGGTTGCTTTTCCTGATTTCTGTGCATGTTATACGTCCTGTCCATGATCTATTTACTGTGTAAAATATCCTCTGAATAACCTGTTCAATAGGACACCAAAATTACAAAATTAAAAACTAGCCTAATTTCCAGATAGCAGTAAACTAGGAGAGGCAGCTCAGAGGTTACATGAATACCTCATTTAACTATTTAAATTCCAGGCTGAAAGTCTTTGACAGTTTGATAGATGTTCAGACAATAACAGTGGTGTTTAAAGCAGTTACAGAATTAGGTTGTGGTGAATGGAACAAAAGGAGAGAACAAACGTGAAGTTCTTGGATAGGCCAGGAGTGATAGAATGCTAATAGAATGCCAGGGCAAGAAATAAAACGGGTGGTAATGAGACAAGGAAAGAAAAAGATATGCTCAGGAAGAAATGCAAATGGCTATAGCAGAATAGTGGAAAAAATGAAAAGTCTCAGAAAAGTTCTCATGCCCAGGTAATTTAGTGAAAAATAACTGGCAGATGCCAGGAATGCAGACAACTCAACAAGGATGCCAGCCTTCCACAAGCACACATCTTCTCCACTTCGTAGTGGTTTTGGTGCACCTGTTCTCAAATACCAGGTTCTGGAGTCTTAGAATATTGGACCACTCATTAAGGTCAAAAGTTGTTAAAGACAGAAGATGTAAAGTGCTTAATAGCTTTTATTAATTCATTCATAGGACGTGAACAGTTGCTGTCAAGGTCAGCATTTATTGCACATCTCTTCTTCCCCCCCTCCCCCCCCCCCCCAACTCCCCCTGCCCACTGTAGCAAATAGTAGTGAGATATCTTCTTTAATCTCTTGGTCTCTAGTAAACCTCTGTTTCCTTTGTGAGTGATTAGCAATTTCATGGATTTTTAACCAGTTATTGTGAAATATAAGGGGAAAAATTTCCGTGTAGGATGGTATGTTATTTAGAATTTAGCTTGCAGGACATGGTGCTCCATGTATCTGCTGCCCTTGTTCTTTAGGATGGTAGGGATTGCAGGTTTGAGAGACTTGGTCAAAGGAGCCATGGTGACTTGCTGCACCAACAAGGGAAATTAGGGGTTGACAATAAATGCCAGCAACATGCAGTTCCTAAGAACAAAATGCCCCCCAGCGAAATGTCAGAAATTTATCTTAGAGGAAATAAATGGCAGTTCAAAGATTGGTCAGCCATTCCTTCCAATGTCAAGTTCAGCTGTCTACTCTGCAACCAGCCAAAACGGTCATGAATCTGCAATTCCAAGCCTCCAGTATCACAATCTGACTTCTTACACCAGCCTCTGAACCAGACTCATGTCAGTGATCTGTCAATTCCCTCCATTCTATGATCCCACAATCTGCTGACTTCTGCATCCATCGGTGCTGTGACACTTACTTCTGCAGTCAGATGACAGCCTCCCCCACCATCTACTAATCTTGATCTCCCTCCCAAATACCAGGCTCTGACTGACCCCAATCAGCACCTGAACTTTCTTGATGGATGGGGACCTATGGCCTTTCCCTCCAACTTTCCCAGCTGGCAATCATCCTTCCAGCCAATTGCTTTGGCCAGCTGCCAGATGGAAAATGGACTAAAAAAAGGTTTGTAGTGCACTCTGCAGAACCTGTGTGTTCAAGATTTCCAGGCATCCTCCCCCAATCCACAAGTATCAGAGCTTATTAATCAAACAGCCTCCTGTTATTTTTACATCATAAAAGTCAGATAGTCAAGAGGTCTACAGCACACAAAAATGCGCCTCAGCTGATGGAGTCCGTGCCAGTCAAAAACAAGCACCTAACCACTCTAATCCTATTTTCCAGCACGTGATCTATGGCCTTGTATGCTTATAGCATCGCAAGTGCACATCTAAATACTTCTTCAAATGCTAAGAGTTTCTGCCTCTCCCAACCATACAGGTATTGAATTCTAGATGTCTAGTACTCTGAGTGGGGCAAAAAAATTCCTCACTTCCTCTATAAACTTCCTGTACCTTACCTTACATCTATGTCCCTGATCATTGATCCTGCCATCAAAGGGGAGAAGTTTTTCCTTTCTACTGTCTACATCCCTTATGATTTTCTACATCTCAATCATGCCCTTCCAGTCTATCCAAACTCTGTTTTATGACTGTTTGTGAGCCAGCCATACTTACATTTTTGATTTAATAAAAAAAAAAGACTGAAAACCTATCTATCCTTCATTTTTGACCCATCCTTTGTTGTTAACTCCACAGGTCTTAAAGATGTTTTGAGAAAAACACAAGATAATTATAATGGAAAACAAAGGACCTCCATTTATAAATCATCTAAAAAGGGCTATAACAATCTAGTTGGCAGGACTTAAAGAAATAAACGACAAAAAACATCAGCTGAAAACAGTCCTCTACGAGTAGTACTTACTGTGGTAATATACCGGGTGTGGAATTCTGCAGCTTCTCGAAGAAACGTCAACCCAGGGTGTGTGTTTACCACATCCTACAAAAGAAAGCCAGTGGCTGTTCAAATTTTAAAGTTCTCACAAACTTTTCCTAGGCATTTCAAACAACTACCTTATTTTATAGATTAGAAACACTCAAATAGCATCAGTCTGCTTTAGTTCTGAAACACTGCATTTATATTCCTTTAAAAGCTGAAATGCTCGCCTACACAAAACTATTGGATCAAAGATTTCAAAATGGAAATTGATAACATTTTGTTAGACAAGGCCAGAAAGTGTTATGAAACCAAGTAGGATAGACCGAGTTATGACAGAGATCAGCAATGAGTTAACTAAATTGTTGAATAGATGCTGAATGTGCAACTTCTGCTTCCATGATAGAAACTAATATGATAATCAGAGCTCTGCCACCAGATTCTCTCAGATGTCTACATTACAGACAGCCATTCAACATGTCCATGCCAGTCAACAAAGATCTGCACTAATCCCACTTTCCAATTTTTGGCCCATAGCTCTGGAGGCTATGGAAACACAAATGAATATCTAAATACTACTTCAATGTTCCATGAGTTTCTGACTCAACCACCCTTTAAGGCAGTGAGCTCCACTACTATATTGCAAAGCAAATACAGATGCCTAAGCCACCAGATAACTAACAATCTAAAACTATTTATTTTTGTTCCAAAGTGACACCAAAAAAAAAACAAAACGGAGATATTATGAAGTCGCTATCTGAATTGCTTTCTGCCACTACTAACGCTCCTTCTCAGGCAGTTCCTTGGGATCAAGGATATCATGTTTTCACTCAGGTGCTCAGATAGCTAATGAGTCCAATGCACAAATCGGAAGATTTTGCTGAATGCAGGGCAGGTGACGCTCATTGCTCGGTGGTTGAGTTATTTGGAGGTTTGTGCACTCACACTAATGTTTAGATTTTGCCTCTGCATTCCTGAAATTTACTGGTGTGTTTGCTACTTTCCCAAACAAACTTTCTCCCATTTTGATTGGTCAAAAACAAAGGACACCCAGGAATCAACAAGCATTCCTGGTCTTTTCAGGGATGCTTCAAGATCATTCTTAAAGTGTTTCCATTGTCCTTCTGAAAGTCTACTGCAACCAAGACCAGAGTACAGCAGTTGCTTGGGGAGTCTAGCGTCAGGCAAGTGACCAACATTCTGCCCAGTGGAGCCAGTGTTGTGCAATTGTACCTCAGGTATATTAGCATGAGAAATTACACCGATGATGTACCTCCCAGATTTAGAAAATCTTTTGAAGGCACCGCTGGAGGCATTTCTCCATTGCTTCGAGATACCTGCTGGAGGTTATCCCAAGTGTCTGCAGCATCACTCCTGCCCAATAAACCATCTTAGTCACAAGGTCCAAACCCTCAAATATTGTTTTCCTCAGTTGGCCGAAGGCCGAACTGCCACAAAGGCGATGGCAAATTTTGTCGTCTACATCTTTGTAGAAAGAACACTCCTACGATAATGGAAAATAGTCCACATTTTCCAGGATCTTGCCATAGATCTTCACTGTTTGGCTAGGGGAAGACTGTTAAGCTGAAGGTGCTGGTTGGAAGAAGGCCTTAGTTTTCTATGTGTTTAGTGAAACACACACTTTCTCAGATGATTTGGAGGCACTTACAATGATCTGGAGCACTGTTTTGGAGTGAGCACTGTTGAGTTGAGAATACGTTGATAGGCTGGGATTTCTCTCTCCCCGGGGAGGGGGGAAAACATTAAAAAAAAAAAGTCCGGCCGCCCCCTTGTGATTTTATAAAATCACAAGGGGCAAAATAAATGATTTGCCCATTTACTTAACACGTCCATATCCCTCTACAGATTCCATGTCTCATCCTCACCTCTTGCTTTCCCACCTATTTTTGGGTCATCCACCAGCACAACTATAGTGCATTCACTTTCCTCATCCAGTTCTATTAATATATATTGAAAATAATTTTGGCCCCAACACTGATCCTTGTGGCATACCACTAATTACAGGTTACTATGCTCAAAATATCCCCCTTATCCCAACTCTCAGTCTATTAGTTAGCCAAACCTCCACCCAAGCTAATACAACATCAACACCATGAGTTCTTATTGTATGGTGCTTAACTCTTTCTGAAAATCCAAATGCTGTGCATCAAATCCACTGCATTGGCTTTCATGATCCTGCTTGTTACATCCTCAATTAATTTTAGCGAATGTCATAATTTCTCCTTCATGAAGCCACGCTGATACTGCTTAACCATATCTTGTATTTCTAAATGCTTTGCTATTGCATCTTTTATAAAAACACACAGTCATATGTTCCCAGAAACATAGACTCAACAACTGGCCAATAGTTAAATTTTTTTTGTTTCTTTCCCTTTCTAAATAAATCTAAGGATTACTCAAAGATTACCACCGGTGCATCCACTATCCTGTAGCTACTTCCTTTAATATCCAAGGATGCATCACATTATGCCCAGGGGACTTATTTGTCTTTAGCCTGATTAGTTTCCCTAGCACTCTTTCTCTCTAGTGATAGAAACTGTATTTATTTCCTATCTTCCTTTTGTCCTTGAATGTTTAGTAATTTTGGAAAGACTGAATCAAAGCATATATTCAAGTCCTCCATCATTTCCTGGTTCACCATTATTTCCCCAGTCTCATTCACTAATATGCACCCATCGTTCAATTTGGCCTCTCTCTTCCTTTTTATATATTTAAAGCAACCCTTATTGTTGATTTTGATATTACTTGCAAGTTTACCCTCATTGTGGTCTTTCTCTTATTTGGTGATTTTTTTTAAGCTTTTCATTCTATTTGATGCTATCTTCAGCTTCCCTGGTTAGCCATGGTTCCCTTATCTATTTCCTAGAATCCTTCTTCCACACTTAGCACGTCTTTGCTGCGAACCAGGATCTATTTTCTTAAAAGTCTGCTATTGTTTCTCAACTTTCTTTGCTTTTGAACGCCTTTCCCAATTCACTTTAGCCAGCTCCGCTTTCATTCCCAAGACCTACGGCACCGTGGGCATGCATAAAACAAGTTTCACCCAGAGAGAGACTGCTGGTTGCGCAAACCAATCAGATTCAATTCTGGAGGCCAAAAGTCATCACCACAACTTGCTCCTGGGCAGGGGAACGGAGAATGTATAAACAATACAGGGACAGAAGCCTCCGTACTGCGACTGAGAAAGGGTCTCTCTCTTTCTCTCTGCAGTGAAATAACCAAACTTGTAGATAACTATCTATTCCCTCCTACTGTTTGCTGTTGCTTCTAACTAAAAGGCTGAACAAGTAACGTATCAACTGCTCTCTTTAGAAAAGAGCTGAAAGAATCTGGAAACAAGAAAGGACTTGGGAAGCAAAAAGGACACTTTGTATCCTGCAGAGATAATAGGTACTGCAGATGCTGGAGACTGGTGCTTTCCCCAGTAGTCTTTTCTCCACCTATAACATCCATGATTGCTTTTCAAGAGAGAAGAGGTTTAAGATTGGGGTTAGAGTTTCATTTAGTCAAGTTATATGTTGATAATGCATAATTCTGTCTGTAGTTAAGAGTTGATTTCTTCGTAATAAATCGGTAGTTTCTTGTTAATTACAGAAACCTGGTCAGCATTTTCTGTTCACCTGATTTTATTGATTAGGCAAGTTGGGGACTCAGTGATTTGATTGAGTCTTTAACTTCTGTGATGACCCTTGGAGCAGTGGGGCTTGAGTATCAGTGCACTTTCTCAAGTGGGTTTGTGACAAACTGTCAGGTTTGCCTGCATATCAGCAATTGTACTTCAGAAGAAGTACGCAATCTAAAATTAACTAATTTATCTTATCTGGAGGTTAGGAAGAGAGCCACGTAGCAACAAATTCTTTCCCTACACAAATAAGACCATTTGCACATGTACCATTCAACTTAGGTAGTTTAACTTCTTCCGTAGGGCAGGGCTAAACGTGTACTAGAAACACACTGAATATTTATATACACGGTGTGAAAGCAACTTCTAATTTTTTTATCAAAACCACTAGATGGCTAATACCTGTAAATATACTGACATCACCAACCTAGGCATAGCAGTCTACATTTATTGCTACACAAAGCATAAAAGGACTCAAAGCATCAGGTTGTGCTTGAGAATTTACAATATTACTTGCAGGAATGTTGAGGCAGGTTATATAAGCACTGGTTTTAATGTGAGGTTAAGTCAGCAAATAATGGAAATAAAATGTGTGCCTATGCAACAGGTATAGTCTGTAGTCCTGGGGATTTATCTACCTTCATGCCTTTTAAGACCTCCAGTGCCACCTCTTCTGTAATATGGACACTTTAAGACATCACTATTTATTTCCTCAAGTCCCCGAGCTTCCACGTCCTTCTCCACAGTAAATACTGAAGTGAAATATTTATTTAGTACCTCACTCATCTCCTCTGGTTCCACATGTCGATAGCAACATTGATCAAGTGGCCCTATTCTCTCCCTAATTACTCTTTTGCCCTTACTGTATTTGGAGAACTTTTTGGATTCTCCTTACGCCCGTTTGCCAAAATACCTCATGTGGCCTTTTCGTCCTCCTGATTTCCTGTTAAGAAAGCCCCTACTGCTCTTCCATTCCTCCAGGGATTCACTTGATCCCAGCTATCTATACCTGATATGTCTCCTACATTTTCTTGACCAGAGCTTCACCACCTCTAGTCATCCAGCATTCCAGACACCTGGCAGCATTGCCTTTTGCACTAACAGGAACATACTGTCTCTGAACTTAGTATCTCATTTTTGAAGGCCTCTTACTTTCCAGCAATCCTTTTACCAGCTAACAGCCTTCCCCAATCAACCCTTAAAAGTTTCTGATTAATACTGTCAAAATTGGCCTTACTCCAATTTAGAACTTTAACTTTTAGATCAGGTCTATTCTCTTCCATAACTATTTCAGCAGTAAATAGAATTATAACCATTTTCCCCAAAGTGCTCTCCCGCTGACACCTCAGTCACTTCCCCTGCCTTATTTTTCAAGGGAAGGTCAGGTTTTGCTTCTTCTCCAATAGATAGATCTACATATTGATAAAGAAGATTTTCTTGTACACACCAACTGCTCTCATCCAAGCCTTTAACACAAAGGGCAGTTCCAGTCTTTGTCTGGAAAGTTAAAATCCCCTACCATTATGACCCTATCATTCTTTACAGGTATCAGCGATCTCCTACATATTGGCTTCTCAATTTCCCACTGACTGCCGGGGTGGGGCAGGTGCTACGGTACAATCCCAATAAGGTGATCATCCCTTTCTTGTTTCTAGTTGAAATGTTTTACGATCTACAAAATCTGCAAGGTTGAATTATGATCTCAAACCATCTAAAAAGGGTAGTAAGTATTTTGGTAAAGCAATTGCCCTTTTCATTGGCAAAATCTTATTGGGAAAAAGCAAAAAGATGTTTAATTACATGTTTAAATATTAACTGGCAATCATTTTAAAATGAATATATTTATGCATAACTTTGTAAATGATTAACTTTGAATCACAAACAGTATCAAAGTGTCCCAATAAGTTCACATGACAATTAAAACAATAAACAGGCAGATATATTCAAAAACACTGGGGAGACAGGAGAATGAAGAGCCAAAAAAAATCATGTCAAACTTATTTGCTTCCATACTTTCATTTGCATTTCACTTTTGAACAGCTCCTCTAAAAGTACTTTACCACACTCTTTAGAGAATTGAAATAATTTGCAACAATTGAAAAGAATCTGCCAAAGGAAACAGAAAAATTAATTGAAAATTACTGGAGGGATGGTTAGGTCCCAATTTTTGGAAATTGGATTCAATTGACACAATGATGCAGTGATACAGTGATACAGAGTAGAATGGGGGCATGATTACCTTAACGATTTCTAGTTTGCCATTTCTTTATGCAAAAGATTTGGAGGCAGCAGAACACTGGTAGACACGACACTCAGGGGAAAAGATGTTTAGCTTTTACTTTTTAAACTGAAGGCATCATAAAACAAGATCGATGTGATCCATCTCATTCTCAAACAGCAAAGCAGTCTGTTGAGCACCATGACAGCTTTGGGAAAAAAAGTTTACCTGTTGTGGTATTATCAGCTTGAGAATGAGGCGCTTGGAACCAAATAAAAGGAGAAGGGAACCCCCAAGGAAGATTTAGGGACAGTGGACATAGAAACAATATTTAAATCAGCAACACTCCAAAAGGAATATCACATCGATAACACTAAGCCTATCCATTATCTTCTGGAAACAATTTCCCGATTCATTTGAATACCTCTGCTCTGCAGCCACTCCAACAAAAATAGACTGCTGCACTCTTGTAGTGAATCAACACTTCTACAATATCTGCATTTATAGATTGGATGCGTCCTGAAGTATCAAAAAAACTTTCAATTATTATAACATGGGTACCTAATAAAGAGATCATAAATTTGCATTCATAATGTACTTTAAGTATTCTAAAATATTCCTTTGTTTTTGTTCTAACTCGGTAAGGATAATTTGGTGTCAAGTCCAGTAAAAGCCACTTCTGTTCCACAAAATAAACTTGTTGTCCACTAGTCAAAAGTTGGTTCCTCAATTCCTATTATATTGCAGAAAGGACCTGTATGTTATTTTGTTTCTCCAATCTTAAAAAGTTGCTAAACTGAACTTTTCTATTAGAAAACTACCAAGGGGAAAAAAAACTGACCTTGAAAGCTGCATTGATTAAGATGATATGTTTACTTATAAACTGCTTCCATGCATTTTAAGTGGGAAGGTGAGGCTCCACTCAGAAACCTAACCACCTTGAATGAAGTAATATATAGAACACATAAATCAATGCTTTAAGGGTTACCAGAAGAAATTGATTTCACTCTGAACAGATTTTTATTTCATTCATCAAAAGAGTCAGATCAAATGTCACCAGCTCATGATGCAAAAAGAAAGACCAAATGCCAGAATTAATTATTTCATTGAAATAACTTTTTAGTCTTCCCGGCAACTACAAATTTGATAGTACCATCTACATCTAAATTAAAGAAAAGCAATGTGGCTAAAAATGGGATAAACAATTTACAAAATGGACAAAAGAAGAAATGCAGCCCCATTTTTTAAAAAAAGTATTGTAGATTCCAGGGCCTGTTAGTGAAAGAGATTTTTGGGGATTTTTGGAGATATTGAGGATTTTTAATTTTCAGAAGCAAAAGCATTTTTTGGTGACTTCCTGAAAAATCTTTGTTGCTATTGTGTTGCACATTTTTAATTACCTTTGTTCCAGGATTATGAATTTTAGGTTCACACCAGTTAACACAAATGGACAAATTTGCTGGGATAGTTGTGTTGTGTATTTGCAGCAAAATACCCCCAAACAAATCAGTAAGATGCCAGGGGCTATTTTATACATGAAATACAGAATGAGGGAGAGGCCATTAGGCTTGGTGGATGCTGATAGGAATATAGCTAATAGAAGACAAAGAATTGAGATAGGGGGACAATGTGAGGTTGTGCATTTTGGCTAGAAGAGGAGCCGAATTTTTTTTAAAATGTGGAAAGACAGCAAAACAAAAAACAGTAACACAGGAAAATATGGGGGTAGTATTGCACAAAACACATAACTTGCATCTAGGTTTATTGGTAAGGGCAATGGAATGTTGCTTTTTGTTTTAGAAAATGTTTCACTCCCTTTGAAATAAAAGGGACAAGTCTCAAACTATACAAGGCACTAGCCAGGCCACAGCTGGAATACGGTGAGCATTTTTGGTCTCCTTACCTCAGGGGAGATGCTGGTATTGGAGACAGTCCAGAGAAGGTTCACTCACTTGATCCTGGGTATGAGGGATTTTCTGTACTAATTGGAATTTAGAAGAATGAGAAGCAACCTTATTGAAACATACAAGATTCTTGGGGTGGGCTTGATGGTGTGGAGGGGGTGATTTTCCTTCTTGGAAAGTCTAGGACCAGTGGGCATAATTTCATTTAAGACAGAGATAAAGAGGATTCCTCCCGCCATCCCCCTCTTGGAGGGCAGAGCATCGCTGGAATTCTTTACTGCAGAGGGCTGTGGAGACTAGGTTGAAATGGGTATTCAAGATTGAGATAAACAGATTTCTAATCATTAGGGGAATGAAGGGTTATGGGGATAAGACAGGAAAGTGGAGTTAAGGATTAAGACCTGATGGATCTAATAGCCTACTTCTATTCCTAGGACTTATGCTTTAAAGGCTGTTTTATAATTAACATTGCAAATTAGCCCATCAAGTCTGTTTTACATTGACAGGTAGTCCCCACGTGATGAACAGGTTCTGTTTCAGACTATGTTGGTAAGTTGATTTGCATGCAAGTCAAACACAACAGTACGATATAAAATATCTGTTTCTAAGCACAAGTGAATGTTTGCTTTCACATTCCTTAAAATTAAATCGTAACATGGAATCTCATTGATAAAAATGAGCATTTTTAATTCAGGAACCCTCAGTGTCTACGTTGTATTGACTACCACAATGTTTAACTTTTTATTTGAAGTATCATTTTCCTTTTGATTCATGTTTAACCTGCATTGGTTCTGCTATGTGCCAAAAGTGAAAGCTACAAGGAGTAAGATCTTGCTGATATGTACTATCAGCAGTGCGTTTGTACTTAGCTCCGCATTTAATACAACTGAGGATACCTACTCACGTCTTCAAAGACAGAATCATAGAATTTTACTGTACAGAAGGAGGCCACTTGACGCATTGTGTCTGTACCAGCGCCTCAGAGAGTTACTCTGCCAGTCCCCTCTTAACATCTCCATCTCTCTCTCTCCCCATCTCCCTCCCTCCCTCTCTATCTCTCTGTATCTGTCTATCGATGGAATTCCTCCACCACTCTCCAGGCAGCACATTCCCAATCCTAACAACAACATAGTAAGAAAGTTTCTCTACATCTCACTCCTAGCTCTCTTTGCTGACAATCTTGAAGTTGTGATCCCTAGTTACTGACATACTAACTAGTGGAAGTGGAATATCCTTTTTTCCACCCTGTCAAATGTGTTCATGATTTTGAAAACCTCAATAAAAGGTCATCTCTTAAATCTTCTCTGCTCCAAGGAGAACAAGCCCAATGTAATCTTTCCTTATATTGAAAATCCTTCATTTTGGTAAATCTCCATTGCACCGTCTCCAGCACTTTAACATCTTTCCTTAAATAATGTGCCCAGAACTAAAACAGTCAACACCAAACGTGGTCTGAACAAGTATTTCTGGAGGTGTAGTATCAGTTCCTTGCTGTTATACTCTGTGCTTCTATTTGTAATCCAAGGATCCTATAAGCCTTCTTAACAACTGTTTCAACTTAGCCGGCCACCTACAGAGAATCATGCACACGAACTAGAGGTCCCTTTGCTCCTGCTCTCCTGTCAAAGTTGTATACTAAGCCTGTATTGTCTCTTCATAATTCCTCTACCAAAATGCATTAGGTCATACTTTTCTGCATTGAATTTCATCTGCCAAGTGTCTATCCATTTGCCAATGCCCCTCTGAAGTCATTCAGCATCATCCTCAATTTATTGTCACTAGCTTAGTATCATATAGAGTAATTGAGTCATACAGCATGGAAACAGACACTTCGTTCCAACTAGTCCATGACGACCATGCTCCTAAACTAAACTGATCCCATCTGCCTGCACTTGGCTCACATCCCTCTAAACCTTTCCTATTCATGTACCTATCCAATCGTCTTTTAAACGTTATATCTGTACCTGAATCTAATCACTTCCTCTGGTAGTTCATTCCACACTAACCACTGTGCAAAGAAGTGTTGTCATTTTTAAATCTTCTTCCTCTCAATTCAAAAATATGAGCTCCCCCATTATAGGGAGAAGACCTTTGCTATTCACCTTATCTACGGCCTCATTATTTTATAAAATACTATAAAAAGGATGACTCTTCAACCGCTTATGCTCCAGTAACAAAAGTCCCAGCCTATTTTTATAACTCAAGCCCTCCATTCCTGGCAACATCCTGGTAAATCTTTTCTGAACTCTCTCCAGCTTAATAATACTCTTCCGATAATAGGGTATCAGAACTGCACACCGTACTCCAGAAGAGGCCTCACCAATGTCCTGTACAACCTCACATGACGTCCCAACTCCTACACTCAAAAGGTCTGAGCAACGAAGGCAAGAGTGCTAAATGCCTCCTTAACCACACTGTCTACAAGAGACACAAATTTCAAAAGAACTATGTACCTCAACCCCTCGCTCTCTCTACACTACCCAGGGCCCTATCATTAAAGTCCTGCCTTTCTTTGTTTTACCAAAATGCAATAACTTGTATTTATCCAAATTAAACTCCACCTGCCACTCTTCAGTCTATTGACATAACTGGTCAAGATCCCTTTGTAATCTTTAGATAACCTTCTTCACTAGATCACTATTTTGGTGTCATCTGCAAACTTACTAGCCATGCCTCATATGTACTCATCCCTGTGAAACACCACTGGTCACAGGCCTCCAGACTAGAAAACAACCATTCATCACCCTCAGTCTCCATCTCAAAGCCAATTTGCATCCAATCTACTGCCTGCCCTCACTGAGTTTTTTTCACAAAGTAACAAAGAGGATCAATCAAGTTTGAAAGACATGCCATCCTTCGCACAAAACCATGCTGACTATCCCTAATCATTCCTTGCCTCTCCAAATCCTATCTTTCAGGATCACAAACAACTTACTCACCAAATGTCCGACTAGTAGGTCTATAGTTCCCAGGCTTCTCCTTATAGCCTTTCTTAAATAAAGGTACGTTAGCCACTCTTCAGTCCTCTGGCACCTCACACATCATTATAGATGATACAAATATTTCTGCTAGGGACCCTGTAATTTCCTGCCTAACTTCCCACAATGTCCTGGGATCCACTCGATCAGGTCCCAGAGATTTATCCACCTTTATGTTTTTTTAAGACCTCCAGCATTTCCTCTTCTGTAACGTGAGCCGTTTTCATAACATCAATATTATTTCCTAGAGTTCTCTAACCTCCATTTTTTCCCCTACAGTAAAATCTCACATGGAATATTCATTTACTATCTCTCCCATCTCCTGAGGTTCAACACAGCTAACCTCATTGATCTTTAAGGGGACCCGCTCTCTCTTCAATTGCTCTTATGCTCTTAATGTATTTGTAGACTCACGGATTATCTTTAAGGTTATCTGCCAAGGCTCTCTCATATCCCCTCTTTGCCATCTTGATTTTGTTCTTAAGAATGCCCCTTAATGCTTTTTAACTCATCAACAGATTCATTATATCCCAATTGTCCATATCTAATGTGATTCTTTTTTATTCTTGACTAGAACCGGAATATCTTTATTCATCCATCACTCCCTAATCTTACCAGCCTTATCTTTCACTCTAAAAAGCAACAATGTCCCTGAACTCTCATTATCATACTTTTGAAAGTCTCCCACGTCAGGTCATCCCTGGATGTTGAACAGTCTACTTTAACCAACTTTTGAAAGTTCTTGTCTCTTACCATTAAAAAAATTGCCTCACTCCAATTAAGAACTTGAAGTTTTAAGGAAGGCTTATCCATTTCCACAACTATTTTAAAACTAACACAATTATCATCATTAGCCTCAAAGCGTTCCCCTATTAATACTTCAGTTACTTGCCCTGCCTTACTTCTGAGGAGATGGTAGAGTTTAGCCCCATCTCTAGTAGAACCATTTACATATTGATAAAGAAAATTTCCTTGAACAGTAAATTTCTCACCATCCAAACCTTTACCATTATGGCAGTCCCAGTCAATATTTGGAAAATTAAAATCCCCAAGCACAACCCTATTATTCTTACATATATCGAAGATCTCTCTACATATTTGCTCCTCAAATTTCCCTCTGACTATTTGGGGTCCTCTAGTACAATGCCATCAAGGTGGTCATTCCTTTCTTATTTCTGATTTCAACCCATATTTTCATTAGACAATCCCTTAGAAATATCCTCTCTAAATTACAGTAATGTTTTGCTTAATTAAAAACACCACTTCCTTCCTCCTTTGCTTCCCTTTCTATCCTTCCTAAAATATCTAAAATCCAGAACATGGAGTTGCCAGTCCTTTCCTTCCCTCAGCCAAAAAAACCTAATTCCTTTTCACATTTATTGAATGGATACATTTTCTGTTTCTACTTAAATATACATCAGTCCTAAAATCTGTCATTGAGTTTATTTGCTAATCTCTTGGAATGCTGTTTTTTCTTTATTAACAAACTTGGTATCAGCAGCAAATGACAATTTATTCTCCTTTAAAGTATTTACGTGAATTGTAAAATATTAACAGATGAGGAGCAGTACATTCTAGTTACTGCTCCCTTTCTATTTGTCATCACCTTCTGATCATTCCTAGCTAGCTTGAAATAAATGTACTCTGAATCTTATTTTAAAGACATGTTTGAAAATGATGAATAAATTGTTTCCTAAAAATTCAAAAACAAAACCTGTGTTCCACAATATTTTGGTTATCCTTCCAAAGAGAAGACATGACACTCTTACAGCTTCTGTACTATGTAGATGAGCATTGGTAACATTCCAAAAAGTGCTCTTAGCAGAAGAGATAAGTTTTAAATAAAATGCAGCACCTGTATCAATGGAATGAAGTCCTCTTGCTCTAAGTAACTACATCCAGGCTTTGCCAGAAGATATAGGAATTTAGATGCATCATCATGGCAGTTTTGCAAGATCCTATAATTTATAAGGAGACACACATTTATTTCCAATCCTTGGGGGCTTTCTAAATCACATTTCACACCACGGCCTAATGAAGTAATTCAGTTCACTTCCCAACTACAGATCTGGAAATCATTTAAGAGTGTGTGTGGGTAAAGAAAGGTCAATTAGACTAGTGAGTTTCCTCTGCCATAGTTCATTCTTAGGTATATAGTTTTTAAAAATAGAAAAACAAGAGCTCTAGAGGTGCAGTGGTAGTGTCCCTGTCGCTGAACTAATAGTCTCAGGTTCAAGTCTCACCTGCTCCTGAGGGATGTAATAATGTCTTTGTAAAAGGTTGATTACAAAATACCTAGAACTCAAAAACCTTCACCTTTACCCTAGACAAAATCAATAATAAAAAAGTCTAAAGTATCAATCTATGATTGCAATCAGAATTATCACACACCATTCCTATGCATACAATGCCTAATGCATCTTTCAATCCGCGGTTATTGTCTTAGTTTATTGGAATAAGGCCATAATGTGGTGTGGCACCAAACTCAAAAAAACTAAGATAGTTGTGAACTTTATGCATAGTCACTTTGCTTAACCTGAAAAGGGCAGCTCACGTTCAAGTAAAAAATACTGCAGATGCTGAAAATCTGAAATGAAAACAGGAAGGGCTGGAGAAAGTCAATTTTAGCAGTGTCTGGGGAGAGGGAAACAGTTCATATTTTGAGTCTGATTTGATTATGTTTGAAGGGTCATATCAGACTTGAAACAAAAAGTTTGTTTCCCTCTCCACGTCACTGCCAGACCTGTTCAGTTTCCCCAGCACTTTCGTTTGATTGAAGTAAAATGGTCTGTTTAAGGTGTCCAAACAAAAAAAAACCCATCATGCATCATATTTGTCCATTCATAGACCAGATATGAAAAAAATTGTACAGGTGCATAAGGTTTAGCTAGGATATAATTAAAACTGGTTGAATAGACTGATGACACTTGCTAAAAAGAGAGGCATGGGAATGAATCTTGCTAACAGGTAATGAGGAACTGATGTTAGAGGAACACCTAGAAGGTGGAAGTATCTTATCTCATCACACCAGGGGCTTGATCCATCCATTCTTAATTAAGAAGCTCAAGCATTATAATTTAATCTGTGGCAGTAAAAGATCCAATGGTTACTAAAACCAACTGGAATTAGCAAGAGACAAGCAATATTAAGTCAGATTTGATATTTGGAAATCTTTCTGAACTAAATATTTTTAAAAAAGGGGAGAAAGTAATTTACATACCAAGCATTTGGATAACACATGGCTGTTGGAGTTGACCAGATTGCCAGTCAAGTCTACTTGCTATTCTAGACATTCATGGCTGATTGCAAAGCTTAAAATCCACTTTACTGCATACTCTCCATTTTCCTCAAGTCCGCTAGCCCAAAAATCTGTCAGCCTTAAATATAGTCCACGAGTATATCCACAGCTGTGGCAGTAGGGAAATTCTAAAACTTCACAAATCTTTCGTGAAGAGATTTCTCTTCAGCCCTGAATGATCACCCCCTCATTAAAAGGTTTTGTCCTCAAAAGTTAGAATTTTTGAACTGCTTTTTTTAAAAATCCAGGTTTAAAGCATCAACAGTAAAAAGGTTTTTTAAAAAAAAAAACTGCCAGTCTCAGAACCAATGAATTTTTGCAGTTTTCATCTAAATAGTTTTGAATCAGAGGGTGCTTTGCTGCTGCAAATTTAGTCAATGGTACTCAGTGGACTCAATAACAGGACTTTCAAAAGGATACCAGAAGACTCACTCTGGTTGAAGAGGAAGGAAGGATTCTGTTGGAAAGCAGCAGGGCCTTGAGGCTTTATTTACAAGGTTACCAATCTGCCACCTGTGGTGTAACATACAGGTGTAGTATGAAGATTCTGCTGTGTCAATCACTTAAGGTTCTAAAAGTACCTTTTCTATGCTTAGCAAGCAACTAATACACTACTGTTTAATCTGTTCATTTTAGCTTATTTTTCTAGCAAAAGCCTTAAGCACAAGATCTTGTCAAATTATTTCCATAAATTGTTTAAAAGCATTGTCTTTAACAAGATTGTAACAGTAAGGCTGGAGTTTCAATTCAGACACTATTTGTCTAAGAGTTTTTAAAAAAAAGCATTTTCAGAATTTTGTTTAATTTCAAACGCACAAGCTTCCACAGTGGGAAAGACAAAATGACCACTTTTTTTTGTTTTCTCATAGGACTTCAGTTTTGAAACTTTAGTTTCAAAAAGGTAGTTCAGTATCTGTATTTAACAAGGTGGGTGGGAGAGGTTCATACTGTAAACTGTATCTGCTGCTGCACTACAAAACAAAAATTGTTGAACATGGTTTTATAAGAAGCTATTTTTGTTTGTCTGACGTCCCTTGTATCAATGACAAATTTAAACAAGTACAGAACCGATAGGATGATAGCATCTACTGTAATCTCCCCAGCAAACCTTACATCACACCCCTCCAGCCCCACCAAATACATTCAAACTTGAACAAAAGTTTGTTCACTAAAACAAAATAACAAATGAGGCAACATACAAAAGAACAAAAACGCTTACTTTCTCCACATTGCGATGAACTTGTGAACAGAGACATATCCTGTCCTTTCCCCACCAGCTGCACAAAACAACAGGGCTTTCCAATACAGTGGGCAATCACACACCTTTCAAACAAATAATTATAACATTCATTAAAGCCAGAAATTTAATTTATAGAACAGAAATTTTGCTCTTGAAAAGTTGATTACAAGCAAAACAAATAGCAATGCAGTAAAGATAAAATAAAACGAGCTGTATTTAGCTGGCCAGACAGCACCCGTGAAAAATCAAACTTTGGCATTTTAAGTCTTGGGCAGTTCCTGGCAAGTGGAAAAATATTACAGATGAATAAGATTCAAATCAGAACAGAACACGGAAAGGGGAAGCCTAGCCTAAAACTAGAAACCTATTAGGCTCATTTAGTCAATCTAGTTAGATGCTTAACTCTTTTTTCACTCTTCCTCAATATTCTGCTTATAGTATGGAGGTCAAAACTGTATGCATTATTCCAAATGCTGTTTAATCCTTGTTAAATTTATATTGAACATTACTTTCTTTTATTCCCTTAAGATTCAATTTCAGTACTCTGTTTGCACTCTGAAACATTAATTTTTTAAATGAAACAAAAGAAGTACGAAACTGTGGGTCCAAATATTTTTGGGCTTGTTGCTTGCCATTTCAATTCTCTGTCCTATTCTCTCCCTGACCTCTGCGCCTTTGGCCTTCTACATTCCAGTAAAGCTCAACATAAGCTTCAGGAACATAGTTTCTCAGTTTTCTACTTGGCGTGTTGCAGCCCTCTATCGTTTAGACTGACTTCAACAACTTTAGATCCTTCAAATCCAATTTTCTCTCTAGCAGTGTGGGATAAACATATTCAAATTTCTGGAGACAACAGAGAAATTAGTTGCTACTTGGACCCTGGGCTGCCAAAGATCTTTTATGTGGGAATGCCAAGATCTTCATGTTAAGGTAACTAAGTCAGCTGTTAACTGTGTTGTGCTGCTCTGCCATATTCTGAACATACTAAAGCTTCTACCTCTTAAATCCCAAACAGCTCTTATGAGAGAGATTTTAAGTCCAACCTCTCTCACTTTAGGCATTGGAGTTATGATTGCAGCTAATGTTATTACTGGAGAAGTCAGATCTCAGACTGAAATCTGGCTTCATATATCATTTTTGGTTTTAACAAGGTGATGTCACTGAAACATAAACCCAAATCTGTAGCATTGTGGGCATAATTTATTTTGCATAATAAACTGTTAAGAAAATATAATAATTCAAACTATTTACACAACACTTTTAAAGACTTCAAAACACAAGACAGTAAGCAAATAATCCCAAAAGCATCCCGTTTCCCTTCTCAACCACCAGAGAGAATGCCTTTCTCTACCCCATAAAGGGATTGAATTAAATTTCAAAACTTGGTTGTGAGCATCTGATAGCTTCTTCCTTGATTCATCATATAAGGGAGCCTGGTCTGGAACATGTTATCTAAATTCGTTAAACCAAGATAATCTACTCAAAAAAAATTCTAAATTATCGATCCTCTTGCTCAGCAGCAAAATATCAATTTTAGCTAAGGACCCTGCAGGACTGCCTGACTGAAACTAAAATAAAACAAAAAACCCTTAGTTTTTCTAGCTATGGGTTTTTTCCCCCAAGCCCAAAAGATAATCCGAGAATCTCCTACCTCAAGGCTTAATGTATTACACAGTGTTATATGAGTGAACAATAAACTCAATTTTAAAAAAGTTCCATTAACCTCCAAAATTACCTCTCTCGAACCATCTTTTAAAAGTATAACCATAGCTGCAGAGATACTTATACGTCAATCATCAACTTCATACAGACACAGAAAACCCATATGCCACTAGTTTAAGTTAAAATTCAAACATCTAAACTTAAGCTGTATTATTTTTATTCATGAGATGTGGGCATTGCTGGAGGGACCAACATTTCAAGAGCAAAGGGGTGAGCAATAAAAGTAGTGAGCTGCATTCATAATCTACTACAGGTCATCTGGCATAGATAGACCCACAATGTCATGAGGGAAGGCATTCCAGGATCTTGATCGATATATGTGCAAGGAGCATCTAATGGTAATAACACTAGACCAGTGGTCCAGAACCCCAGTCACTCTCCCCTCTCGCCTGAATTTCAGCACTTTTGTCCATATTAGAACAAGGGTTGTAGTGAGGTCAGGAGCTTGGATGAACCCAAACTGGTATCAGCGAGCAGGTTGCAAAATAACGCTGTCAATGGATACCTTCCACACCACTAATCCTGAAGCGTACGCAGATGAAGCCACTCTGTCCAACAGTGTGTACTATCTACAAGATGCACTACAGAAATTCAAATATCCTCAGACAGCACCTTACACCCATGACCACTTCCATCTAGAAGGATGGAAGCTACAGCAACTTGGAAATATAACTGTCTGTTTCTTCACCTTCACTGGGTCAAAATCCTGGAATTCCCTCCTTAACAGCATTGCAGGTCAACCCACAGTAGGTGGACCACAACTCACCACCGACCTGCTCAAAGGCAACTAGGGACTGGCAGTAAATACTACCCAGTGCTATCCACCTCCCACAAGTGAATAAAATACATAATTGGCTGGGCTGGGTATGCCCTGCATTTTGTGGGGCTCTTGTGGTACAATGCCTGCAGCTTTACCTCTGAGCTGGGAGACACAGGTTCAAGTCTCACCTGCTCCAGTGATGTATAAAACATATCTGAACAGGTTAATTAGAGAACATTTTGTATCTACAAGACATACCTGGGCAATTTTCCACATTGTCAGCTAGGTGGCAATGTTGCAGCTATACTAGAACAGCTTGGCTAGGGGAGCAACAAGTTCTGGGGCACATTTTTGCTGGCATGTTGCCAGGACTCAGACTTTGCAGTATCCATGCCTCCAGCCATTTCCTGATTTTGCATGGAGTGAATGGAATTGGCATCTGTGAAGCTGGAGAGTCTTTTAGCTGAAGATTGTTGCAAATGCCTTACCTTTTGCACTGATCTACTTGGCTCCCCCATTACTGAAGAAGATGGTGATAACTGTGGACCCTCCACCTCCAGTGAGGGCTGTTTTACTGTCCATCATTCCCAAATGGATTTTTAAAAAAATAAATTCACAAGTGAGGGCACCACTGGCTAGGCTAGCATTTATTGCCCATTCTTAATTGTCATTTGGGCAATTAGGAGTTAACGACATTGCAGCAGGTCCAGAGTTATAGATAGACCAGACGAGGTAAGGGTGGCAATTTCCTTTTCTAAAGGACAAGAGTGAACCAGATGGGTTTTCCAATAATCTGGCAACAAATTCACACATTCATCATTAGATTCTTAATTCCAGACTTTTGTTGATGGAATTTGAATTCCACCATCTGCTGTGGCAGGATTTGAACTCAGGTCCTTAGAACATTACTCAGGTCTCTGGATTAAGAGTCAACAATAATACCATTAAGCAGTTGCCGCCTTCTCCCACCCCCAGAGACACAGAAAACCACAACTACAGAGCTTAAATCTGGTGCGCTGGTTGTGGATTCACTTAGCCCCATTATTTGCTGCTTATACCACAGTCCATATTTGTAACACCATGAGATTGATCCCATTTTTAGGTATGTCTGGTGTTATCTCTGGCATGCTCTCCTCACGCCTCGTTGAATCATATAACATTTATCGTTCTACATCACAGATTAAAGTGTACTTAAACATTACATGCTCAATTAACATGTCATACAATGGTAGTTAGCCAGTTTATATGCAATGAAGGTAAAAAGCCTGACTGCATGAATGCTACTCTTTCCCTGATGACATACAGAATGTTTTCATTCTTTATTGTGGGATCAGATACTGGGAAGTGTTCAAGGAGTTAACAGTATTTTTGTTTTGGACAGCAGGAATAGCAAAAAACAAAGAAACCGCATTTGCAACAAAGAAAATCTACATTCACTGAATATTTTTCACCCAAATCAGATCTTTAGGAAGCAAGCGTCAAAAGAAATTCTGAAACAAAAACAGACTGGTAGAGATTCTCAGTAGGTCTGGCAGTATCAACAAAGAGAAAACAGTTGATGTTTCAAGTTCAGGGACTCTTCTTCAACTAAGTTCTGACCGGCTCCATTGGTTTATCATGCTGGAAAGTGACGCTCTTGCGAGTCAATGTCCTCATTTTTCCATAATATTTCGTCTTTGCCTGCTCCAGCTACGCACAGCACAGCACGCCTGCATTGTGGCACACTCTGTAGTGCACTGCAAGGCCTCTGTGATCCAAGCATTGGAACCTCATCTTGAGGAACCCTGTAGTCTGTTCCTTGATGGACCTAGTGGAAGAGTAGGCTGCATTGCATCAGCGTTTGGCCTCAGGTAGCAGAATCCTTTTTAAAAAAAAAAAGGGATCAACCACTGTTGGTGAGGTAGCCCTTGTCTCCAAGCAGCCATCCATGCCTCAAATAAGGCAGGAACTCTAGAGTCAAGAATGTAGGCATCATAGATAAAAGGTACTGCAGATGCTGGAGAATCCGAGATAAGTTGTGGGGCTGGATGAACACAGCAGGCCAAGCAGCATCATAGGAGCAGGAAAGCTTGACGTTTCGGGCCTAGTCCCTTCATCAGAAGTGGGGGAGGGGAAGAGGGTTCTGAAATAAATAGGGAGAGAGGGGGAGGCGGATAGAAGATGGATAGAGGAGGGGATAGGTGGAGAGGAGGCAGACAAGTCGAAGAGGCGGGGATGGAGCCAGTAACGGTGAGTGTAGGTGGGGAGGGTAGGGAGGAGATAGGTCAGTCCAGGGAGGACGGACAGGTCAAGGGGGCGGGATGAGGTTAGTAGATAGGAGATGGGGGTGGGGCTTGAGGTGGGAGGAAAAACAGGTTAGGGAGGTGGAGATGAGCTGGGCTGGTTTTGGGATGCGGTTGGGGGAGGGGAGATTTTGAAGCTTGTGAAATCCACATTGATGCCATTGGGCTGCAGGGTTCCCAGGCTGAATATGATTTGCTGTTCCTGCAGCCTTCGGGTGGCATCACTGTGGCATTGCAGGAGGCCAAGGATGGACATGTCGTCTGAGGAATGGGAGGGGGAGTTGAAATGGTTCGCGACTGGGAGGTGCAGTTGTTTGTTGCGAACTGAGCGCAGGTGTTCTGCAAAGCGGTCCCCAAGCCTCCGCTTGGTTTCCCCGATGTCGAGGAGGCCACAACGGGTACAGCGGATGCAGTATACCACATTGGCAGATGTGCAGGTGAACATCTGCCTGATGTTGGAAGTCTTCTTGGGGCCTGGGATTGGGATGAAGGAGGTGGTGTGGGGGCAGGTGTAGCACTTCCTGCAGTTGCAGGGAAAAGTGCCGGGTGTGGTCGGGCTGGAGGGGAGTGTGGAGCGGACAAGGGAGTGGTCCCTCCGGAAGGCAGATAAGGGTGGGGAGGGAAAAATGTCTTTGGGTGGTGGCATCATGCCAGCTTGTTGGGTGACTGACACAGACCTTCAAGATGTTGTATTGATCAGAGCGGAGTAGGACATTGATCAAGTTAATGTTACAATAAGGCGCTTTCAATATGACATATTGAGTCTAGAGTGCCGTGCATCTGACAGAAGCCAATGATGCTGGAAAATCACACTGCCTAGACTGTAGCCCTGATCTCACTACATGAAAGAGATGAAGAGAAGTGATATATTTGTAGGTTGAGGATCGACAGCCTCCACACAAGTCTCCAGTGAATCCTTGAAACAAACCAGTACTTGTGCACTGGAAGCCATTTTTTCGTTCTGTTGCACAATTTAAGGTTTGGGAAAAGGTAGTATCTAGACCACACATCGGGAAAGTTACAAGGCCTCCCTCAGTCAAGATTTTCTCCCAACCTTCACACGCCCTTTTGTACAGCTGTCCCTGTTAATCCCATCAGCTTCGAGGCACCCCAGTTTCCCATCGAACCTTTTTATTTGACAGTCAAATTCTCCTCCTCAGTCACCAGGCCATCATATTTATTCCCCATTATTGATAACTACATCCAGAAGTCAGGGTGATGGTGGCTTGCAAAACATAACCTTCCTTCCACTGTAACTCATGCCCTCCCATTCATGGCCTCGTTCACAGTCATTATCCCTTTGCATTTCAGTGCAATAGTTCAATCCCCAAATTAGAATGTTCCATCTACCCCAACAGATCACGGATACATCTCGATTACAAGTTGATGACAGACCATGGCCTATTCCTTGGACTGAAAACAGACAATGCCCTTGACTGAGTGTGACGACCCCCCTTACTGACCCCAGTCCTTCTGCACCTGATTAAAGACTTAGACCACCAGACATAGCTTTTTTATTGAAGCATGTGCAGCGTGTTTATTACTTAAGCTACTGCCAAATGCTGGGGGCACAACACTGACATGGAATACGAACAGTGACACGTCTGCCCTTGACTATTTGCTGCTGGCATCTATGACAAGTTACCATCCTTCTGTCTGCTATAAGAAAGGCAAGCCAGAAATGATGAGAGCCTTTAGGTTGGATGAATTCTTGACAGCTACGAAAAAGGCGACAACATTACATGTCACAATAAACTATCCCTCTTGCATGTACAATAGTGGGACATCCTTGCATAAGTTAGCATTGAAACAAATAGGGACTGGCCCTCAATACAAGTCTGACCAAGCATCAAGGATTTTAAGCAGGCTGTGGAATTACTCTGCATGACCGCAATCTACACACCTCATATGAAAGCTTTCCATAAAAAAAACCAAGAGTGGTTAAATATTTGGGAATAATAAACAAACTATTTTCCTTGTATCAAATTAATATTACAAATCTTTTAAAACAAAAAGGGGGTAAAGAACTTACTTTTGCAATTTTTCCCATGTCTTCCAGAGTTGCTCTTTCATTTTCAAACTGTGTGTAGGCATTTTCTATCCTGCCAATAAGTGCATCTACATCAAGGTTTCTTTTTGGACAACCTTGAGGGAAATAAAACTTTGGAATGCACTCACTCAGAGCTGGGGGCAAGGGGTTCTCCTTTTTTGCTTGAACCTGCAAGAAATAAAACATTTAGCATTTAGCTTAAAATGCATGCAACCAAGTCAGTCATTAAGCCATCAAATTTGCTGTTTTCACAGACCATCGACAATCCAGCCTATAACGAACTCTATCCCAACATCTTAACACCCAAGGAAAGTTTCTGCATAAAATTTGCCAGTTCTCCCTAGTTCAGTGCAATTATGCCATTCTTCACAGCATGACACTTAGCTTAAATCCCATCCCAGAGTCAGCAGCATCAAAACTAGGCTGAGATGCCAGTGTATTAGAGCAGTGCTGAATCGTCGGATGTGCCAAATTTCAGATGAGATGTTTAACTATGGCTTAATCTGGTATTTTGGGTATTCTTTGAATCATAAGGTGCGTTATAACTAGTAGTCTGGCCAATATTTCTTTCTCAATCAAAATAAATGAGATTTCTGGGCATTACATTGTGATATATGGGATTTTATGCAAATTAGCTGCAGCATTTTTACACTTGTTCAAAAGTACTGTCTTACTTGACTGTGAAGGAGTTTCGAAAATTTAAATGCCACAAAAGGCATTAAGGATAGCTATGCCTTGAAGAGCCACAGAAGTATTTTTTAAATAACGTAAAAGATTGAGAAACACTAACAAAATTTGGTCCACTAAGTGGATTGTGAAGTCTTCCAATCCTCTACGACCGCTTCTCCACTATTACTTTATGACTTGTTATCATTTACGGGCACGGGTGCCCATCATCCACTACTGACAGCACCTTGAAGACCGAATTTGATGATCCACCTATTCACTTACACTTGACAAATTGACAACATTCCTTGGAACACTTAGCATCCAGGTGAAGCTTAAAGAATTAATGTTTAAACAAGCATGTTTCACATCCATGCACTCTTCATATTTTAACATGACATGGAGGTTCCATGCATAACAGTATATACAATTTCCAGTAAAGACTTCAGAAAGAGAGAAATGGTACTGTTGCAAGGTATTTACAATCTCTATTGGATACCAGAGTTGGATCTGGACCACAACTGTAACACTGCAACAAGCACAGAATGTCAGCAAACAAAACACTTTCAACATACTTGATAGCAAGCGCTCTAAAGTACATGTAGAAATATCATACTTCCTACACACATTGAATTTTTCAAACAATGGTGTATATTATTTTCTTCTCTCCTTTAAATACAAAGTATAGTGTACTGAAACTGGAAGTGGGTGAAAGAATTCCGAGATCTAAATAGAAACTCAGCAGCAGAGCAGAGTAACCAACGATGATGATGATTGGAATGTGGAGTAAATTGGTTCAGTCTATTCTGGATAACCTTTCATTCCTTGAATATCAAAGGATCTGCCTACCTCTGTTTCCATTAACTTTTAAGCAAGACTGATGGCACTCAGAAGTAAATTTCTCTTTATCTAGTCTTAAATTGCTCCTTAGTTCTGGATTCTCCTGCAAAGGAAATACCCTTTCCACATGTATCCCATCCAGACTGTGCAGATCTTTCATTTCAATCAAATCACTTCTTGCTCTAAGCCTTGTAGGTACAGGCACAGCCTGTCTAATGTTTCCTCATAAGATAACTGACCCAAAAAAATATTCTTGGAATTGCTCTCATTGCAGTTCCATCCTTCCTTAAAACAAGGGGGCCAATATTGCACACAGTACTCCAGATATGGTCTTACTAACACCTTGTACAATAGAAGTGACTGTCATAGAGTCATAGAATAATACAGCATGGAAACAGGCCCTTTGGTCCAAACTGGTCCAGCTGACCATGGCGCTCACTTAGCTAGTTCCAACTGCCTGCATTTGGTCTATATCCCTCTAAACCTTTTTTTCATCCATGTACCTATCCAATTTTTTTTAAAAAAAAATGTTGCTACTGTACCTGCCTCAACCACTTTCTCTGGCAGCCCATTCCATATATGCATCACTGTGAAGTTGCCCCTTAGGTCCTTCTTAAATATATCCCTTCTCCTTTAAACCTATGACCTCTAGTTTTCAATTCACCAACCCTGCGAAAAAGGGTATACACGTTCATCCTATGTCTCTCATGATTTTATACACCTCAATACACCTCATTCTTCTCCGTTCTGAGGAATAAAGTCTTATCCTGGCCAACCTCTCCATATAACTCCAGATTATTCGTCCTGGCAACATCCTAGTAAATCATCTTTGCTTACTTTCCAGTTTAACTATGTCTTTTCTATAACAGGGTGACCAAAACTGTACACAATACTCCAAGTGTGGCCTCACCAACAACTCACAACTGTAACACAACGTTCTAACTCCTGTACTCAATGCCTCGACCGATGAAGGCCTGCATGCTAAATGCCTTCTTCACCACACTGTCCACCTGTGATGTCACTTTCAACAAACTGGTGTACTTGTCCCTGTGTTCCACAACACTCCCCAGGACATTACCATTTACTGTACAAGTCCTACCTTGGTTTGACTTTCCAAAATGCAATACTTCACACTTCTTTATCTCTTGTATTCAAGTCCCTATGCAATAAAATTAGAATATTCCACTAGCTTTCCTAATTAATTGCTCTATATGCATAACAACCTTTCACGATTCATGCATAGGGACACCCAGTTCCTTCTGCTTCTCAGGGCTCTGCAATCTTTGACCATATAAATAACATTAACTATTCCTCCTGCCGAAACGGACAACTTTGCATTTTCCCACATTTCAGTCCATTTGTTAGATCCTTGCCTCCACATATCACATTTGAACATACTGTCCTTCCTTGTATCATTTTTTTTTTCCACAACTCCCCTTCATACCTATCTTTGAGTCATTAACAAGTTTAGGAGCCTTAAATTTTGGTCACTTCTTCCAAGGTATTTACAGACAACTGTAAAATGTTAAACTCCTAGCACTGATCCCTGTGGCAAACCACATATTAAACATCCCACCTTGCAAACAAGAAAATGACCCAAACAAGCAGTGTTTCCTGTTAGCTAACCAATCTCCTATCCATGCCAATACATTATCCTCCACATCATGACCTTTTACTTTCTTCAATAATCTTTGATTTAACACTTTATTAAATGACTGCTGGATTTATGTACGGTACATCCACTAGTTTTTCCTTTACTTCCAACATATTACATCCTCAAAAGAAGTTTAACCAGTTTATTAAATATTATTTTCCTTTCACAAAACTCAGACTACCTTGAACTTTAAAAGGGCCCTGCTGTGATGCCTTCAATTGCTTCTAACATTGCCCTTGTGACCTGGTTTATCTATTAAAAATTAAAACTAAAAACTAACACATCAACTATTTCACTAGCAACTTCTTTTAATTTCCTAGGATGAAGTTCATCAGTACCCAGGGACTTGTCTGCCCAGAGCTCCAAAATTACTTAATGTCTAAGTGCTTAGTAATTCTAATTTTCTGGAGTTCCTCCATCCCTTCCATTTCCCAATTTACAGCTATTTCTGGGATGTAACTTTTATCCACTATAGTGAAGGCTGGTACAAATACCTGCCCAATTCATAGTTATGCATGTATATAGCACCGTCAAGTCAACAAAATTTTTTGAACTGCCTGATAAAGACAATAGGCAAAGTTAAAATAGGACTTGGATTTCTACATTGTCTTTAGTGTAGAAAAATGGTGCAGGAATCTTACGCTTCAAAGCGGAAAGGAACAATGAATGGCGTATCAACCTTTCCCTGCTTAAGGATAGTGATGTATGGATACTTTACGAAGCAAAGCAATGGGTGGGGAAAGAAGAAATAATTTATATAAATAGATCTGCAATTTGAAGACAGTCAATATGCGAAAAGAATTCTTCTGTCCCAGAGCAAGTATAACACACTGCAAACTTCCCAACAATTCTTCAGCTGCTGTAGGAATGGACAATGTATTCTGCAATCCGATTCCATATCGGGTAACAACAGACAGCTGTCTGCAATGGCAAACATCCAGTTTCATTTTTGCACTGCATATGCACATCAAAAAGTATTCTCTTTTCTCCAGCGAAAAGCCAGATAAAATGTTTAGTGAGATAATTTCCCAGGAGGTATTGGGATTATTTACATAAGAAAAAAAAAACATGCTCCCTGTAACTTGTAAGAGAAGCAGCAAGTTTTAAATCTAGCCTCCATTCCTCCCTCCCCAAAAGAATCAATCTCAGATCAACATTTTGTTTGTTTTTATTGCTTTTAGATGCAAGAATCATCAACCACTGTACATGGCCTTTCTTTACCTCTCAAAAGTTTAGAAGCTTTGGAATATCCTCCCCAAGTTTGACTGCCCTCAAATTTATCACCATTCTCTGTACACTCCTGGATGGTATGATCCTCATCAACAGGAATACCACTGAGCCACCTTGGTAAAAACTGGAGTCAAAGACAACTGCACCAGTGCAAACACTGCACTTCAACACCAGCAAATTAAATCATAAGCACATTAGATACATTTACACAACACACTGTTCAAAATATATTCCTTCAACGTAAGGTCAAAAGAACTCCCAACCTCTGTCACAGCTTCAGATGTTGCTTTTGTGCGTGCTCATTAACTCCAATACTCCACAGTAGTCTACAGATGGCGTGGTGGTTGTATAATGGTAATGTTACTGGACTAAATCCAGAATGCCAGGTTAATGCTCTGGGAATAAAAACAAAGTGCTGGAGAATCTGAGATAACAAGGTGTAGAGCTGGATGAACACAGCAGGCCAAGCAGCATCAGAGGAGCAGGAAGGCTGACATTTTGGGTCTGGTCCCTTAAGAAATGGGGGAGGGGAGGGGGGTTCTGAAATAAAGGGGTTGGGAGGGGGGGTGGGGAAGGTGGATTGGTTGAGCAGTTTCGGGGCCGAAGAGATTATCAGAGGGTTGCAGTGGGAGACAGATCGACTGAGGTCTTTTCAGAGGGAGGAGGGTAACTTCAAGGTAGACATCCTTAGAAGTGTGGTTAAATCTGATTCAGAGATAGTAGGAACTGCCAATGCTGGAGAATCTGAGTAGAGAGAGTAGAGAGCATGAACGCAGTCCGTCTTTCCTGCTCCTCTGATGCTGCTTGGCCTGCTGTGTTCATCCAGCTCTACACCTTGTTATCTCAGATTCTCCAGCATCGGCAGTTCCTACTATCGCTGGAGAAACTCAACTTGTTTGGTAACATCTGAGAAACAGACAATGTTTCAAGTCTAATGACTCTTCTTTGGAACCCCAGCAATTAGAGATGGGCAAAAAACAGAAGCAGAAAATGAGAAGTAGGCTGTTCAGCCCTTTAAACCATTAAAAACAATTATGGCTGTTCGTCCAATTTTACTAGCTTCTGCTTTTCCCCATATCCTTTGTATTTTGTTTGTTACAGGAAAGAATCAGAGTTCTAGGTCATTTTCCCCATATGCTTCAGAGAGGGAGTTGGCAGTGCATCTCGGGAGTTTCCTTTAGACAAAGGTAGACATGGACAGTCAAACTCATCCTTGCCTTCAACATGCCAGTTGAGCCTTTGGCAGATTATGAAAAAACAGTAATTGAAGGATACCAGTCAGTCATGATCACTGTGCTCCTGTATGTTTCAGGCATGTGGACAACCTACACGAGTCACTTTAAAGCGCTAGTGAGGTACTAATACTATCATCTTCACAAGATCCTGCAAAACTGATTGCAAGAAAGATGGTCCAACATCAGTATCGTTTCTTAAGCCAGCTTGACCAACACTAAAAAGATGCTAATCACTGCTGGGCAGTACAAGTCATTTCTATAAATGACACTGGACCCCTATATAAAAACTTCTCGATTTAGAACTTGGCTGTGGCAGGAAACTCCTAGGATGACAGCACTAATGATCTACAGATGTCCTCAAAGCAGTCTTGAAAAAGGTCAAACATCTTCAAACTCATGGAGACCCTGTCTTTTGACCAACCAAAATGGTGCCTTCTCAAGTGAGATTTCTCCAACACTTTGAGACACTTTGTTGGGAATGTGCAAACATAAATTCAAGGCATTGGAGGGAGTACACAATATGCCATCTTGTCAAGCTTTCAAGCATCACCTGTCCCTTGTATTAGAGAGAGTGTGTAGATCATACATCGGGCTTATCAGTCATTTCTGAACAGATCAAACCAACAGTGAAATTAAGATATTCCTTGGTACCGGGGGACGTCGAAAAAGGTGATTTATGATCACTGGTGCATAATAGCTGACTATATAATATTCATTGCAAATTTAGAGTGAGTGAGTCATTTCAAATAGAGACATCATAGTTATGAAATAACATGGTAAATTTGAGATGAGGCAAAAAGGCCAGAGAAGCAAACAGGCAAGATTGTCTTTCTTGGCTTGGATGTGTTTAAAGTAGTCACGGAAAAGCTGACCAGCTTGATAATTAAAACATTTAATCCAACAAACATGCATTAATATTACCTGTTTATAACAAATTTTATACCTGGATGAATATTCTATAAAAAGAGAAACTAATTTTCTGTTTCCACCCTTTCTAGTTTTCTACTAAAATCAAAAGAACCACTGACATCTTAAGAATATAAAGAACAGAGCATTCAAATACACAAACTCATTCATTCAAAGACCATAATAAAAAGGAATAGGAATAGGCTATTTGGTCCCTCAAGCCTGTTCCACCATTAAGGACCATGGCTCATCCGTAATTCCTCACATCCACTTTCCTGCTTTTCATTCACAACCCTTGACTGCCCTACTGATCAGCTGTGCGCATGCCTGTCTGTGTGCTCATCTGTGCATCTATCTCAGCCTTAAAAATATACAAAGGACCCTAGCCCCACAGTTCTCTGGGCAAGGAATTCTAAAGACTCAAGCCTCAGATAAAAAATCCCTAAGAATTGCAGTCTTAAACTGGGGCCCCTTTATTCTGAAACTATACCCTCCGGTCCTAGAACTCCCCCATGAGGGAAAACATTCAGTATTAAAACCTGTCAAGCACTTTAAAAATCCTGTATGTTTCAACGAGAATGCCTCTCATTCTTCTAAACTCCAGTAGAGTCCCTCTGTAGCCTTTATCATAAAACAATCCTTCAATACCAGGGGCCATTCTAGGGAATCTTCTCTGCACTGTCGTCAATGAAATGATATCATTCCCCAAATAAGGAGACCAAAACTGCTCACAGTACTCTAGATAAGGCCTCACCAGCACTTTGTAAAATTGCAGTAAGACTTCCCTACTCATACTCCAAACCCCTTGAAATGATGGTCAATGTTCCACTAGCCTTCCTGATTACCTGCTGCAACTGCATGTTGACTTTGTGAGCCAGTAGCCCCCAAGCTCCTTTGTATTGCAGCTTTCTGCAGATTTTTTTCTATATAAATACTGTTCTTTTGTTTACCCTATCAAAATGAACAACATTTTCTCACGTTATACATCATTTGTTGACTTTTCACTCACTCACTTAATTTATCAATATCTGTAATCTGTTTTATCCCCTTTGTAACTACCCTTTCACCACTTCGTCATCTGCAAATTTGACTACAGTTTGCTTCCTTCAAGTCATTAATATATATTGTAAACAGTTGCAGTTCCAGCATTGATCCCCATGGAACTCCAACAGTTACAGGTTGCCAGTGTGGAAAAGAACCCCTTATCCTCATGCACCATTTTCTGCTCATTAGCCAAGTCTCTATTCACACCAATATCGCACATCCGACACCATGAGGTTTTTATTTAGCTGGATACCTTAGGTTTCTTCCATATTCAACAAATTCAAATTTCAAATTTCAAATTTCATCAGCAAACAAAAACAGGTGCTTACGTACATTCAGCAAGAAAGATTATGCCAAAATCCTAGTGCTTACTTTGATAATTTCAACAGTGAATCTTCAATTCAGCACTCAGATTTAGTCTTACTGGGGAAATAAAAGTCAGATTTTTGTGCAACTCCAATTTTCTTTTGTTGTTACAAATACAGATTGTCTCACTTTCCTACATGAGCACAACCCATTATTTTGCTGAGGTGGTAAATTCTACCTAATCCATTGTAAGAGATGTTGGAAGTGGACTACTCCTGCTTGCTGCCTTCCAGTACATTTCTGCTCATTAGATTTTAAACACATTTCAAAACATGGATTTACAACTGACTTGCAATTGTATAGAATACAGCCGACCATTTCAAAAAGTTCAAGTTGAAGACAAAAAGACTGAACAGTATACACAGATGTACTTGAAGCAAGGGGTATAGCAGCAAAAATAAACTTACTCTAGCTTTTTTTTTTCCATTTTCTTGAGCCCTGGTTATTGGCTCCCCGAAGAATAAAAGTGTGAGGATACACAACAAATTAACTATAAGAATGATCAAAGTTTTACAGTTTGCTCAAACAAAGTTACCCTTGTGCGGTACATTTCAATTTACAATAAGACCAAATAATTCCCATAAATATTTTATGCTGGCTGAAGGTTTTTTCCTGGTTTTTATTACTTTCTCTGTAAGCTTTTCCTTTAGTTCCAACTAGCTTTCAATGCAGGTGCAAATTTCAGAAAGTGTCAGCTTATGACAACTAACTTTAAGTTCTGCATTTGGAGGAGCAAAGAACAGATGGAAAGCGAAAAGTAAAGAAATTCACTTTTCCTGAAACTGACGTGGCTTGGTAGAGCAACAACATGGATTTCAAGGTATGCAGTTTGAAATTTTTATCTTTTACTTCCACGACAGGTTTCAACACTACTAGAGTTGGCAATAATTAGTTGATTGCTGGAAATGAATAAAAAGGACGACAGTTGATGGGTGTCAATTGGAAAATCTGGAATGAAAAGCTAACTTAATGGCACTCACGTAACCACTGTCGATTGTTGTAAAAACCCATCTGGTTCACTAATCTCCTTTAGGCCAGATCAGAATTTAAAAAGCAATGTGGCTGACTCTTAATGCTCTTGAGCAATTAGTGATAGGTAATAATTGTTGGACTAGCATGAAGAAGTAATTAAAAAAAGATGAATCAAAGAGGTTGATGGTTTGAGTGCACATGCTGACTTAAAATGTCTAGGTTTTAATTGCCATTATGGAGATACGGCCACAGGGTGAATATCTAATGATATTCAGCATTTAGAGATGAATAGGCAAAGAGGAGATAGATCTTAAGGATGAAATCATTAAGAGATGATATGAACTCCAAGTATCAAGATGTAGAAACAGTTTGGGTGAAGCTAAGAAATAGTAAGGGGCAGCAGACATTGGTGGCAGTTGCTTATAGGCCAAACCATTGTGGTAACGTTGGGCGTAGTATAAATGAGGACATTCGCAATGCATTTAATGTAGATAATGGTTTGGTTAGTAATGCAGTGTGATGCCAACAGTATGAATTCAATTCTTGTACCAGCTGAGGTCATCAAGGTCCCATCTTCCCAACCTTGCCCCTTGCCTGAGGTGCCATAACCTCAGGTTAAATTCACTAGTTGATGTCTCTAATTAAACAGGAATTGTCTGCTTCAGAGGGCTGTGGAAACTCAAAAATCAATCAATCGAGCATGTCCAAGACAGAAATCAATAGATTTTGGGAGACTAATGGCATCAAGGGATATGGAGATATTGCCACTTTCCCACACAGAGGTGTCACGTAATTTGGGAGGTAAATGAACAACAATGATCTAACTGAACAGCAGAATAAGCTCAATAGGCCTGCTCTGTCGCTATGTGGCAGGTACTGTTAACACAGACAGCACAAATCTATGAACACTTTCGCTTGGATTATGTTAGTCTTGATTCGGTCACGTCACGATAATGGTTAGAAAGAAAGAAAGTGAACTAACTTCCATCATCTGTTTTTAATACTAGAGACCTCTCATGAACTAAAATGGTTTTAAAAGGTCAATCACTGACTTAATAAAAATCGGAAGGACTGTGGATGCTGTAAATCAGGAACAAAAATCAAAATTGCTGGAAAAGCTCAGCCAGTCTGGCAGCATCCGTGAAGGAAAAAACAGTTAACATTTCGGGGCCGGTGACCCTTCCTCAGAACAGTTTTTGTTCCTGTCTTAATCACAGACTTAAAATGGCTGCAATGATCACCTGACCACAGACTGAGGCAAATTCAGGAAGCTAAATGGGATATTCAAAACTGTCTGAACTCAAATCATTTAAGCTAAAGACACAAACCAGTCAAACGAATAAAGGTGTCAAGAAACTGGTATCTTAGGCTACAGTTTGCATGTGCCTGATAAGTGGCATACATTTAGACATGAACGAATGCCAGCAGGATATCAAGCTTTGGTGGGGGTGACCACAAATCCAAACTTGGTAATACGCAGGCACTCTACTTCAGCAGTTGCTTTTGAGCAGTACAGCAGAAAGAAATATGAACTTGCAACAGTAAGAATTGGAAGTCTCTTTCTCTTCCTGTTTCCTCATGAATTCATCTCTCCTCACCGGATAGCAACAGTAGGTAAGTAGGGTTCCTTTTCAAATGAACTAACACTGCGTAATTCACAATCAAGTCCTCTGGTATGAGCCCTTAGTATTTTTGTATGCCGGAACAACTTGGTCTACTTTTTAAGGATTCAATCCCTTTTAGCTTGCTTAAGCATCACTTCCTAAAAAGCCTGTAGAACTGTATTTTTCCTGTCACTTGCCAAAAATAAAACTGGAACTTTTCGTACCAGCTTTGCTAGCTTCTTCTCAAGTTGTTTTCCATTTTATCTGCATTTCTGCGCTGACACCTTCCAGTTTTCCTGCTTGCAGCTCTCGTGTATGGCCACACAGCTTTTGCCTCAACTTCCTTCCATTTCTTGATATGAAGACAATTACAAAGGTTGAGATAGATTTTTTTAAAATCAGAAAGGCAAAGGCTACAGAGAAAAGGCACGAAAGTGGGAGTTGAGATTATCAATGTTATTGGACCCCTCCATAAAAAAATTACATTGGTATTTATTTTTCAAAAATTCACGATCTTAACACCTTGATGGATGAAACAAGTTGAACCAACTCCTCTGCAGAAATTACAAGCCTACGACCCATTAGCTTTGTGGTCAGACTTTCAGAAAACCATCTTTTGGAGTCCACACAATTCCTGCAATTTTTAATAATACTATATTATGAATATTATGCATTCTAGTAATGACTCAAGAGAGTTTATTTAAAAAGACTGTATTTCAGACAAGAAAACTGTAAAGACTTGAATAGTTACAAGAATGAGTTCTATATCAGATATAAATCTACCACTTAATTATAGTAGCTTTGACAAAAAAATGTAAATGAACAATACGAAGCCAGTACTATCCAGATTAACTGCTGCCCAAAGAAGTTGGAGACACTTTATTCAGCTTAACCAAACATAAGGATACAGAACCTCAGTGAAAACATGCATTGAATTACACTGAAAATTATAGATACATAAAATGTATAAAACCTTCAAGATAACCAAATGTTTACTTTCTGTGCAGGAGACAGAATGAGAAATATTGTTCAACTGCTTCACTCCAGATGAGGTTCTTGCAGAATTACCATGAAGCAAATGCTAACTTTTCTTTTGAAGAAAGCATTTGAACAAAGGGTTCTGGAAAAGAGAAACCAAACCACTTCATAAAAACGAAAATGTAAACTTTGCATGCTGTCTAGCCTACTGCTTTTCTTATTCAACTCAAAAACTCACTTTATTGAAAGTCTTGTAACAATTTCCCATATTGTAATTATGACAACAATGTGCATTTATTTAGAAGCTTTAGTGTGATAAATTAAAACAATGAGGTTGTAAACTGGTCCAGTCTGAAACCGGAAAGAACTGGAAACCAGTGTCAGTACCTACGCAAGCTCTATTTCCCAAAATGTGGCTTTGGTCTTTCCATGTATAATTGGGGGAAAAAAATGGTTTCACCAGTTAGCCAAGTAGTTTGACAACATGGGAGCAGTGGAAGGGTTCAGCAACATGATCACATTGCAACTTTCCCAGCAATGTAAATATACCAAGAATACTGGGCTAGATATTACAGTCAGTAGAACAGCTGCCTGTAGTACTTTCATGCACTGTTTCACTGTAATTTATAGTAATCAGTGATCCACTTCGGGGGCCCTCTACATCGATTTGTTGAAAAGACGACGCTGGATCCAGATTGAAGAACCTGTTCTAGGACAACTGTAAACAAAGTGTACACTTGATTTAAGTAAGTAAAATTTTGGACAGAAAACAAAATCCTAGTGAGAGCAAAGATGAAGTTAAGAATTATAGAATCCTTGTAGCGTGGAAGCAGGCCATTCGGCCCATCAAATCCACATCCACCCTCATAAGAGCATCGCATCGCACCTACCCTGCACATCCCTGGGCATGACAGGCAATTTAGCATTGTCAATCCACCTAACCTGCATTTCTTTGGTCTGTGGGAGTAAACCAGAGTACCCAGAGGAAGCCGACGCTGACATGGGGAGAATGTGCAAACTGCACACAGACAGTTGCCCAAGGTTGGAATCAAACCTGGGTCCCTGGTGCTGTAAGGCAGCAGCGCTAGCTGAACCACCTGTGTCGCCCCAAGGAGGAAGAGACAAACATTTTAAAAAACTCCAACAATAAATTAAAATCTGAAGATTCAAGACTCTGTATTTATAAAAAAGGTGACTTTTCTGTGCCAGCCATATTGTTTGTTAACAACCAAGATTTATTATGCTGCTAGAAATACAAATATACTTGTATGGATAAAACACTTAACTGGGTTAAGTAGGTATGTACCATAAGTTCATGCCTTCTACCAGTAGCTATAAGTGCAGCAAAACTTGGGGAGGTGAAGGGCAATGTAGATAGCAACTTCCTGATTTTTGAGGGCATAGATCTAGGGTGAGAGGGGAAAATTAAGAGGGACATTAAAAAGGGGCAATTTTTCCTCCCCCCCACCCCACACAGAACATGGTGTGTGCATGGAATGAAGTGCCAGAGGAAATGGTGGAGGCTGATACAATTACAACAACATTTAATAAGGCATCTGGATGGGCTTATGAATGGGAGAGGATTAGAGGGATATGGGCCAAACACTGGAAAATGGGATTAAATTTAGGATACCTGGTCAACATGGATGAGTTGGATCAAAGGGATCGGTTTCTGTGCTGTACATTGTTATGACTTTATCCTGGGGACAGTTAGCTCAGTTGGCTGGTGGCTCTTTGCAACGCACAGTAAAGCCAACAGGATGGGTTAAATTCTAGAGGTTACCATGAAAGGACTTTCTGTCTCACCCTCTCCTTTTGTCAGAGGTATGGTGATGCCTGGGTTAAATCACTACCAGTCATCTCTCAAATGTGACAGCAGCCCTATGGTCCACTCGGATTATGGTGACTTCATCTTTGGATTCATTCTCCAAGTTCCTGCCTGACTTACTCCACAATGATAGGGCATATTGACACACCCACTAGTACTCCAAATAAACCCTGGCTGATGTATTTACAGCTTTTTAAGCTATAAAAGAAACTTGCAAACTGAAGATTAACGAATACATCGAGAACGGATACAATGGAATCCAGTTATGGCCGAATAAACAAAAAAAACTCCAACCTAGTGACAAACAACATAATTCTTAGTTTATAAAAAATAAAATAACCATTAGTAAACAAGGACAAACAAACAATTTGTGAATATAATGTACAGCAGCTATATGGTCTCAATTTTCCATATGACAAGGTGAATATTAAGAATTTGCTGAGCAGGATAGTCAAAAATTCCAAGGAAGGGAGGGATTAGACAAAAAACGGTAAATGAATCTACTGCAGGTGCAGCATGCGTTTACTAACTGCTAAGCACAAACTTTATAAATTTCAACAATTTCACCCAGGTTCGACAGAGATCTCTTTTCTCCCCTTTTTTGGAGCAAAAAGGTACCCAGCAAAAATTTAAAAAACAAAAACTTTCTATGTATTGTCAATGAAGATTAAGTGTCACAGTGCATAAATATTAAGTAGCCAAAATTATTTTGAAACATTCAAGTTTGGTAGTTAAATACTGCTTACCAATTTTGTCAATTTACTTAAAACATAGCTTCTTGTAAATAAACAGACAATTGTATTTGTAAGTAAAGACAGTAACACCTAAATGATAAAACCATGTCACTCAATTCTATCCCAAATATACAATTAATTATTAGGTCCTGAGTTTCTTATCAAGTGCTGAGTCATTAATGATTCACAGTGCACGTGGTTTCTTCAAAATTTATTTTTAAGACAAAGAAAAACTAAGCCCAACCTGGACTTGCTGAAAAGCCCTCAGCCTCTTCTTAAATCTCGATGGAAAGACAAGGTCACATCCCTGGGCTAGCAAAGCCAATTCTTTCCGGAGGTCTGGATCTTGCCGCAGTGAAGTATCTTTAATCATCATTGTCAAAGATTGGGCAAGTAAACAGACTTAGATTGGAAATAGTTTTTCAAAATCAAGTCCAACTGCAAATGAAAGAGGAATTGTGGCAACAAAATAAAAAGCTTCCTTGCAGCTTCATTAAACCTACTGTGTTGCAATATTCAGAGTAGGCTTAACATAGTCTTCACTCATCACAGATTCTTGGCTTAGGCAAAGTACAAATCTGGAGAGTCACTTCAGGCTCTGCCTTTTTTGCAGGCGACATTCCAAAGCCTTAATGGGTGGTTGCGAAAAGAAACAAACCTGTTATTTGGGAGCCAGTCATGCAGACACAGGCGATAATCAATCCAGCCAAAAACTACGGCGATATGAAAGAATGCTCAGAAGCTCAGCTTTCACAACAGCATCTTGCTGCCACTTGACTTCAGTTACAGACTACACAGAGTAGCTTGACTGACTGAAATTTCCAGCTGTGGACCAATCATTGTCAGGTCAATCAAACAAGTTTCACTTGCCTTGTTGATTCTACATCTGAATGTGGCCTCTAACATGTTTGCAAGAGTTGCAACTGCGTCATTCATATCATCAAAAGACCACCTGTTTGTTACAGCAATAGCAGGCTTGAACTGAATTTTTGTGATGGCCAGAAGTTTGCTTTAGAGAAACTTCTCATGCAAGACAAAAAAGGCTAACCCCAATACTTAATCACCTTTCTATTACTTTTCAGTTTAACTGCTCAAATTGATCTGTTGTTTTGTTGTTTAAAAAGGAAAATGTGCCAGTAGAATATGTTTTAGTATATAAAAAATTATTTTTCCCAGCAAGAGATGGAGAACTCAATGGTAAAAATAAATTTTGGATCTAATAATCCCAGCTAAGTCAAAAATGATATTGGTGTGTTTTAACAGTTGTAGTTAAAATGGTTGCAAGATCCTGCACATCACAGAGTAAAAGAAATCAGGAAGGGTATCTTTCACTGATTTTGTTCCACCACCTCTTACTCAGGGGCATCAAACCAATTTACAACAACGGAAGAGCTAAGCTACCTCCTAGAAGGATTTAAACATTAAATGAGAAAGGACATTCAGCAAAAAGCATCTTCAAATGCCTCTTGTATAAAGTTTGGAACTCCAAGACAAAAAGCCTGGAGTTTGCTGCTATAACAATGGTGAAAGCCCATTTTTGTTGCCACTATAACTACGAAACTACCAGCAATACCTGCTGTTTGCAAAAAACAAAACAGAAATTCTACAAACTAGAGAAACTACAAGACTACAAACTAGCCCTGATAACAAGCATGGGGCTGGATGAACACAGCAGGTCAAGCAGCATCATTTCCTGCTCCTATGATGCTGCTTGACCTGCTGTGTTCATCCAGCCCCATGCTTGTTACCTCGGATTCTCCAGCATCTGCAGTACCTTTTATCTCTGATACAAACTAGCCCTTGTGGTTTTCAATATTACATGCTACTAAACTGTTTAAAATGTTCCATGTAAAGCCAACAATTCAAAGTTACCAGAAAAGTTGTTGGTAAACTCTTCCATCATGCAATACTTTAAAACAACTTGCTATTTGATATACACATGGCATCAACGTATCGATAGTTTGTCCCCACTGAGGTTATTAACCATGTGGTATCATTGGTAAGATCATAAATGATTATTAATGTTTTTATACTAAAGTCAACATTGCTTTATGAAAGGAAAATCATCCTTATCAGATCTACTGGAATTCTTTGAGGATGTAACCATAAATGGTGACAGGGAGCCAGTGGACATGGTTTATTTGAACTTTCAGAAGGCTTTTGCTAAAGTCACACATAAGAGATTAGCATGCAAAATTAAAGCGCATGGGATTGAGCACAGTGTAATAATAAATAGCAGGAATAAAGGAGTCTTTTTCCAAATGGCAGGCAATAACCCAGTGGTGTACCACAGGAATTAGAGCTATGTCCCCATCTATTAACGATGTGATAAGTATTTGGATGTGCGAAACATACATCCAAATCTGCAGATAACGCAAAGCTGGGTGGGAGGGTGAGGTAGGAGAAAGAAAGATGTAGAGACGTTTCAATGGTTTTGGACAAGCTGAGTGAGTGGGCAAATGCATGGTAGGTGAAGTATAATGTGGATAAATGGGAGGTTTTCTACTTTGGTAGCAATTACTGGAAGGCAAATTATTATTATTTGAATGGCTGTAAATTGAGAGAGGAAATGTTCAAGATCAGAGTGTCTTCATGCAGGTCCACAGGTTGTAAACCCTATTCCTGAGCTATCTGGTCAGGACTAATCAAAAAACAACCATCTTAGTATTCTAATCCCATTTTCCTGCACTTGGGCCATAGCCTTGTATCGCAGTACACATCTAAATACTTATTAGATGTTGAGGGTTTCTGCCTCTACCACCCTCAAAGGCAGCGAGTTCCAGATTCTCACTACCCACTTGGTGGAAGAGAGGTTTTCCTCCTCTCCTTAAACCTCTGACCATAAATCTACAGTCCAACAAGGCGGAAAAGTCTTTTTCCTGCCTACTCTATCTATACCCTTCAATTTATACATCCCAATCATGCTGCTTCTCAATCTCCTCTGCTCTAAGGAAAAACAACCACATCTATCCAATCTCTCCAGCCCAAGCAACCCTCTCCAGTACTATCAACAGCTGTCCTATATTACATATTCCAGAACTGTACACATTAAGAACAAAAACTAAATTTGCTGGAAATGCTCAGCAGGTCTGGCAGCATCTGTGAAGGAGAAAACAGTTAAAGTTTCAGGTCCGGTGACCCTTTCTCAGAACTGATGGTGACTGGGAAAACGTCAGTTTATATGCAGAAAATAGGGAGGTGGGTGGGGTAGGGAGTAAACGACAGGATAGAGCCCAAAGAGAGAGAGAGAAAGACAGACAGTCGGACAGACAAAGGAGTTGCTAAATGAGCAGGCTGGGAGGGTGAGTAGTTGTTAATGGGGACTATTAGTGACTAACAACAGGGGGTGTGTAGCGGCAGGCTATGTGGTAACAAGGCCTGGTGTGGGGGACGGGGGTGCTGGGACATGGGAGAGTTTAGGCCCTAAAATTATTGAACTCAATATTGAGTCCGGAGGGCTGTAGGGTTCCCAAATGGAAAATGAGGTGTTGTTCCTCCAGCTGGCATTGGGCTTCACTGGAACACCGTAGCAAGCCAGAGACAGAGATGTTGGCCAGGGAGCAAAGGTGGTACAATGAAGTGGCAGGCAACAGGTAGTTCAGGATCTTTCTTGCCAGCAGAACATAGATGTTCTGCGAAGCGGTCGCTAAGTCTACGCTTTGTTTCCCCAATGAGGAGGAGACCACATTGTGAGCAGCAAGTGCAGTAGACTAGATTCTTGGAAGTGCAGGTGACGTGTTGCTTCACCTGAAAGGTATGTTTGGGTCCTTGGATTCTGGGGAGGGAGGAGGTAAGTGCACAGGTGTTGCGCCTTCACCGGTTACAGGGGAAGGTGCCATAGGGCTGTGGGGAGGTGTTGGGGGTGATGGAAGTGTGGACCAGGCTGTCACGGAGGGAACGGTCCCTGTGGAAGGCAGATAAGGATGGGGAGGGGAATATATGTGTCTGGTGGTGGCGGCAGCTTGCTGGAGGTGTCCGATGATCTTCTGGATGTGGATGCTGGTGGGATGGTAGGTAAGGATAAGGGGTTACCCTATCGCTGTTGCAGGACGGAAGAGAGGGGGTGAGGGCTGAAGTGCAGGAGATGGGTTAGACCTGGTTGGAGGGCCCTGTTGACAACGGAGCTGGGGAATCCTCGGTTGAGGAAGAAGGTGGATGTTTCGGAGGCTCCCTTGTCAAAGTTGGCCTCATCTGAACATATGCGACGGAGACGGAGGAACTGAGAGAATGGGATGGAGTCTTTACAGGAAGTGGGATGTGAAGATGTACAGTCCAGGTAGCTGTGGGAGTCAGTGGGTTTGTAATGGATATTAGTGGCCAGTCTATCCCCAGAAATAGAAACAGAAATGTTGAGGAAGGGAAGGGAGGAGTCAGAGATAGACCAGGTGAAAGTGAGGGCAGGGTGGAAATTGGAGGCGAAATTGATGAAGTTTTCCAATTCCAGACGAGAGAGGGAAGCAGCACCGATATCATCGATGTATCGGAGAAAGAGTTGTGGATGGGGGCCGGAATAGGACTGGAACAAGAATGTTTCACATACCCCACGAAGAGACAGGCATAACTAGGGCCCATGCAGGTACCCATGGCAACCCCTCTTAGCTGAAGAAAATGACAGGAGTTTAAAGAGAAGTTGTTGAGGGGGAGGACAAGCTCGGCCAAGCGGAGGAGGGTGGTGGTGGGTGGGGATGGTTCAGGTCAGTACACATTAAGTCTAGCTGTGGCCTAACCATTGTCTTATACAGTTCCAGCATTACCACCTTGCACCTAAATTTGATGCCTGGCTAATAAAGGCAAGCATACCTTCTAAGCCAGGCTATCCACCTGTCCTGAAACTTAAGGGACTTGTGTACGTGCATACCAAGATTCTTCTGATCTTTGGTGCTTCCCAGGTTTCTACCATTCATCAGATATTCCCTTGCCTTGTTTGTCCTGCCCACGTGCACCACCTCATTCATCTGATGGAATTCCATTTGCTATTGGCCATCCTGTCTATATCCTCTGGTAATAGAAAATTATCCTCCTCACTATTTACCACCCCAACAATTTTTGTATCATATACAATTAGTGACCTCAAAAGGACTGCACCTTGACTTGTCACGTTCTTTCAACATTTGAAGTTGAGAAAAAGAGGTCCTGACTGCTTCAACATTTAAACTACTTTTAAAGTGGTTTATTGGCATTATAGCTTTCAACTGACCAGAAGATTCAGGCTCTAGGTTACTTGGACTTCTAACAGGCATTCAATACGGTGTCATATAAAAGACTGTTACACAGGATCAGGGCTCATGGGATAATACATCATTTCTGTGTCCATGCTATTGGTGTTATGATCCTTGTGCAGAAAGCATAAACCAAAATAACTTAAATGAACCTCATGAAGAAATTACCAAAAAAATTCCACTTTTTGTAACTTTTACTTTGATACAAGTTGGGATCCAAATACAAACATGAACAGGAAAATTATGGCCCATATGAACTATAAATTATACAAGGAATAGCACATACAACAAAAAAGGTTATCCCACAAGGTTATGTGCATTTGCATCATTCGTTGCATATGGTGCCACATTTATGCAATCTCAACCTATCCAATGTCATCAATGGAAAACAGGACCACTTAGTCCATGGATGTGGCTCTCAAGAAACTTGGAACAGCAGTCTCACTTCATCTACGTACCTCAGAGACAGAGACAATTGTCACCCTGAACCCCAGAGCTCTGTACACTCTTGCAGAAGCTCCTTAGGCTAAGTTCATGAGAATCTGATAGCACAAACTTCTCAGAGACTTTAGTGGACTCCTTGAATAAACCTAATTAAAAATGACCCAGTTAGCTTTGCAAAACTGAAGCAAAGTAGTTATTCCAACAGGGTGAGGAGGGGTGAATCAGCTCCTCTTGTTTTTAAATCCCTCAAAGACTTTTGACTTCTTCTGGCATACAGTTACATCATAGCTGAACAAAACACAGTTTGTCAGATCACAAACAAAAAGAAGCCAATTACAACGACTGAGCGACAGAAGTAGAATTTAATTGCTTGCTAATTCTGAGAAAATTAATAAAAACTTGACACACTAAACCCCTCAAGTACAGATATGAAAAGATTTAAAAAAGGGAGAGTGCACACAAAAGAGGAGAAAGTCAGAAATCACTCGACACCAGGTAATAGTCCAATAGTATTATTTGAAATCAAGCTTTGGGAACACTGTTCCGCTGCCAGGTGAAGTGACTTAAATAAACCTGTTGAACTATAAGCCTGGTACTGTGTGACTGCTGACTTTGTGCATCCCAGTCCAACACAGCAACTCCACACCATGATAAAAGAGGAAGGTTAAGAATTTGTAGCTTAAAGCATTGTTTATAGAGCCATTCTGAGACTATGGTTGTTTAATTGGTTACTTCTATATTTGGAGGATGTGAAGTTTGTAGAATTTCTCAATGCATGGCTATTTCATTGCTTTTCTTTTCAACAAATATCAACAAATACCTCTGAGCACAGAAGCAAGAAAAAGAGCAAACTAGCCAAGCATGCCAGAGAGACACAGCTGGATTTGAGCAGGGTTTCGAAACCTGTACAGGAAAAATACACAATGCATTGTTGCAGCTGTACAAGGCTTTGGCGAGACCACACCTGGACTACTTAGTAGTCTGGTCTCTAACCATGAAAAGACATTCTGACCTTAGCAATGATGCTAAAATGGAGGCTAACGCATTAACAGATACAAATTCCAATTGACAATATTGGGTCCAGAAACATGGCTTTGACACAGCCAAACTACTTTTAGACAGAATACAAAATGAGATAGGTAGGCAGCCTGAAATGCCATTTACTTGTACAGTTCAGGAAATGCCACTTGTCTGATAACAGAATCTGAAAATTACAGTATTGTGATGGGTCTTATTTACTACATTGTAATACTGGTCTAATAAATAAATAGAATCTTGGAATCCCTACAGTGCGGAAATGGCCATTTGGCCCTTCATGTCCACACTGAGTGTGATGAGCATTCCATCCCCATCCCCCTACCCTGCCTTTCCCATCGCTAATCCACCTATTTAAACTATTATCAGAAAATGCTGGAAATATGTAAAATTAGTCAGTCAGCAAATACACAGTTATATTATTGTTGCAGGTGCAGAATTCATCAGCTTGATATTGCTTTTGTAGGGACTTGAATGCTGAAGGGTATGTGACATTTAGAAAGGATAGGCAGATAGGAAAAGGTAAAGGATTTAATTGAAAAAGATATTAGCACAATAGAAAGACAGGAACTTAATTCTGGAAACCAGGATATAGGAGGAGTCTGGGTAGAGATGAGAAATGATAAAGGCAAGATGTCGTCTGTGGGAGTGGTGTAAAGACTCCCTAACGGTAACCACATGGTAGAACAGAGTATCAAGTAAGAAATAGCAAGAGCTTTCAACAAAGTACAGTAAATCATAGGGAGCTCTTGATACATACAAAAATCATTGAATGTTTTAGGGACAATTTCTTAGACCAGCATGTTATGGCATCAGAGAGAGTAGACTATATACACTAGACCTTGTTTTGGACAATGAGCTGGGACTAACTATTGACCTCAGGTGAGAAACTGCCTCTGGGTAACAGTGACCACAGTATGACAAACTTACATACAGGTTGGAGGGAAAAAAAATGTAGACCCCAGACTACTATTTTGGATCTAAACAAGGGCACAAAATCAAAGCCAGTGAAAATAAACTGGCAATTTAGGTTAAGGGACAGATCAATAGAAATGCAGTGGCAAGCATTTAGGGGGATATCCAGAGAGTGCAGAATAAATATATTCTAACAAATAAGAAAAACTCTGAAGGACAGGCCTGCCACCCATAGTTAACTAAAAGAGTCAAAAGATAGTATCAAACTCAGACTGCAATTCTGCAAAGATTGGTCAGAAGATTGGACAGAATTTGAATAACAAAGAATTACTAAAAGATTAATAAAGGGGAAAAGCTAGAATATGACCAGACAGCTGGTCAAAAATGTATACAACAGATTAGAAAGAGTTTCTTCAGATTTTTTTTTTTTAAGAAAGTTAACAACATCTGTCTGGCAGCATCTGCGAAGAAAAGACAAAGTTAATGTTTTGGATCTGTTGACCATTCATCACAACAGCACCTGCAGTTCTTTTGGTTTTTAACAGAGTATTTGGTACTGTGGAAAATGGGGAATTAGCACTGGAGGATAAAGAGATCATAGGTGTTTCCAGAGGGTGGTTCATATGTGGAATGCACTGCCAGAGGAAGTGGTAAATGCAGGTAAAGAAACAGTTAAAGACATTTGGACAGGTATAGGAATAGGAAATGTTTAGAGGGACACAGGCCAAACACAGACAAATGGGACTAGTTTAGTTTGGGAAACTTGGTCAGCATGAACAAGGTCTGTTTCCCTGCTGTATGACTGACTCTAGATGAATTGAACAGATACTTTGTGTCAGTCTTCATTACAGACAATACAAGTAGCAGTCTCAAAATAGCTGTAAGTCAGGAATTAAAAGGGCAGGGGGACAGAACACAAGGAAATAACAATTTCCAAGGTAGTATTGAGCAAATTGTTGGAAATGCATATTGACAAGTCCCCAGATCTTGATGGATTTCAGCCTAGGGTCTTAAAATAAATAGCCAATAGATTTGGGGGGGGGGGGGGGGGGAAGGTTCCTTTAGATTAGGAAATAGCTAAGTTAACTCATTTATTCAAAAAGGGAGGAAGGCAGAAAGCAGAGACTATAGATCAGTTAGTTTAACATCGTTAGAGTGCTTTGAAGTAGTAACTTATGCTGTAGATAAAAACGACAGCCAGTGGATATATTGGATTCAGGTTTGCACAAGGCATTTGGTAAGGTGCCACAAAGGTTCCTGCAGAAAATAAAAGCTCATGCTGTAGGAAGTAACACTTTGGCAAGGTTTGAAGACTATCTTGCTATCACAAAGCAAAGCAGAGGTTAGGAATAGGTGGGACTTTTGCACGCCAGTAGGATGTCATGTGTTGCGCCACAGGGGTTGGTGCTGGGTCTCAACTCTTTACAAATCATACAGATGAACTGTATGAAGGGATTGAAGTTATGCTAGCTAATTTGCTGAAGACACAAGGCTAAATAGGAAAGTTAGTTATGAAGAGGACATACAGAGCCTACAAAAAAAAAAAAAAAAAATATAGATTAAAAGTAAGTAGTGAGAGGCAGCAGAACTGAGATGCAGAGATCTGGGAGTTCTGGTGCAAGAATCCGTGTGCAGAAGATCAGCATCCAGGTGCAGTAAATAATCAGGAAAGATAATAGAATGTTACATTTTATTGGAAGGGGGACTGAATGCAAGAATAGAGAGGTTAAACTTCAGTCAACAAGGGATTGGTGTGACTGTATGTGTACAATACTGGGCGCCATACATATGGAAGGATGTTAATCCATCAGAAGCAGATCAAAGAAGATTTACTACACTAATACTTGGAATGAGCAGATTGCTTTATAAGGCAAGGCTAGACAGGTTAGGCCTACGTCGCAGAGAGCTTACAAGAGTCAGGGTGACTTAATTGAAACATATAAGATCTTGAAGGGACATGACCAGGTGGATGTTGAAAGAATGTTTCCACTTGTCAGAATCTAGAACTGGGGGCCACTGTTTAAAAATAAACAGGTCACCAGTTAAAGCAGAGATGAGGAAACACATTTTCTCTCAGAAGGTTAAGAATCTTCAATTCATTCTTCAAAAGTCAGTGCATGCTGACTCTTTAAATATTTTAAAAAGGAAGAGGTAGATAGATTCTTGATTACCAAAAAGATGAAACGTTTTCAGGGATTTGCAGGAATCAGGTTAAAATCAGATCAACTATGATCTTATTAAATGGTAGAGCAGGCTCGAAGGGCTGAGTAGCCTACTCTTATGAACAGGAACATGTTCATATTTTCAGCAACTAGTTCTTTTAATTTTGCCTACGAGTTAATATGATTTCTTTTGCAAATTGAAATACATCAAAATCAGTCAGAAACCAATGTACTATCCTTACAAATGTAGCTTAAAAGCTCTCTTTAGAGGCAACCAAAGCATTCAAAATCAGAAGTGCATTGCTTGGGGTTGTGTTCTCTGTTCAAAGCAAACATAGTATGAAAAGTCCCCTCATTTGCTGTCCTACTTTACTGAAATTCTAACAGTAATGTGGACTGTGCATTAACAGTGGTATTAACTACCAAATTTAGCAACAGGAAACAGTTTGATTAAGTAATTAAATAAGGCAAATTGACAGAGATCCTACCTGTTCTCACGTTTTCAGGCTGGGTACAGGCATTCAAAAAATGTTTTTGGTGGTCATTATTTGACTGTCTGGATGAAGGAAGTTCAATCTTTTATCATCTCTATCATCTCAGTGAATGTTAGTGAGAGGGTCATTTGTTTCTCCACAAGTTTTAAACTGAAAACTACAGAAATTCACATCTGGCTACCAACCAATTTCCTTTCTTTCTCCCCGTCCCCATCTTCGCCAGAAAGCAATTATTTCTTCCACAATGAATAATAGCCAAATACATTCCTTTTTAAAAAAATGTTGAGGGAACTAAACATTTCCTTTACTCTTAAAATTTAGCTTTATACTCTCTAGTATAAAGCTAAAGTGATGTCTAGATAACAGACTACATCATTTTAAAGGCAAAGAAAATTATGTCAGTAATGAAATTTCTACTACACTAGATCTGAAAGTCTGGATACAACACCAGCTTTTAAAAATAATTTGTAATTCATGTTTTTAAAAAGTTACATTTAGTTAATTCAGTAATTCAAAATCACAATGAGACACAGTTATGTTTGTCCATGGCTCATGCTACAGTTACGCACATACACAGCTGTTCTGCACTGCATCAGTGGGATACAAATTGTATTTTTAAACTAATCCTTTCCAGAATGGCCCTTGGATTCTGGTATTTTACCATTTCTTAAATTAGAACATTACAGTATGCAAGATCAGCAAAGTATTATGATAAACAACTTGATAGTCTCCAATAAGTATTATAAGCTTATACAATTGACTCTAAAAATGGTGGTGCTTTGAAATTATAGCCTTATCAACTAAACATGGGATTTAAAATTGGAAGAATAATCTCCCATTCAGCTAAACCAGAACAATGCATGTTTTCTTACACACTTCACATTATCGTGAAGAGGGGGAAGATAGTATAGTAATATTGTTGTTAGACTAGTAATCCACAGACCCAGGTAATGCTTTAGGTTCCCAGTTTCAAACCCCACCAGAGCAGGTTGAATTTTAGGCATAATCGCAGAATAGGATTTGGGGGTGGGTCATATATTTAATGAGATACATAGAAACATAGAAGATAGGAGCAGGCGGCCATTCGGCCCTTTTAGCCTGCTCTGCCATTCTTCACAATCATGGCTGATCATCCAACTCAATAGCCTAATGTGGCTTTTTCCCCATGTGCCCCAAGTGACATATCTAGTTGCCTCTTGAATACAGTCAGTGTTTTGGTATCAACTACTTTGTGGTAATTAATTCCACAGACTCACCACTCTTTGGGTGAAGAAATGTCTCCTCGTCTCCATCCCAAATGGGTCTACCCTGAATCCTCCTATTGTGACCCCTGGCTCTGGGCACACCCACCATCAGGAACATCCTCCTTGCATCTACCTGTTAGAATTTTACAAGTCATCTGAAGGTGGGGAATTTGTGAAATTCTTTACCACAGAGGGCTATCAAGGCTGAGTCATTAAGTACATTCAAGGCAGAGATAGATATTTTTAAATCAGTGAGGGAATCAAGGGTTATTCGGAAAAGACAGAAAAGTATGTTGTGGATCATCAGATCAGCAATGATCAAACTGAGTGGTGGAGCAGATGCAAACATACTGCATGGCCTACTTCTGCTCCTAGGTCTTATGGCCTTATTCTGCTAAATCTCCTCTGGAGTGCCTGATGCGCATGTGCAAAGCTCTGCTTTTAAGTAAAATGAGATAATTAACAATGGCTTTCACAGTTGTTTGCAATTTGCGCCATTATCTCTATTGATATTTCAGGCACTAAGTTTTTACAAATTTATGGTTGATTCGTGACACCTGAATGTAATAATTAGAGACCGAGCATCCACTTTGTTGAGTAGTTTGTCAACTGGCATGGTTTGTCGCTTGTTTTGGTTCTCCTTTTAGCCAGAGAGGTCAGGAGTTTGGACCCAAGTCTAGTATTGGTTTTAATAGTTGCTGTGGAGTTGGTTTAAAACGCTCAGGACTTATTCAGTCTATTCTTCTTTTCAGGGTTTTGAGAAGGTCACTCGATCTGAAACCTTAATGGATTTTTCTCCACAGATGCTGCCAGACCTGCTGGGATTTTCCAGCAATTTCTGTTTATGTTTATTCAGTCTTTTTTAAGATGGAGCACAAGAGGTAAAACATACCTGGTGTTTTCAATGTATGTCACTGATTCTTCAGTGACACACCTGAATACATTTCCAACTCATACAACTTGAAACATAGTACACCACTTTCACAAGGAAAGCAAAATGGTACCACTAGCTCTTTGCCCAGCCCAGCTACATTGCTCAAAAATATATTCATGAGCCTGATGTCTTCTTTCCTTCAAGAAAGTGGTTTTGTGGTTACCATTTGACCAATCTTTAATTCTGGAATTTTAGTTAAATTCATATTTCACCAGCTGCTGTGCTAGGATTGGCACCCCTGTCCCCAGCATATTAACCAGGGTCCTTAGATTGTTATTCCAGTGAGCATACACTGCCTACCTAGTTTTCAAAGAAGCTTGGATTGTCACTGGGTCAAAATCCTGGAATTCCCTCCCAAAGGGCATTGTGGGTCAACCTACACCACATTGAGGACAATGGGCCAAGACCTCAGGATGAGTAATGAATATCGGCTAGCCAGCGACACCCATGTACCATTAGTGAATTAAAAAGATAAGTCAGCAAAATCTGGAATTAAAAAGGTTAACCAAGATCAATTGTGGTAAAAAGGCATCTGGTTCATTTTCAGGAAAGAAATCAGCCATCCTTACTTGGTCTGGCTTACACAATTCCAGACTTACTGCAATGTGGCTGACTCTTACTGCTCTCTGAAAAATGGTCTAACAAGTCATGTCAGTTATATCAACAGGTAAAAACAAAAAAGGTGAACAAACTAGTTGGCATTGATCTAGGCACTGGAAATGACAATGGGAAAATTCAACCCTGAAAAAAAATCCTCCTAGCATCTGTCCCATATAATTTGTGCCAAAATTGGGACAGCTGCCTTACAGATGAATCAAGCAGTAGCTTGACACACAGACATACTCTCAGAAACATATATTAAACAGAATGTTCCAGTATCGCAATCTCAGCAGAGGAATACGGTTGATAAAGAACTGACTTGGGAGCCCGCAACATAGAATTCAGAATCAATGAAGTTTCATGGCATCATGGGCAAGGAAACCTCCTCCTGAACACCATGTACTGCTCCCCCTCGGCTTACAAGTCAGTGCTCCTTCAACTTGTACACCATTTGGAGGAAGAATGGGAGGTTGGCAAAGGCACATAACGTATTCTGGGTGGTTGATATCAATATCCATCGCCAAGCGTGGCTAGCAGTAGCACTAATGATACCACTGGTAGAGTTCTAAAGGACATAGCTGCTAAACTAGGCCTGTGGCAGGTGTTGACGGAACTGATTAAATGAAAAAACAAAGCTTGACCTCATTCACTGAACTGCCTGCTTCAGATAAAACTGCCCATGGCAGTAATCAGTAGGAGTCATTCCCAAACAAACCTTGCCAAGACAAAGTCACATGTTTACTGTAAAGATGCTCTCCTTGTGTTGTGTGGCACAAGTCGCCATGCTAAATAGGAGAAGATTTTTAACAGATTTACGAAAAGATAACTGGGGATCCATGTGGTGTTGCACAGCAAAATTTATTCCAACCTCTTGGCCTTTCACTCCTTTGCCACCATCACTATCAAGGCTGGGGATGAACCTTAGTGCAACGAATAGTCCAGCAGCAACATCAAGCATTTCTAAAAATGAGGAACAAGCCTTGTTAAGCTATGAAAAGGAATACCCAAGAGCCAAAAAGCACAAGTTGCAAGTGGTAGACAGGACTAAGTAAATAGATCAGATACAAACTTTGCAGCACATGGACTACTGCAGTTCACTCCCACCAAATCAAGGGCAACTAGGGACAGCCAATAAATGCTAGCCTAGGCACTAAGCGAACAAAAAAAAAAGTCCCAGCAACCCTGTCTTTGAACAAAGAAACCCAATGCCCCTATTCACTGACTAACTCCATTTTAAATGGATATACACAGAGGAATTGAAGTAGTTACTTTTGGCATCTGGTCTTGTTGGTGGATAATGAGGGAGGTGGCTTTTCAAAAATCACTAGAACTTGAACATAACGTAGGACAGCACAGCTGTGTGACGTTTGAGAGAGTATGGCCTTGCCGGGAGGTGTCGATTTTCCATTGTGCTAAACCAAGTCTCTTCCTTTTAGTTTAAGTAGACATAAAATATCCTGTGGCACTCTGCAAAAGGGAAGCAAGTGCATTCCTAATGGCCTGGCCAACATCACTTATTCGATATCACCAAGAACAAATCACTTCTACACTTACCATTTGTGAAGTCTTAATTTATTTAAATGCTTGAACACCTATTTCAAAAGCCAGAGGATAAAACAGTAATAGACGCACTTTCATTCTCTTTCTTAAATCCCAAACCAGAACACCAAGCTTTATTGCTGTTGGCAACAAACTTTTAAAAGTAAATCCTTAAGAACATCAATTTTTTCTTTAAAAACACCAGCATCCTCCCTACCCAAAATTGTAGTCTATACATCCATAAAGACAGTAACAATGAAAGTTCCTAGCGTAACATATCATTTGTGCTGATTATCGCTGCACAGACTTCATAGAATCCCTACAGTGTGGAAACAGACCCTTCGGCCCAACAAATCCACACCGACCCTCAGAGCATCCCACTCAGTCCCATCCCCGTACAACCCACCTAATCTACACATCCCTGAATACCACAGACAATTTAGCATGGCCAATCCACCTAGCCTGCATATCTTTGGACTGTGGGAGGAAACCAGAGCACTCGAAAGAAACCCACGCAGACATGGGGTGAATGTCTGCGTGGAGTTTGCATAGTTGCCCGAGGGTGGAATCGTACCCGGGTCCCTGGCGCTGTGATGCAGCAGTGCTAATGACTGAGCCACTGTACTGCCCTTGGTGAGCCTGACGTCTTCTGGCATCAAATAGAAACTCTAGAGAGTTTGTTTCCCGCCAAAACAACTGTCCATTTTTTTTTGTGTACTTCATAAAACGGTAACATTGCAAAGCTCCAAAGAATCAATGACAGTAATACTTTATCCTAAGAAGCTAACTTATCGAGATACTCTTTCAGTGAAACACCCTGTACTCCCAGGCTTGCCTTGTGGTCAAGAACAAACAGCTCCTGGTCAACGAAGGAGGGGAGTAATAGTTGAGGTGGTGGCAGGGTAAAAGGGATGATGATAAAGTTAGTTCACAACTGCTGTCACAGGAGCAAAATAAAACATTGGCCCCAGCTGTAAGCATCTAGCAGATGCCAAACCTTTTCAACATATGCTGTAGATATTTTTCACCTCTTCCATCAAGATGCTGTAAATCTGAATTACATACAAAATAGGACCAAAAACATCTAACTCCCATCTAATTTTAGGTTGATTCACTTCTCACAGTTGGCTTTAAAGTCATTAGAAAGACCTTAGGATTTAAATGAGCAAAATTAATTGTAGTTTTATGTAGGGAAAGACAAAAAAAAGCTGTTTGACAAGTGTGTCAACAATTCTGAGTCTTGTAATTTATAGCACCTTACGGCAGCTGAATCATACATTCCATTAGTTTATTTTTGCTACCAAAAATAGGGTAATACACATACCTGTTTTCAGTGTAAGAATACAGTATGTTCTGACTTGTGAAGCACTTTGAGCCCTAATGAAATTACATCAAAATACAGCATACATAAAAAAAAAGACAAGTCAGGAAAAAAAATTGTTGGAAACAGTGAAAATTCCAGGTCATGGAGCTAAATCAACTATGAATTGGGTAAATACTGTGAATCAAAGTTCAAAACTCATACTTGTAAAAAGAATACACACAGGAAAGGAGGAGTGGGACACTCAGGCTCTCAAGGCTGATCTAATCATTCAATAAGACCATGGCTGATTTGGTCTTGGCCTCAACTCCAATTTCCTGTTTACCATAACCATCACTTCCCTACAGTTTAAAGAAGCTGTCTATCGCAGCATTGAACACATTAAACGATTCAGCCTCCATTGCTCTATGAAATACAAAATTCCAAACAAACATTCATGGCATTCTTTGAAGGAAAAATTTCTCCCATCAGTCTTAATTGGAGAACACTTAACCAAAGCTGCTCTTGCCCCAAACTTCCGGTGGTGAAACATTCAGCCATTAACCTGTCAAGCCCTCCTCGGGATCTTACTCCGACATCTTGTTTTAAGTTCCCTTGTTAAAATAATTTTTGCTTCAAATCTTCCTTCAAAAATGTCCTCTCCCCTCATTTAGAGTGCTATTTGTCATTCGATCATCTGTTATGCCCTGGTCATGCATCACAATGTGCCACTCATATCACTGATGATGCAATAACTTGAGGCACAATGGCGCTCTGATTTGTACTGGTAGAGTTGGCAGCACTGTACCTGAATGATTTCATTGTCACATTTACTTTACAGTAAGAACATAATACAGTGAAAAGCTTTCACTTGCTGCCACGATTCGGAATCATTTTAAATAGTTTAAGAATAAAAGGAAAAAACATATAGCTTAAAGGTAGTTCATTAGTCCTTTTCACCATCAATGCCACCTGCACTGCATCCCTCCTTCATTGCTTCGCCATCTACACTAGGCCTAACCAACAAAGTCACCGATCCTCAGGTGCCATCTTTTGCCACTGCCTGCGCCAGATCAATGTTGAAGTCATGCCTAGCTGCTGGTCCACCTCAATATTGCTGTGGTGCCCTTCTGCCACCAGCACCAGACCTAAATCAATAAACCAATCCTCAGGGGGCCATCTTTCGCTGCTGTGCCTACCTCGCCAATATCATGTCTGCTGATGGAAGTCACAGATTCCCATGCCAGGTTTTATACTCCCCCTGGAAAAGTAAAGGCTCATTTAAGGTTCACACCAGACCCACTCAAGGTATGCTTGAGCATTGCTCAAGCAGACCTTTAGACCAAGGGGGACTTGAAACCACATATATCTGACCCAGACAGAGACACTACCGTTGCACCATAAGGATCTTCCACAACATTGAGAGATATTAACCTGTGGTGTACAGCATCTGCAGGATTTTGGGAATGACATCATGACTGCAGGGCTGTAACCTGTGGTCAAAGGTCATAGGTCATAGCATTTTCTGAACAGTTCTGTTCAGGTCTTGAAGTAAACTTTGTTTTTAAGGTTTATTTTCAAATTTCTCTGCTGTTTGTAGCTGTACCAGTAAAGGGACTGCTATGCAGTTCTGCTGTAATGTACTCTACAGTACTTGGCTCTTAACAGGTAGAATAGCTGAGAAATTTAATCTATACCAGTACTTTCTTTAAAGTACTTACTTACCCACAAATTTTTTGAAATACTTTCCTTCAATCAAGGAACCCGCTTTGTTTCCCTCCCCACTTAAAAGTATTTTGTCAAAGTTTGATCATTGCCATCAAGACCTGCTCACCATTTCAATGAAAATTGACTCATACACTTATGAACTCAGCAATGTGCGTAGTGGCATTTAGTATGCTAAAATAGATTGCATTGCCAATGGGGTCCTGCTCAGCCCAGCACTAACATCATAGCTGGATTCCATGAGGAACACATCTTCAAATAGAATGACACCCAACTTTCTACTCCATACATACTTCTGATGTGAGCAATAAGTTTACTATATTCAAATCTGCAGCACATGAAAGAATATCCTTACATGCCTTAGTAATGTGCTCAAATTCATATTTGAAATGTGACAGTCAAAACGAGCTCCCTTTCTCTGATGTCAAAGTTCAGAAATCAACCAGGTAGTTCTCTATTCCTGGCTACTATAAACCTACTTTCATTGGTCAGTATACATGTGGGATTCTACAGTTGCATGCAACAAGACCGGTCTCATCAGCAACCTCAATTTGAACCTAGGCCACTTGATCACCGTGCAAGATTAATGCTCAAATTAGGGCACATTAAAGTGAGCCTGTACAATAATGGCTGCCCCGATCAGAACATTTTTCATTGTGTAAGTTCATGAAATGCTCCAAGGTAGTCCTTTGGTCCTCAAAAGTATCTAGGTTATTTCAGATTACCCTGGAAGGAAAACATGGCTCAAGTTTGAAAAACCTAGTACCAATGTGAAACAGCTGTGTAGACACACCATAAACGAATAGGCTGTTGCTGTCAAGCCAAAAAGATGTCCAGAAGTAGGAGCAAAATTGTAACCAACAGTTGTTTCCCCTCCCCCCCCCCCCCAAAAAAAAAATTAATCGCAACATCCCGATCAGAGACAAAGACTCAGGAGGCAGGGATAACAAGGTGTAGAGCTGGATGAACACAGCAGGCCAAGC
>JAHRHZ010000263.1:44274784-44296692 GCA_024137785.1 Ginglymostoma cirratum
TTCATTTCTGAAGGAGGGTCTAGGCCCGAAACGTCAGCCTTCCTGCTCCTCTGATGCTGCTTGGCCTGCTGTGTTCATCCAGCTCTACACCTTGTTATCTCAGATTCTCCAGCATCTGCAGTTCCTACTATCTCTGACTCAGGAGACAGACAGGATTCAGGCACGTGGCAGTCTTTATTCTTACTCAAACAATCACCGGTTCATGCAGGGAAGACGACCAAAGATTCCCTCCAAATCTGGCCTCAACGTGACAGCTCAATTGTTTCCCCAATCTTTAGCTCAGATCAGAAGAGAGAGATCAATGGCACTTTGATGTATAAAGTGAAATACAACATTTTTAATACATGGTGTTAAAATAATCACCTACTCGGTTGGCACAGTGTCCTTCCCCTTATTCTATACATCTAAACTTGTGAAATATAATCAATCATGGACACTCCTATGGACAGCCCTAGGTTCCCACGATCTCATGATGTTTAACAGATATTGTAATCTTTTAAGCTCTAGGTCTTGGGATCTTTCCACGCATCCTATTAATTCACATTCCAAAGTTACTGGCGTACTCCTTCAGACATGTCCCTGACTTGCTTACCACCAAGGTCTGCTTGTATTTTGTTGCCCCTTGTATTCCCTTGCTTTCTTGATCAAATTCTGTTACTCCTCATATTTTCCCACTGTCCTAATTATATATAAAAATACAAAAACAGTTGGTTCTAACTATCTGCTAGAATTCGTAATAGAAACTTCTGTGATAAAGTTAGTTATACGTAGCTATAAAACTTTATTTCTACTATTAGTACTCTTTAGCTAATGAGTTGTGAGCAATGTGTTTCTTACAGGCTACGCCAGGCATCCCTTTAATGATAAAGAAAGCATTTCCCAAGACTAATTCACTTTTATATCTATGTTTGAATCTTTTCCCCTAACGCTAATCAGTGTATCTTGCTACACTCATGTATCTATAATTACATTGAAATGTGATTATCTGAAGAATCTTTAACTAGAACCTACTTCTGAACATTGTAAATAGTTTCAAAGAAACAGCTAAATTACTGCAAGATAACTTCAGCTACTGTTTTCACAGCTGCATGGTGAGTTAGCCAAAAATGGCACAGCTTATCTTCTGGAATAAGATTTACACCCTTTGTCCTAATTAATGCTGTTCACCTAATGGGGCAACATCCTTTCATTAATGACACTGGAATCACTCACTTGTCATCGTTTAATGAACTTGTTTGATCCTTCAAATTTTTTTTGAGCCACAATCCCATTATTGCATAAGTTGACCTCCCCCTTAAGCGTTTGTTACAAATCTTCAAACTGTCTGTCCTTGAACATTTTCTCATCAAACTGTCGCTAGTTGTTGTTTGTGCAGAGACAACCTTTTCACCTTGCAGTACCCCTGGTTCAATGGTACCATGTGTTTCACTTAAATACTGGAGCAGGCTTCTAATTCTTGTCAGCCATTTTACATCTTTCAAATACAGGCATCCCTTACACCAGGTCTGGCAGATTATAATTAGCAACATACCCCTATGGTTGTTCACAAGAATGAAAAAGGTACTGACCATACACAATCTTACCACACTTGCAACATAGTGCCGAATATTAGGTGTGATTCTGCGATTGGCCAACATTTGCTAGAAAATCCTGAGTGCGCACACACTGCACCCGTTTCAACTCAACAACAGGTGACATTCTTTGGTTCATTTCCCACAGTAATGTCCTGACCAGCGTCAGAGTCAGAGTCAATCTGCCTGGTTTGAAATTTGAACAAAGCCTGACTGTTAACTATCAATCAATCACTGATACATGCATTCTCAATAGCAATGTCTCAACCAGAGTCTACTTGCCAACCATTGATCATTTTCCTCTCACACAGTACGAACAGACTACAAAAGCAAAGTCAAATGGAATCACGACAATGCATCCCTCGATGATCTCAACGTATTCTTTGCTCATTTTCAGCAGAAGTCAGTGTAGTGATGTCACCTGCCCTGATAACGTTGGGTGCACCCATCTGCTTCCTTAATGTCCCTTACGGAAGAAAACCCTTACTGTCCTTACTTTGTCTGGTCTACACATTACTGTAAACCCACAGCAACATGGTTGAATCCCAATTGTTTCTGGGCAAATAAGGATGGGTAACAAATACCAGCCTAGTCAGCAATACTCACAGCCCACAAGTGATTAAAAGATTTTTTTTGTTTTCATGTACGAAGGTGTCCAGATCCTTCTGTACTGCAGCACTTTGTAGTCTCCCTTTGTAATGTGCCTTATCCTGCCAAAAGTGGATAACCTCACATTTATTCTGCATTTGATCTGCTCTATCTATAGCCCTTTGGTGAGAAGTTTGCAAATTTTCTATCCCACTACCTTTGCACCAAGGTTTTCTAGAATGCAGTTTGCCCCTTCATCCAAGCCATTAATATTAGAATTAATATAGACTTCAAATAGCTGAGGCCCCAAAGCATCAAGTTTGTATGAGGGATGACCACCAACAATCTGTCCTGATCCATCCGTATTGATGCAACAGTCGAGAAAGCACATGTCTACTTCCTCAGGAGGCTAAAGGAAATTCGGCATGTCTGTAAAGACTCTTACTAAATTTTAACGGATGCATCATGACTTGGTATGGCAACTGCTCTGCCCAGGACCACAGAAACTACATAACATCGTAAACACAGCCCAGTCCATCACTCAAGCCGAATCTTCCATTCATTGACTCCATCTATATTTGCGTGTTGCCTTGGAAATGTGGCGAACAGAATCGGAGACTTCTCCCACCCTGGTTAGAATCTTTACCAAACTCTTCCATCAGACAGAAGATATCAATGCTTAAACACATATCAACAGATTCAAGAACAGCTTCTTCCCTGCTGCTATTAGACTTCTGAATGGACCTTTCAAATTTTTAAGTTTAATGTTGATCTCGCTGTTTGTGTGGTGTCTACAGCCATAATACTGTGTTCCGTGCTCTGTTGTACTATCCTTACGTGCTTTGTGTGGTATGATCTGCCTGTGCTGCATGCAAAACAAAAAAACTTTTCACCCAGGTACATGTGACAATAATAAAATCAAAAAGCTGTGGCATGCTACTAATTACAAAGTTTTGATATGAAAATGACTCACTTATTCCAAGTCTGTTGCCCGTTAGTTCAACAATGCTATAATAATGCTAATATAATACTCCCCACACCCCAAGCACTCATCTTTTATGCAACACAATACTGGATGCCTTTTAGTCCCGTTTAACCATCGAACTTATTACATCCTCAGTACTCTCAAACTCAAATAATTTTCTCTCCACAATACCACATTACTCTATCTTATAGTTTTAATTTTTCTGCTACTACTTCCCTAACAATGTATTCCAGCATTCTCCAAATGTCAGATGTTAGGATAATTAGCAGAAGTTTCCTGCATTATTTCCCTCTTTTCTTGAAAGGGTGGGTTACATTTGTAGCTTTGAATCCACTGGGACTATTCCAGAATCTAGGGAATTTTGGAAATTTACTGTCAATCACTACAGCCATTTTTTTTGTTAAGACCTTAGGATCCAGGCAGCAGGTGCAGGGGACACCATCAGCTTGGTGTCTCATTAGTTTGCCTAGTAACTTCTCACCTGGTAATAATGAACATTTCCAGTTCCTCCTCCCCCACCTCCCCCCCACCTTTTGCCCCAATTTTCTGTTATTATTGTGATGCTTTCAGTGTCTTTTAACGTGAAAGCAGGTTGAAACTAGCTCTTCAAAGTTCATCCTTCAGTGTTACTGGATCAAATTCCTGGAATCCTCTCCTGAATGGCACTATGGGTCTACTTATTTCAGTTCAAGGTAGCAGCTCACCATCACCTTCTCAAGGACAACTAAGAATGGGCAATAAATGTTGCTCCTGCAAGTGAAGCTCACATCCCATGAATAAATTTAAATTTTCACTTCACTATTTCCCATTAATTCCCCAGTATCATCATCATAGGAAGAAAGATTTACTTTAAATACTGTCTTCCTTTTTATATATTTTGAAGCTCTCATAGAAGTCTGTTTTTGTACTTCTTACTGGTTTACTAAATTGACTTCTTTTCCCCCTCCACCCTTTGCTTTTTCAGTCACCCTTTTCTGGTTTCTAAAATTTTGCCCAAATTTCTAGTTGACCAGCAATCTTCTGAACATCATTTGCCTTTTGTTTCTATTTGATATTTCTTTAATTAGCCACAGATGTTTTAACCTCAGTCTTTTTCCAATGGAATAGCTTTGCTGTATTTAACGTCTGCAACTGCTCATCCACCATGTTGACTTTAAACTTTATTTATTTTTCCAGTCTACTTTGGACAACTCTGTCTTGGTAGCTTTGTAACCGCCTTTATGATAGCAATAGAAAATGGATGAAAAAAAATGGTACGAGAATACTCATTCTACTCACCAACATTAATAACAATCCTGTCCACAGTCTTTGGTTTATAACGGAGAACCGTCATAAATTATTCAGTGATCTTGAAAGAAGAGAGAAAATGCTTTCCCTTAAAGGATAGTATCTAACAACCACCCAAAAAGAGTCAAAATACAAACTCAATTTCAACATTTCCGTACATGACACTGCACAAACCTCAAGTTGCCAAAAAAAAAAGTAAAGCAAAACTAATTATCTGATAATAGCAATATTTTATTTGAAGCCAGAACTTCAGGAAATAAAACTTTCAGAAGAGTGGCATTTGAACAATTAATGTGATCATAAACACCACAATTTCAAAAGACCAATTCCCTCTATTTGATTTTTAGTACATATGCTGTACTTTCCAACACATTAAAACAGAAAAAGTCCACTGCAGACTATGGTGAAAGCTACATGCATGGCACACCAACCACATTGCAAATGTGACAAAACAAAGAAAGATCATATTATCATCTCCACTTATACATCATTAAAAGACACAGTATTGTTGTGGCTGCATTACTGGGGGTAGCATTTCAGAGATCAGGATGAATAACCCAGAGATATAGTGAGGTCACACCCCATCATGGCAATTGGAGAATTTGCGTTCATTTTTAAAAACAAAATAGGGAATTAAAAAGTTGATATCAGCAAGTGCCCATGAAGCTGATAGATTATTGGAGAAGTAAGGAAACCTGTTGTGCTCATCTTGTGACTTGTACGCAATTCTAGTCCCACAATGTGCGTGACTCTTAACTGAACCGAGTGGTCTAGCAAGCCCATCAATTGTGTTAAGTCTGCTACAAGAAGAATAGTCAGCCACAGTTCAGAGTGGCTCCTCACTATTTTCTCAGGGCAATTATGGATCCCGGCACACACACACACGCACAAAACACTCCCTAGAGTCACAATCTGAAACTTTACTCAGTACAATGTATGAGGATACTAGACATTTAACAATTAAAAAGGACTGTTAACCAATTAAGGGACTCAGATGAATGAACAGTGGTGTTAAGTTTTATTTCCCCCAACCATCTAATATTTATTTATATTGGAATGATGTACTGCTCTTATTCCTCTATCAACCATTACTTACTATATGTTACAACTATTTTTTAGCTGCATTGTTTAAACCAATATTGAAAGTGACAGAAACATGGTTTAATATTGTCTTGCTTCAGTATCTTTGGCAATCATTTGCAATAAATCAGTCAAAGCATCAATTATTGCACCAATCGAGTCAGATCTTACCAGTCTTGACTTGAATAATGGCTCAAAGTCATGTGTACAAATTTGCTGATGACAAAGTTAGGCCACATTATAGATAGTGTAAATGATAGATTATCAATATCCTTTTGTAATTCTAGGCTAAAGCAAATGTCTAAAACTGGCAGATGAAGTTCAATGTAAGCAAGTGTGAGGTTATCCACTTTGGGCTGAGAAAGGATAGGTCGGGGTACCTTTTAGATGATATGAAGTTAAATATAGTGGATGCCCAAAGATGCTTGGGTGTTCTGGTATAAATATCTTTAAAATGTCACAGACAGGTACAGAAGATATGGCTTTTATTATCTGGAAGACTGGAGTACAAGGATGCAGAAGTTATGCTGCAGTCATGCAAAACAGTAGTTAGGGCCCACTTAAGTACTATGGGCAGATCTTGGCACCACACCTTAGGAAGGAAATATGCTGGCCAACATGACAAGCTGCCTGGCATGGTACCTGCGCAAAAGAGATAAAACAAGACAGAAATACAGTAAGTCTGCATTTTCTGAAAGATGCAACAATATATAAACAAGCAAGGCAGAGAAAGTGTAAGCAATAAAAACAGGCATAGTATTTGAAGAAAACAAGCTCCACCTCAAAAGAGAGAGTCAGGAAGCTGGCCATATGCCAAATACCAAATACATCTGCTCTCTGTGTCAAGACTAAAAAGAGGAGAGCAGTCAGTATCAGCATTGTAGATCCTGCATGAAAACAGTGGCAGGAGGGGCTTGGGCTTACAATACCAGTTTAGCTGTTGCAGTGAAGTCTGCAATTCGTCATGTGGGAGTTGCAGTATCAGTGAACAGTGGCTAGGGAGTCTGATCCCTTTCAGGGTTGCGTTTGTCAGCAAACCTGTTAAATGAAAGTTTAAATATATAGATTTATAAACTCATGAGGGGCATGGATAAAGTGAATAGCCAAGGGTGGGAGAGCCCAAAACAAAAGGGCGTTAGTTTAAGGCGAGAGGGACAAGATCTAAAAAAGACCCGAGTGGATAGAATGAGCTGCCACAGGAAGTGGTGAAAGAAGGTACAATTGCAACATTTAACAAGGCATCTGGATGAGTGTATGAATAGAAAGGGTTTAAGAGGGATATAGGCCAAATGCTGGCAAATGGGCCTGGTAAAAATAAAAATAAAACACAACAAAAAAAGACCTGAGACACACACAGTTTCAATGCACCCGATGGGCAAAATGGCCTGGCAGTAGCACTGCAATGTAAAGTGGTGGTGAATTCCAAAGTGCCGCACAGAACAGGCAAACTGCGTTCCCAGCTCGTCCAAAATGTGTTGTGATGACATGGCAAGACTGCTGCATGTCAAATGCCAACATCTACCATGGGCTACATGCTGCCAATGCTCATGGAGCATACAGGGGTATTGAGGGCTGCCAGCCAAGATGGAGGTCCTGAAAAGCAAGCAGCAAGCTGGGGCAACAGGTACCTACTGACTTTTATGCTGGGAATTGTCTAGTTTTTCCTCTGCTTACAGGGGGAGAATAGGAAGTTGCACGTGAATGAGACAAAACTAATGAGTACTAATGAGATATAAATACACGTTTTGCCCTCATCCACAGAAGTTTAATTTTACTGTTCAAACTTTGGGCAGGAAAATACAAGGCAGAATGTCAAGAATCTTAAATTTCCCATCTTGTGACATTTTCTCAGCTAACTTATCAGTGCCCATTGTCCAGCGGTTGAGAAAATTCAGCGATGTCAAACCTGACTTTGTGAAGAATGCACATTGCACAATTGGCAATGTTGTTACAGAACTTTGTATGAAAAGGAATAGATGTAGAATTCGACATTTTCAAATTGGCAAGACTAAGAGTGGATGTTTAGCAAGTCAATGTCCTGTGGTATTAATAAAGCAGAAGAAAAAAAAGATTGCAGCTATAAAAGCTTGAGATTGGCATTTGTAGTTTTTCTTGGATCCTGTCCAGAACAGCAAAGGGATGTTATGAAGCAGAAACAGATTAAAAGATAGCAAAAATTGTGAAGAATGCAGAAGAAGAAAATATTTAAAATCAACCCTCATCTGTCTAATGAGATGTCTCAAAACCAACATTATTGGCTTTTGTTTTGCTGAATATATTTCTACCTGGCCAAAATACGTATTCCCATGGTTATGAATGACTTATCAAAATATTTAGAAACACAAGTTTCAGAACTAGTCATTTAGCCTCTCAAGCTAGCTTTGCAGTGGCCGATTTTTAAGCTAAATATTACCAGTTGAGCATCTGCTGCTTTTTGTGGAAGTGACTCAATATTATTGCTGGGTAAAATGGCATTTCCTAAAGGAGTCCTTCCTTCTAAACAAAAAAACCTTGGGGCTTTCATGACTTTCCTCAAATCGCGCTTTTAGAAAAACAGTGTAACTGCTATCAAGAAAATACAACAGGAACAGGTACAAAAAAAATTGAGAACCAGTTATAATAAGAAAAGTTTTGATACTAATTAAAACGTATGTTGACACCTTGATTACAAATCACTATGTGACATCAATAACCAAGTAAATAGAGTGGAGGTTTTCCTGCATAAGGCCCATGCACTGACGAACAAAATCTCAAAAAGCATAAGTGTGTCTGTGTGTACGTATATATTAAAAAAACACACCAGTCTAAAATAAAATTTAGTCTGCAAATATGACTTGAGGAGAAGGGTGAGGGAGTACCAAAAAAGGACCAAGAACAGTGTGCTCGATAATACATCTAATAAAAGACAATAGCAAAATTACTTTTTAAATATTCCTCTACACACGCCACTTTTGTCTGACATTTGCAATGGAACAAGACCAAATGAGACATTTATCTTTTCTAAGCAATGCAGAAAATTACTTACTTATTTGGAAAACAGATGGGGTAAATGAAGGAACAGAAATACAAGTTCCTTACAAAGTCATCCCTGGTACATTATTTCAACTTATCACCTCCTGAATAGGCTGTAACTATCAATACACAAATGCTAAATACCCTTGCCTTCTCATATAACAACTACCATGTCAGAAATTACCAGGGATCTGATCTGATCTGATTAGAATCAGCTGTCCTAAGTTCTTTTATTAGACGCAATGCTCTTGCCATGCTATACCAGTGCAAATATAGTACAAAACCAGAATGTGTGCTACAAAGCAAATATAGGGCCAATTCAGGAATCATGTTGAGCAGTACAAATATAGACTCAACTCCGAATTTGTGTGAATAGTATAGGTGCATACGATAGAGGCCTGAAAAATTTATGTTGCATCATGTTACTGTCTTTTACAAATCCTCAGATACCCAATTAAACATAATCTTTCAAACAACTTGAGGACAGTTTCAAATACTAAATATGCAAAGAATACATTTTTTCTGTAACGAGAGAAAGCCGGAGGAGCTAAAATTTAAAATCTTCCTTACTGAATAGGCTAAAGTTAGGATTACTTCCAAAAAAAACTAAAAATATTAAAATCAAAAACACCTTGTTCACTAATGGAAACATTCTCCACTTGCCTGAGTAAATGCAGTTCTAAAACCACTCAAGAAGATAGATACCATAAAAACAGCTTGTGTAATGTCACCATATCAAAAAACATTCATTCCCTTCATGATGTTCAACAGCATTAGTGTGCACTATCTACAAGATGCCCTGCAGAAATTCTCCAAGGCTCTTTACACCTCACCTTCCAAATCCACAACAACTTCCATCTAGAACGAGAAAGGCCGCATTTACTTGACAACACAATCACACACACCATCCTGACTTGGAAATAATATCACCGTATCTTCAGTGTTGCTGGGTCAAAATCCTAGAACTTCCAAATTAATGGCATTTTGAATTTATGTGAACCAACTGGATTGCAACAATGTCAGGTGACAGCTCACCATCACCGTCAGGGGCAACACGGAATGGGTAACAAATGCTGGCCCAAGCGGTGATGTCCATGACCCCAGCATGAATAAAAACACAGATGAGTGAAGGTAATTATACTGGAGCACAAGCCAAAGCAGTATACTAGATCTAAGCATCAACATGATAGAAATTTCACAAAACCAACAATTCCCAAAAGTTCTTGCAAGAATCTAACACCTGAATATTGTTCAGCTAGAAGTAAAATCTATAATTGCATGACTCTACCTATCCCATTTGTTTATTTTCTCTATCTCCATACAGTCTCAGCCACTTTTGCTTTCTGACTCCAGATAATAGTTGGGTGTCACTGGCAAGTTCAGCATTCGTTGTCCATCCCTGATTACTGAGCCATCTCACAGGGAAAAGGCAGTTAAAAGTCAACCATGTTGCTGTGGGTCTGGAGTCATATACAGACCAGGCCTGGTAAGGATGTGGGTGAACCAGGCAGGCTGTTACGATGATTGTTGACAGTTTCATAGTTATCATTACTGACACTGTATTCTGAAAGCTAAATTTCACCAGTTGCCATCCCCTCTAGATTTTGGGGAGATAGTGGCTTGATCACAATGTCACTCAACAGTAATCCAGAGGCCTAGGCAATTGTTCTAGAGACATAGGTTGAAATCCCAAATGACAACTAGTGAAACTAAAATTAAATTAACCCATTCCTCCCCAATATAGGTCTTTCATTGCCGACATTTGTCTACTGTTGTTGGCCCAAGACCAACAAGCTACAGCTGGAATTCTAGTTAAGCTGGTGACTGGCTCACCTGCACCAAGGTGGTCAGATAATACCTATGTCAGTGAAATTGGATTATTACAAATTATTTTTAATAGCTTTAAAGAGTTCATCAGACAACTTTCCCCCTCCCAATTCACAAGGGTGAGATTAAAAAGAAATTACGGTAGGAAATACTGGAAGAATTTATGAATAGCCAACAAAAATTAGATCCAAAGCACCTGTTCTGTGGTTCATACTCTACATTTCCTCAGAGCTCTTTAAACAATTAAAAACACTTACATTTTGTTCCACCTCTTTTCTACATTTAGGCCAAATTTTACTTTCTCCCTGCAGCTCACAATTAGTTGTTCAGATGATGCCTATCTCCATCACTCCAGCCCAACAGTGACCAACAGGAAAATGACGATACTGCTGATTTTAGCAATAGCAGAACAAAGGCTAAAAACTGGAGTAATTTTTTTTTAAAATGTTCTGTAAAAATGAGAGGCAATGAGTTTAAATTCCATGTGGTAGTTATGATTGGAATTAACCATTGCCCTTGCCTCATCACAACTAGGATGCCGAGGATCCAAATCACTCCACCTCAAAAAAAAAGCTGCAGCTTACACAAAAAGATTAAATAAAAAAGGGAATTGTATTGCCCTACGTAGTTTTATCATCCACGGAGGACAGCATCATCAGTTTTTCATGAATCAAAAAGGTACAATGTATGGAGTAATTGCATAGAATGTTTTTGAACAACTAATTGCATGTAATTATGGTCCCATGCTCCCAAGAGCGTACAATTTAATTTTCAGGAACATAGGATTAGGAATAGGCAATCAAGGCCCTTGGGACTGCTCTATCATTCAATTAAATCATGGTTGATCAACTTCATTTTCCCACATTTGCTCAAAATTCCTAAACAAAAAAAATCAGATTCAGAAATTAATGTATGTACAAATCCATTGCAAGTCAAGACTTTTCTATGGGTAACCCGTACACATTTTCTGCAACTTTTCACTTGTACTATTACTGCAATGTAAATGTCCTTGCTGAAGAAGAGAAATTATGTTCTATGTCTTCGGGAGCTATGAGCCGTCAACACCATATTCAGGGAAAAAAAAGTCTTCTGTTGCCTATTCTGGGGGCTAAAATATTTTAGCTAATTAACAAAACAATTGAATGCACTCATGAATCCAAGGAATGAAGGATCATGGATGAGTGCTCTGAAAAAGGCAAAATTTAAAAAAAAAAGTCACAGAAAATTAACATCAAATCTTTGGAAGTAAAGAAGTTGCAAATAGAAAGATAAATTCAGAACAGTGTTTCAACTGCACAGGTGACAAGGCAGTAAAATGGTAAAAGCAGTTTATTATATTTGTTAGATGGAAAAAGAAATCAATGAAAGGTAAAAACATTATTTGCTTTTAACAAACTAATAGGGGAGAATTTACTTGAACATGTATATATTTTGAAATCATAGTTGGCATTCTCTGAAGCTTCACTCAGTAACAACAAACTTATCCAAGACTCATCTAAATTCTGTCACAAAAACTGCAACTATCCTTACTGCATTCCATTCTCAATAATTTAACTAGGATGAGATGCTCTGTCCCACTTCAATCTCCCCAGTTCAACATCTTTAGCACACTTTTCACTCTTTGAATTCAACATTGACAGGGATCCCATCTCTACTGTCTTAATCATCTGTCATTCCACCAAGAAACTCAAACTATCTTTCCTAATCTCACCATTGCATCATTAACTTTCAGGACCGCTATTTCTCCTACTCCTCCAATCAACCCTTCAGGTTTATTGTAAAGCTTTGTGTTCATATTGTGATCAGCAAATTTACCATAGATTTGAGATGGAACTTTTATGGCTGTACCAGCTCACTAATAAATTATATGCATTTGCTGGCCAACCATGGGAGAACCTCAGCTGAAAAACATCACCACAATTTTGTAAAGTGTGAGTTCTGCATTCCACTAAAAACAAAAATCAAACAATATTCAACTTCTTTCTTAACAGAAGAAAAATTGACGTTTGAAGTGAAAAACATGCAAAAACTTACAGCTTTAATCCCTGATGATCTCCTTGTTGCTCGAGTATTTAATCCATTTCTCGGACTCAAAACTGTGCCAGATGGGAGAGCTGAAGTAAGCTGGGATGGAGGACTTGAACAAAATTTAGAAGTCACTAAAGGGGAAGTAGAGTAACTCAATATGTTCAATTCGGAGGTGGAATGTTTGTTGTTATTGCTTACAGTTGGAGGTTGGTCATTTGATGTATCACCAATGCCTACTTCAATTGTTTCACCAGACTCTATTCGTTTCAGGTAATCTTTCAGCATGGACTGTGTCGTCGTCTCACTCAACCAATAGAGGAAAAGTTCATCAACTTTCATTTTAAGAACAGGCTGCAGAACTGGTGCAGCAGGCATTGTAATCCGATTCAGGATGTCTCAAAAACCAAGATTTTGTTGGGAGCTGTTTACAATGACTTGTCTACGGAAAACAAATTCTTGTTTGGTCTTCCTCCACTTTAGCCAACTAAAAAAATTCCTGAGAAAAGAAAACAAAGACTTTGTTGAAAAGTCTACTCTGCATGTTTCTGCTACTGCTTATTTCTGCTAGCTTCATTTGACAAGCTAGACAAACAATCCATTTTGCAACTGGTACCTAATAAAACACTAGAATCATGCAAACTGCAAACAAGAGGAATTTTAGGGAACACCTTATTTTTCCCTCCTGTGGAAAGTAAGCCAGGGATTAACATCATAGAACAGTTACAATACAAGAAGCTATTCAGCCTGTTAAGTCCATACCAGGTCTCCAACAAGAGAAATTGAGATGGTTCCTTTCATCATCACCTTGCAGTAATTTTCCACTTTAAGGGCTTACCAAGTCTCCTTTGAAAGTCACAGCTGAACTAGTCCCCACCATAATCCAGAGGTCAAAATTAAAGGAGCATCTGAAAAGTTGCGGGAATGGAAGAGACTGTGACATGAAGGGCCATAGTCTTCTGAAAACAAGAATGAGAGTTTTCAAACTGAGGCATTTTTAATCAATGTAGATCAGCAAGCTGGGGTGGGGTGGTGGTGAGGAGAGGAATGATTGGTGAATGAGACTTGGTACGAGCAAAGCCACAGATGGCCTTAGGTTTATGTGGATTAGAACATAAGGAATAAGTGTTCGGAAAAAAAATCAAATCAAGTCTACAAGTAAAAAGCGACATGAAGTGATTGTTTCAGCAGCACAGAAACTGAGACAGGGACAGTGTTGGGTTATGTTATGAAAATGTAAATAGGTGGCCTCACCGATAGCCTGGCTATGCAATTGGAAAATAACAAGGTTAAATATCACATCAGTATAGTGAACAGTACGGTTCAGCCTAAGACAGCCTGCAGGGAGACAGATGGAGTGAGCAGCCATACAAGGAAGACAATTGCTTCATCAATGAAAGAATCTGCTGCTTGTATCTGGTCAAATGTTCATGCAATGCCAGTTTCATACAAGTGACTCATGTCCATAGGGCATTAAAGGATTACCTGCAATCAGTCCATTCATCCACATACCAAAAGTTTCTTTAAGCTAATAACATCTGAAGACCAACAGCAGACAAGTTAATTGACGATGCACTAGCTAGCTAAACAACTACTATGTGATGAGGTGGGCACGGATGGGTGTATATGCTCCCAGACCACTGAAGGCGGCAGGACAGGTGAACAGCAGTTGGTAAATTAAACAGTTTCCACAGTTTACTATAAGGGCATAAAGTAAAAGAGCAAGGAGGTGATGTTGAACTTGTACACGATACTTGTTAAGACTGCAGGTGGAGTACTGTGTAGTTGTGGATACCACATTATAGAAAAGACATGAATGCATTAGAAAGAGTGCAGACATGGTTTACAAGAACAGTGCAAGGAATGAGAAACTTTAGTTATGAGGACAGATTTAAGAAGTTGTAACTGTTTTTCTTGGAGAAAAGGTCAGGGAGATGAAATTTGATCAGAAGTTTTCAAAATCATGAGGGGATTGGATAGAGAAGTTGTTCCAAGCCTGTAAAAGAGAAAGAGAACAAGATGGCACAGATTTAAAGCATTGGGCAAACAATACAAGGGTGATGCTTTCAAGAAGACATCAAATGATTATCTGAATAGAAATGGTAAGCAGGGATATGGGTGAAGAAGGCAGGAGATTACCTACTGCCAAGAGAGCTAGTACAGGCTTGATGGGTTGAGTAGCCTCCAACACTAACAATTCTGTATAGAAAACAAAACCGAAAGAACTGCAACTGCTGGAAGTCTGGAAAGAAATACTTGCTGGAAAATCTCAGCATGTCTGGAAGCATCTGTAGAAAGACAGGTTTAACGTTTTGAGTCCAGTGACCACTCTTCAGAAGGGTACTTGCCCCCCCTTTTCCTTTCCAGTGTGAAGGATCACAAGATGCAACAATTACTCTGACTCCATCCCCTCTACCAACCCCACCTTCTGTCAAGAAGAAAAAGCAATTCTGAAGGGTCACCAGACTTGAAACATTAACACTGCTTTCTTTCCACAGATGCTGCCAGACCTGCTGAGATTTTCCAGCATCCACAGTAGTGTTATTTTAAAACGAAACCCACTCTTGGGATGTGGGTATTGCTGGCTGGCCAGCCAGCATTTATTACATGTCCCTAGTTGAACTTAAGAAGGCAGTGGTGAGCTGCCTTCTTGAACCATTACAGTCCACATGCTGGATGAAGAACCACAGTGCCCTTAGGGAATTGCAGGATTTTGACCCAGTGATAATGAAGGAATGATGAATTATTTCCAAGTCAAGATGGTGAGTGGATTAGAGGGGAACTTGCAGATGGTGGTGCTCCCATGTATATATTACCCTTGTTTTGGCTTTGGAAGGTGCTGTCTAAGAATCTTTGGTGAATTTCTGTAGTGCATCCTGTTAGATAGCAGATACTGCTGCTACTAAACATCAGTGGAGGGAGTGATTATTTATGGATGTGGTGTCAAATAGTCTTTTTTGTCCTGTTTGGTGTCAAGCTCAGTGTTGTTGGAGCTGCACCCATCCAGACAAAAGGAGAGTATTCCAAATTATTCCTGACTTGTGCCTTGGAGATGGTGGACAGGCTGTGGGGAGTCAGGAGGGGAGTTATTTGCCACAATATTCCTAGCCTCTGACTTGCTCTTGTAGCCAGTGCTGATATGGGGTTTCTGGTCAATGATGACCACTATGACATTTCATTGATTCTAACAGAACTGAATGTCAAGGGGCAGTGGTTAGGTTGTCACTTATTGGAGATTGTCATTCCCTGGCATTTGTATGGCCCAAAATATTACTTGCCACTTGTCAGCTCAAGCCTGGGTATTGTCCCAGATCTTGTTGCATTTGAACACAGTCTTCTGTATCTGAGGAGTTTGGAATGGTACTGAACATTGTGCAGTGATCAGCAAACATTCCCATTTCTGAGCATTATGTTGAAAGCAAGGTCATTCATGAAGTAACTGAAGATGGTTGGACCTTGGACACTGCTCAGGAATTCCTGTGGAAGTGATTTGGACTCAAGATGACTCGCTTTCAACAACCTCAACCATCCTCCTATCTGCCAGTTATGACTTCAACTAGCAGAAAGCTTGTTCTGATTCCCATTTATTTCAACATTGTGGTGGTGATTTCTGCACAATATTACGAGGCGGAATAAACCACAAACACAGTTGTGTGTGTGGGGGTGCTTTTACAGAAAGGCATCTTAAATACCACCTACATTCAATCCAGATACCCAGTTCAAAATTAAACCACATTCTTCCCACAAAACATGAGTCGATATTGGAGTTTCCATCCCTCCTCTAAACCCACTCCAGGACCAGTACATCCTTCCTGAGATATGGGACCCAAAACTGTGCACAATACTCCAAATGTAGCCTGACCATAGCCTTATCGGGCATCAGAAGTATATCCTTGCTTTTATATTAAAGTCCTCTCAAAATCAATGCCAAAGTTGCATTTGCCTTCCTAACTACTGACTCAACCAGCAAGTTTACCTTGAGAGAATCCTGGACTAGAACTCCCAAGTCTGTTTGCACTTCAGACTTCTGAATTTTCTCCCCATTTCAAGTTTTTGGAATATTACTCAAGTCTTCCACTGTGAAGACTGACACAAAGTAATTATTTTAGTTCCTCAGTCATTTCCTTGATCCCCACTACTATCTCTCCAGCATCATTTTTCAGTCCAATTGTCCACTTTTGCCCTTTATAAATCTAAAGAAACTCTTACAGTCCTCCTTTATATTACTGGCTAGCTTACCCTCTTATTTAATTTTTTTTGTTGCCCTCTGTTGGTCTTTGTGAGCTTCCCAATCCTCTGGTTCCCCATTGCCCTTCACCACATTATACGCTTTCTCTTGCTTCTATGCTATCCCTGACTTCCCTAGTCAGCCATGGTTGCCTCATGATCCCTGTACCATGCTTCTTTTTCCTAGGGACGAATTTTTTCTGCATCTCCTGAATTACTCCTAGAAACTCTTTCCATTGCTGTTCCACTGCCTTTCCTGCTAGGCTCTTCTCCCAGTCAACTCTGCCCAGCTCCTTCCTCATGCCACTACAGGTGCCTTTATTCAGCTGTAATACCATTACCTCGGATTGTATCTTCTTTCTCACAAATTGCAGAGTAAATTCATCATATTATGATCTCTGCCTCCTTAGGGTTCCTTCACCTTAAGCTCCACTATTAATTGTGCCTCATTGCACAACACTAAATCCAGTACTGTCTGTTCCCTAGTGGGCTCCACCACAAGCTGCTCCAAACAACCATCTCGTAGACATTTCACAAATTCCTTTTCTTGCAATCCACTATCAACATGATTTTCCCAGTCCACCTGCATATTGAAATCCCCCATGATCACCAAAACTTTGCTTTTCTTACACACCTTTTCTATCTCCGGGTGTATCTTGCACCCCAGCTGCTGACTACAGTCTGGAGGTCTCTACATAGTGCCACCTATGGTTTTTTCACTTCTGCAGTTCCTCAACTCTACCCTCACAGATTCTACATCATCTGACCCTCCTTTGTTTCTTACTATTGATTTAATTTCATTTCTTACAAATAAGACAACCCCAACCTCCTGCCCAGCTGCCTATCTTTTCGATAAGATGTATATCCTTGGATATTCAGCTCCCAATCCTGATCCCCTTGCAGTCATGTCTCCGTGATGCCCATCACATCATTCTGCCAATTCCGATCTGTGCTCATTTACCTTCTTTTTTAACAGTCTTTTTTCAGATCCAACCGCCTCCATCAATAGTCAGTTTTGTCAGTGAACTTTGAAATCCCCCACCCAGAGTATATCTTGAGCTCTTGCTACCCTCAGTGCTTCCAAGTGTTGTACTATATGAAGGAGTACGGATTCATCAGCTAAGGGAGGATGGTGCATGATAACCAGTACATGGTTTCTTTGCCCACGTTTAACCTGAAGCTATGATGCTTCTGGAGTTAAAGTTGAGGACTCCCAGGGCAACTATCACCCATCAGCAAGCCACTTTAGGTGATGACTTGGGTTTTCTGTCCACTGTATTAAACTGTTGGCTAGTACGTCTCTCATGCTCCAAATCATGCAGTTTTATAAGAAAGCAGGCAATATTCCAATTGCATAGATGTGTGAGACGTAATGCTGAGCTATGAACAGGTTCCAAAATAATTTTCAAATGCAACTCCAATTAGCAAAACAAAACACTCTGTACAGTGGGTAAAGTTAACTTGAAAACAAAAGTAGATTTTCTAGATTACTGCTAACTACACAATCTAAATTGGAAGTTTGGAGAAGTTGGAAGCTACTTTTTAAAACATCAGAGCATCCATCCGTGCACTTAAATCACGATTAATAAAGTTAAAGGACTGGAAGCAAATCACATGTCTCATCTCTCATTCATGAGACAAAAAAAAACTAAACATCAACAGTGCTATGAAGTAGCAATAACCTGCTCACTGATATTCAATTAAGGTTTGAAACATAGATTTAAAAAAACTTGACCTCCTCAAGAGATAAAGGAAGAGTGACATCCCACAACTTTAAGTCAGCATTTAACTGAAGTATCTTGTACTCATTAGAGTTTAGAAGAATGCAAGACGACCTTACTGAAACGCAAGATTCTGGAGGGGCTTGACAGGGTAAATGTGGAGAGATTGTTTCCCCTTGTGGCAATAGTCCAGACCAGAAGATACAATCTGAGAAAGGGGTCACCCATTTTGGGCAGCGATAAGGAGTATCTTTTCCCACTTCTCAAAGATTGGGCAATCTGTGAAATTCTTTACCACAGAGGGCAGTCAGGGCTGGGTCGTTAAATATATTCAAAGCGGAGATAGACAGATTTTTAATCAGCAAGGGTATCCTGTGTTATGGGGAAAAGGTAGGAAAGTGGAGCACAAGGCTATTTGATCAAGCATGAGCTCATTAAATGGCACAGAAGACTCAAAGGCCTGAATATCCTATTTCTGCTCTGATGAGTGCAGTTCTAACAAGGAGCTCAACACCATCCAGAACCAAGTGGCCTTTGTAATAAGCACCCATCCACCACCTTCAACTTTTACTTCCTATGCAAGAGACAAATAATGTGTACCACATACAAGCTGTAGCACAGGAACTCTCCCAACATCTTTCAATCCCATGAAATCTACCGTTAGTAGATTCTGTTTCTGTTTGCTGGATCAACTGTGACGCTACAGAATGGCTTGAGGGGTTGAATGGCCTACTCCTGCTCCTATTTCTTATGATTTTGTCATCTAGAAGAAGGGCAGCAGATGTACAAGAAAGTTCTTGGAATTAAATCACTGGTCCTCAACTGCCTCCCTAATAGCTACATTGATGGATGGGCATGTATGCAAGAAGCTGCCAGGGGACGTGGAGGACATGGGTACAATAGCATTTAGAAGGATATGTATATGAATAGGAAGGAATGAGGGGGATATGGGCCAAACGCTGGCAAATGGAACTAGGTCAGATTGTGATTTCTGGTCAGCATGGGTTGGACTAAACCAGCTGTTTCTATGCTGTATAACTCTATCTGCTTTGTGGTCCGCCTAGAGCAATGGGACTGCAGCAGTTCAAGAAAATGGCTCATCACCACCTTGTAAAGGGCAACAAGTGATGGCCAATAAATGCTAGCTCAGCCAGCAATACCCACATCTCATGAAGGAATGATACTATAAAGGCTCTTTACAATTTCAAATTGGTGGATTCACCCAAATAACAATTATATCAACATTACATCAAGATACAAATTTTGCAAAAACCAACAGTTACACTTTTATGCAAAACACATACATGGCAACCAAAACAAAATAAAATCTTCAACATGGATATTCACTGCAGTCATTTTAAAATCATGAGGTACAAGTAAACCCTCAACTAATTGAGGGCAAAATAAGATGGAAATCCATGGACTTGGGACAGTATACAGAGACAGGTGGGTAGTTATTTTTGGTAATGTCAAAAAACTATAGAAATCATCCCTAAAATTAGAGTCTTGTTTCAAATAAAATACTTGATTTGCTAAAAACGAATTCCTTTGTCCCATAGCAATCCTTTTTTAAAAAAATTCTGCCAGGGTTCTTGTGGTGCAATGGCAGTGTCCCTATCTCTGTACAAGGAGGCTAGGGTTCAAGACCTACCTGCTCCAGAGGTATGTCATAACATTTCTGAAGAGGTGGATTAGAAAATAAAACCTAAAATCAACATGGCTTTGACTGAAGTGCAAACATGATACGAGAGGGAGGGGGCGGAGAAAAGGGGGCTGGCCTAGGTGGGGGAACTGAAGCCTGGCGTTTGGTTGCCATGCCATCCAGCCATCGGCTGCTACTGCAAGCCGCTCTGTGGAATGGCACACGGTGGTAGGAATAGGAGTAGTCGAACGTAACTCAACACCGAAAGCTACGGTACATTCCTCTTACCTGTTGCTCTCACCTTCCTACCCCAGGGGCCTCTCAGTCAACTTCTCCCGCCTCTTGTTTCCCCCCTCAGCCCCTCCCACTACCGCGCCGCACAACGGGTCTCGCGAGAACAGCGGCTCCGCCCCGCTTCCGCTACCAAACCGCGCGCACCTCGGTCACCCCGGCAACGCAGGCACGCGAGGATCCCCAGCCTTTGCAGACATGATACACGCTGTGCTGGTGGCACGTGGCAAGAGCCCGGGGCATTCAGGGTGCCACCTTGTTCCAGGTTATCATCACGTCTTCCATGAAGGGAGCTCTTTTTTATTACCATGTCTTCCAACCTCGCCGCATGTGCACATATGACACAATTTCAGGACTTGCACCATTACTGGACCTTCTTGAGGGGTTCGGTTAGCTCAGTTGGTTGGATGGTTAGAGATAACAAGGTGTAGAGCTGGATGAACACAGCAGGCCAAGCAGCATCAGAGGAGCAGGAAAGCTGACGTTTCGGGCCTAGACCCTTCTTCAGAAAGGGGGGTAAGGGGTTTCTGAAATAAATAGGGAGGGGTGGGAGGCGGATAGAAGATGAATAAAGGAGAAGATAGGTGGAGAGGAGACAGACAAGTCAAAGAGGCAGGGATGGATCCAGTAAAGGTGAGTGTAGGTGAGGAGTTAGGGAGGGGAATAGGTCAGTCCAGATAGGACGGACAGGTCAAGGGTGCGGGATGAGGCTAGTAGGTAGGAGATGGGGGTGGGGCTTGAGGTGGGAGGAAGGACAGGTTAGGGAGGTGGGGACAAGCTGGGCTGGTTTTGGGATGCGGTTGGGGGGGTAGATTTTGAAACTTGTGAAGTCCACATTGATACCATTGGATGGTTGATTTGCTATGCAGAGCCGAGATTCAACAGCCTGCATCACCTGAGATCCCCCTCCTCAACATCTCACCTGTAATGAGAGAGTAGCCCTGACGGCTCTTGTGGACCACGAGATCTGAGTTTAAGCCCCACCTGACCCAGAGGTGTGTCATAACGTCTCTGAGCAGGTTGATACAAAATATCTGAGAAAGCAGCCCTAAGATAACACAGAGTGGAGCTGGAGGAACACAGCAGGCCAGGCAGCATCAGAAGAGCAGGAAAGTTGACGTTTTGGGTCACAACCCTTCTTCAGAAATCTGCTCCTCTGATGCTGCCTGGCCTGCTGTGTTCCTGCAGCTCCACACTGTGTTATCTCCGACTTGAGCATCGCAGTTCTTACTAGCTCTGAGTGAGAAAGCAGCCCTGTTATCTGGTAGGACTATGATGACTCTGTTTTAGTTTCTAATGAATTTTCTTTCCAAATGCTTAACCCAAGCCTTTTAAGAATCATTCTTTCAAGAATTCCTAAATCATTTTCATCAAATCATTGATTGCCTGCAACTCAAGAGGCACTCATTCCATGAGACAATAAGGTGTAGAAGCAGAATTAGGTCATTCAGCCCATGAAGTCTGCTTTACCATTCTATGAGATCATAGAACAAAGAAAGAACAAAGAAAACTTACAGCCCAGGAACAGGCCCTTCGGCCCTCCAAGCCTGTGCCGATCCAAATCCACTGTCTAAATCTATCGCCCAATTCCTAAGGATCTGTATTCCTCTGCTCCCCACCTACTCATGCATCTGTCCAGACGCACCTTAAAT
>JAHRHZ010000263.1:44301692-44311923 GCA_024137785.1 Ginglymostoma cirratum
TGATGCTGCTTGGCCTGCTGTGTTCATCCAGCCCCACACCTTGTTATCACAGAGGAGATCGAACCCTTATGGGAAGTGAAAGCCCAGTATGGCTAAGCACTCAAGAAGGACCACAATGTTGAACTTTTAACTTTATTTCATTGTTTTCTACTTTATATTAAGAAGGATGTTAATGTTGAATTTTTAACCTTATTTGCTTATTTTTCTACTTTGTACCTAAGATCTTATATCTAGGTATCTTTGTACCTAAGTTGGTGCCGGGAGTGGCGACATTGTACACTTTTCACTGTACTCCTGTATCTCTGTTCTTTAGTAAACATGACAATAAAATCTAATTATAGTTCTAATTCTAATAATTCAATAGGTGTAGGCAGGCCATTATTCTGAGGTCAAGTCGAAAACATGAATCACCAGCTACTTGGGTTGACTGGAGACATCACCCCTAGATGTCACACAAAATTTAATTCCTTGCTGCCTGCCACCCAAAACCAGGTCCACAATCTTTGGGCTCTGAATCCCACCCTTCCCTGAATTCCTGGGGTTTATCTGATTTTTAGCCTCAGTGAGTTTCTCAAGCTTAATATAATTCTGTCTTTCCTGTTCTTAAAAATACTTGTACTTTTATCAAATGTTATTCTGCATGGTTAAAGCTCTGAGTATAAGGTAATTGAAGAACCTTCTGTATTTAAAGTTGCACCATGTATTTAGATCTAAGTAGATGCCAACTGTTCGGAAAGATCAAATTACCACTGATACTTAACATTTCTGAATGAGTAGAGGAATGTATATCCAAATGTGAACAGTTGTTCATTCAGATGTAAATACCATGCTGATATTTTTGGATCTCTAAGCGTTATGTACAGTATTTTAATAATTACAAGGATGAAGTTTTCAGTGTGTTTATAGTAAATGTTTTTTTTTGAATGACCTCCGCAAAGCTGCCTTAAAAATACTTTCAAAGAGGGTGCACGCTATTTTTCCTCAAAGGGTTGTAAATCTGTGGAATCGTTGACCAAATTGGACAGTTCAGGCTGTGTCATTAAGTATATTCAAGGCTGAGATGGATGGACAGATTTTTTGTCAGTAAGGGAATCAAGGGGAATGGGGGAAAGGCAGGAAAATGGAGTTGAAGGTTATTAGTGGAGCAAAACATTCTGAGGAAGGGCTATTTCACCCGAAACATTAACTCTAATTTCTCTCCATAGATACTGCCAGATTGTTGAGGTCTTCCAGCAATTTCTGTTTTTGTTTTTGAAGGTTATGAGATCAGTCATTGAATGGCAGACTGGACACAATGGGCTGAACGGGTCATTTCTGCTCCTACGACTTATGATCTTACTCTGGGGTTCCCTGAACTGTAGGTCATGAGCCAAAATTTTGGAGACCCAACTCTGAGGTAGCAATGAATGCCTTGTAACTCTGACCAAGTGAGAAATGTGGAATGACCCCCACAAATTGTTGGAATCTTTTTAAAAGTGGGCACAGCCTATCCAGCTGAACATTAAAGCCTGACGGACTTGTGGAAAAGTCCTTTGGAGAGTTTGGTGCTCTTTTCACTTAAAAACTGTGCAGCTGAACCATTTCTTCGTGTGCCCAACCTCTCTGGCCGATCATCCTACTCTCACATGTCTCCCCATCGCCCTTAATGCCTTCACGGCTCTGTAGTTACAACTATATACATATACTGAAACGGGATTACAAACAGAACATTTTGGGAAGTGTTTATCTGAACCATATACAATAATGTAAGAAAAATTGGCAGATTTGACTTCTCTGCTGTCAGCTTGGCTGTTATAAAAATAAAATGTCATTATTAAACAGCAGGAGTGACAAGCGGTAAATCTGCATCAAATAAAATGCCTGCTTCAAAGCATAAGCTTACCCAAGAATGCAAAGTGTCCAACGTATGCTCGATTCAGGACTGCGCCTTGTTGCTTTTCCAAAAGTATGGCAGATTAACTAAGAATCTTGTATCAGTAAACTTTTCATAGTAATTGTTTAACAGAATCTGCTATAGATCTATGCATGGTAAACTAATTAGTAAAGTTAGGTCACATGGGATTCAGGGTGAGCTTGCCAATTGGATACAAAATTGGCTTAAGAGCAGGAGACAGAAAGTAATGGTGGAGGGTTGCTTTTTGGACTGAAATCACGTAACCGGCGGTGTTCCACAAGATCAGTTCTTGTCCTCTTTTATTTGTCATTTATATAAATGATTTGGATGAAAATATAGAAGGTATGGTTAGTAAGTTTGCGGATGACACCAAAATTGGTGGCATTGTAGAGATTGAAGAAGGCTTCCTAAGATTACAAAGGGATCTTGATTAAATGAGTCAACGGGCTGAAAAATAACAGATGGAGTTCAATCTGGATAAATGCAAATTATTGCAGTTTGGTACAACAGACAAGGGTAGGTCTTATACAATTAATGGTACGGCCCTGGCAGTGTTGTAGAACGGAGGGATCTAGGAGTGCGAGTACATAATTCTTTGAAGTTTGCGTCAAATATAGGCAGGATGGTTAAAAAGGCATTTGGCACACTTGCCTTCATTGCTCAGTCTTTTGAGTATAGAAATTCAGAAGTCATGCTGAGGTTACACAGGACATTAGTGAGGCCTCCTCTGGAGTATTGTGTCCAGTTCTGGTCGCCCAGTTACAGGAAGGATATTATCAAGCTGGAGAGGGTTCAGGAGAGATTTACCAGGATGTTGCTGGGTATGGAAGGTTTGAGTTATAAGGAAAGGCTGAATAGGCTGGGACTTTGTTCATCGGAGAGCAGGAGGTTGAGAGGGCACCGATAGACCTTTATAAAATAATGAGAGGTATAGAGTTAATGGTAGTTAACTTTTCCCTAGGATGGGGGATTTCAAGACAAGGGAGCACTCTTTTAAAGTGAGAGGAGAGAGATTTAAAAAAGACATGAGAGTCAACTTTTTTACACAGAGGGTGGTTTGTGTGTGGAATGAACTTCCTGAGGAAGTAGTGGATGTGGGTACAATTGCAACGTTTAAAATACGTTTGGATTGATACATGAACAGGAAAGGTTTGGAGGGACATGGGCCAGAAGCAAGCAGGTGGGACTAGATTGGTTTGGGATTATGTTCAGCATGGACTGGTTGGACGAAGGGTCTGTTTCTGTGCTGTATGACTCTATGACTGACTTTATGTATACAATGTTGAAAGTAACATTCTGAACATTGGAGGATTCTAGTGGTTGTTTCATGGGTGAAAAATGGAAAATGTATAAATGTATGAATACCTCACTCAGTTTTATTTTCTTATCCCATAAAGGGTTGACTGTAATCCAAAACCTTATAAAAGCTGTACCTATAGCAGAAGTTTCATGTGACATAGAATTAAGCCTTACAGGTTAGCAGGATTCCAATGGAAGCTGATTTAGCTGATTTCAGCCAAGGTAGTTTCTCTAGAGGTGATAAAGGATTGGATTGGAGTCTCAGCAGCAGATGGACTGAGGGAAAAGCAGAGGCAACCAATTATTTGTTAGTGGAAGTAGCTGTCCTGTTTGTGATGGACAGGATATCACAAAAAGAGACAAAGCATCATTCATTGAAATTAAGGCAAAGTACTGCAGATGCTGGAAACCTGTACTGAAAACATAAAATGCTGGAAATGTTTAGTGGGTCTGGCTGAATCTGTGGCAAAGAAACAGAGTTAATAGGTAGAGACTTTTGTTGGTGGCATAGGTCTCACATGCCAGCTGGAAAACAGGCAAGAGACCCATGCTGCTCTTCTGGGGAAGGACCACCAGGTCTTCTGCCAGCCAAACAGTTCCAAAGACATCAACAAACTCTCCTCCACCCGCCAGGAGCTGCTGACAAACTGGAGATTGAAAGCTTCTACCTTCAGCAGTGCCTCGGAGAAGGCTTTGGGTACTGTCAGAAAGATAACCCTAGAGTCCAAATATCCAGGAGCAAAGGAGAAGGCATCCCAGGAAAAGTGGGCTTTATCATCTAGTAGGGGTCTGGCAGCCATGCTTGATATCAAATTGAACTGGGGAATAGGTGATGGTTATGTGGTTGATGTTTTGTGATGTGTAAACTGAATTCAGAGCGTAAATATTGTATGCCTTGACTACTGTTTAACCAGCATTCAGCTTTTGGTCTTTAACAGGGTAGGGAGTGGTCAGCAGCAAGAATAGGGGTTGGCTTTCAAAGGACAGCCCCAGCCGTATGTCAATGCCTTTGATCAGGCACCGAATGCCCCTGGCCAAGGATACCACCCCACCCTGCAGCAGATAACTATCTGTTACTCTTTTTGCTTCCAGGAGTTGCTGCTGGGTTAATCATAACTGCGATAAACTGAGAGCATTAGTTGTCTTTTAAGGCCCTCAATTGCCATCAGTTTGACAACACAATTTCCTGCCTGAATGTAATTATGCTGGAGGTGGGTAGACGACTGGAATCAGGCATGGCTCCACTCCACCCAATGAAATGCCCTTCTCACCTCCTACCTCACCACTTCCAAGAACACAAGATTCTGCCTCATGTTTCAGAGGCTAGCAGGCATGTTGAGCACTTCCAATATTTCCTGTCCTTATAGCGTTATCTGAATTCTGCCACTTGCCTGAACTTTTATTCAATACGTTATGAGCCTGCCATAGAAACAGATAGAAAAAATATTGGAAAGGAAATCACAATCAAAAATCAATTAAATCAATAAGCCAGGGAAGGAGTCAATCAAATAATGTCTTTACACTGCCTTTAGTCATTATTCTTCTTTCAGGTCAGTAAGTGAAGTTGAAGGACAAAGTAAATAAACAACAATAGACAATCTTTTAAAATAATCACTTACCCACAAATTAAGTCATTTCGATTTTAGCTCTGACTTCTGGACACCTTTCCTGTATAGGCCTGCCCTCTGACAGGTGTCAGCAGGGGCTGAATTGATAACACTGCTTTTTTATTCAGTCATATGGGGTGGCCATCATTGGCTGGAGCAGTATTTATTGCCCGTCCCTAGTTGCCGTTGAGAAGGAGGTGGTGAACTGCCTTCTTGGATCACTACAGTCCATGTGCTGTAGGTAACCCCACAATGCCATCAGGGAAGGAATTCCAAGATTTTAATCCAGAGATACTTAAAAAAAAGGGACATATTTCCAAGTCAGAATGGTCAGTGACTAGGAGGGGAACTTGCAGGTGATCGTATTCATATTTATCATTTTTGTCTCTCAGTCAAAAGGTTGTGGGCTCAAGCCCAACTCCAGAAACTTGACTGCACAATTGATTGAAACATTAAATCAAGGCCCCATCCCCTCTCTTAAATTGAAAGATCCAATGGCCTTGTTTTGAATGACAGTATGGAGTACTCCATAGTGTTTTTCATCTCTCCATGAGCATCAAATAAAACATGGATTATTTGGTTACTGTTATGTTTAATTTTGTGGGACCTTGCTGTGCTGCGTGATTTCCACATTGCAGCTACCGTCTGCTAATGATGGAGGGAATGAATGTTTATGGGTTGGACAGTCTGCCAATCAAGTGGGCTGTTTTGACCTGTGTTGTGTCAAGTTTCTTTGGTGTTGTTTGAACTGAATGCATCTAGTTAAGTGTATAAGGTTGTAAGGGTCGGAAATGGTCAGTGAGAAGGTGGTGGCATAGCAGTAGTCACTGGACTAATAATCCAGAATTCTAGGGGTTTGAGCCCTGCAATGGTAATTGGGGTTATTGAATTCAATTTTGAATTGAAAATCCGGAATTAATAAAGATCCAGCAGCTATGTAACCACTGTTGATAGCAAAAACCCTCTGGTTCACTAATGTGCTTGATGGAAGGAAATCTTCCATCCTTACTTAATCTGGTTCCATGTGACTTTAGACCTGTAGCAACATGGTTGACACTTAACAATTAGGGATGTGGAAATAAATGTTGGCAAAGCCAGCAATGCCTACATTCCTTTGAATGAATAAAACAAACTAATCTACCTTATTAAATCTCTTTCTGTAAGTAGATATTTGATTTCTTGCTTTTTTGTGACTGTGTCCTACTTTGGCATATTTTATGTAAGTAGCCAATTATGTTACAGATAAAGCATTCCTTTTGAATAGCTGGACTCTGTGCCCTTGAGGTTTCCTTGCTTCAAATCCTGACCAGGACCTTCAGTATCAAGTGCCTGTCTGACTCACTGTAATGGTTGATGGTGGTTTCACTGGTAGCGTAATTTCTGAGGGTGAATGAAGTGTCCAAGCAAATCAACAAGTTGAAATAATGAGTTTACCTTCTTCAGCACAGGTTTATTGTCAGACTGAGGATAAAAATTTGCTGATTGAAGATGTGGTGCTTACAACTGCGTGGGCGCTAAAAATGAGAAGTGATGGCTGGAGATCCAGAATCTATATCAAAGAGAAATTGCCTGATTCAGTGGTTCTGGCCACTGCAAAATAGAATTTGCTTATATCAACATTACAGTGGTCCTCCACAAGGGAAATCTAACCAATAAAATGTTCTCCAGCTTCAAGGGTTTTTCAGACTTCATAATATCAAGAAAATGGTCAAAGTCAATAATCTTTAGCTCAAGTCCAAAGAGAGCACATTCTGGGAGAATATTGAAATCTCCATACTACTTACAGTTGTAAAGTCAGAGACTTGGATGAGATGGGTCAGTGGCAAATATAATTGTTAACACAAATGTATAATAATAATAGTGATGACGAGAAATAAAACCTTGGTGGGGGGGAGATGTTACATAGGGACGTAATTGCCTGAAGGCGTTTCTCCTGAGAAGTGCCTGAAACACCACCCACTATGATCAGCTCAAAAGGACTTGGGAGAACAGCTTAGGTCTTGAAGGTATAGGACCTATCATCCAACCTCCTCACAGTCCCTAATATTATTGGTGTAATTTGCACATCATTGCTGAAATGCAACAGATGATATTATGTTTAAGACAAGAGAATCTTCTTTTTAGGCTAACAAGTGTATTTCTCATTCACACAGGAACAATGGGCCCTGTAATAACACTTATGTGGTATGATTTTTACTTGCCATATAAGATTATAAGAAATAGGTGTAGGACTATGCCATTGTGCCCATTGATCCTGTTTTATCACTCAATTAAAACATGGCTAATCAGATTGTGTTCTTATCTCCACCTGGCAGTGGTGTCGTGATGGTGTAAAAGTAATGTTACTAGACCAGCAATCCAGCTGATCCCGGCTAATGTTCTGGGGACATGGCTATGAATCCCTGGCTTAGCTGCCCTCTGGACAATTAGGGATGGGCAATAAATGCTGGCCCAGCCAATGACACCCAGAACCCTTGCATGAATGAAAGAAATTCCACTTGTCACACTTAACCCTTGATTTCCCAGTTGACCAAAGGTCTGTTTAGTTTTGCCTTGAATGTATATAAGAATAGAAAATTGTGCGGAGGCAGGTAATTCAGTCCCTTGAACCTCCTCCAACATTCATTATTATCATGGCTAATCATCAAACTCAATAGCTGATAGAAACCTAGAATATATACAATGACGCAGTCTCCACAGCCACATTAGGGGCATTTAAACAGTCCTTGGATAAGCATGTGGATGATGATGGGATAGTGCAGGGGGATGGGCTTAGATTAGTTCACAGGTCGGCGCAACATCGAGGGCTGAAGGGCCTGTTCTGCGCTGTATTGTTCTATGTTCTATGTTCCACAGCTCTCTGTGGAATAGAATTTCAAAGGCTAACCATCCTTTGTGACAAGAGATTCCTCCACATCACCATTTTACATGAGAGACCCTTATTTTTAAACATCCTAGCTCCCTGTTCCCCTGTGAAAGGAAATATTGTCTCAACATCTACTCTGTCAGGCTCCCCTCAGATCATTGTATTATTCAATAAAGTCAACTCTCATTCTTAGAAACTCGAATGAGCATAGGTCCTCATAAAGCAAGCACTTCATCCTAGGAGTCCACCTAGTGAACATTCTTTGAACTGCTTCCATTGCAATCATATCCTTCTTTAAGTAATGAAACTCAAACTGCACGCAATAGTTGAAGTCTGGTCTCACCAATGCACTTTAAAGTCAAAGCATGACTTGCCTACTATCCTGAGGTTGATGCCTGGTGTTGTACGTTTAACTCTTATTACAGTTTTTTGCAGCTGATTGATTCAACTGGGTGGATAGATAAGACATGTCAGAGAACAGTTAAGAGTCAATTACATTGCTGTGGGTAATCAGGGCAGTATTCCTTCCTGCAAAGGCAACCAGATGGAGCATTTTACAACAATCTGGTAGTTTCAACGTCACAATTACCGATACTGCATATTTTTTGTTTCAACAAAACATTAAAATTATTTGGCTGTAAAATTCATGGAATATCCTGAAGTTGTAAAAGCCATCGAGGCTCAGTGGTTAGCATTGCTGCTTCTCAGCGCCAGGGACCCACATTCAATCCCAGTCTTGGGTGACTATCTGTGTGGAGTTTGCACATTCTCCCCCTGTCTGTGTGGGTTTCGCTCCGGTTTCCAACCACAGCCCAATGATGTGCAGGTTAGGGGGATTGTCCATAGTGTCTAAGGTGGGATGCCCTCCAGAGGGTCAGTGTGGACTTGATGGGCTGAATGGCCTGCTCCCACGCTGCTGAGATTCTACAAATGCATGTCCTTTCTTTTTTTTTGCTTGGCTACTAGAACGTGAGTTCTTCCTCTGTACCAAGTTTTGAAATTTTCCATAATTTGGGGGGATTTCCAAGTGCTGTGAACACATGGTAGAGGTGAGTGCATTAAACAGGGTAATTCCAGTGCATTTAGCCTAGGTGACAGAAATAACTATTGAAGCTGTGCTGCAGAAAAGGTCAAAATCATGGCAATAGAGATTTTTGGAGGTAAAGAAGATGTGGGCATTCTGAACATGGGTCCCAACCTGAAATGTCAACTTTCCTACTCCTCTGATGTTGCCTGGCCTGCTGTGTTCCTCCAGCTCCACACTGTGTTAACTCTGGGCATTGGAAGTGTTGGGTTTATAGTGCTAGGGATAGTTATAAAGGTGGAAAGTGATTGGTGTTGAATGAAGCATTAGGATGGAATGAAATAATTTATTGTTGGAGGGCATATAGGACCAGAAGCTCAGATCACAACACCAGTGTTGTGTAGGCCTAGTTAATGCCTAGGGAGTCTAAGGAAATCAATTGTGTCGAAGCAGAATTTGCTGCGGTAACCAACAATTGCTGAAAAAAATAAACATTTTGTCAAAACTTTTCACCATGTGCTCAACAGGACAGTTTACCAGAAATACCAATTCTAAACAGGACAATTTACCAGAAATACCAATATAAAGGGAAAACAAGCATTTCTACTGTACAAGAGGAGAGTGCTGATTGGTTGGCAGGTGGAATCTGATTGATAGTGGTATTGTCATGGAGAATTGATTGGATAGATGATGACGGACAGTTTACTGCCAAGCCTTTTTAAACTCTAAACCAGATAAATTCACTTTGATGTGTCAGGTATTGGTCTGAGAAATTAACCAGAGAAAGTCTGTCACCTATACTTACTGAATTGAAACAGGCAAAGTGTTATTTCTGTCAGCAAGGAACACAGCCTTTTCTATTAATATATGTAGCTTCCAGCACTCCATATGATCACTGCTAAACCTTGGCTTCAACTGCTCTTTCCTGCCTGCACCCCAAATTCCATGAGAGTGTGATAGACCTGTCATCTGTCTGTCTCAGCCTTAAATATATTCAATAGTGGACATCCAAAACACTCCGGGGTAGAGGATTCCAAATTTCCCTTCGTCACAGATCCAACAGTCAGTCTGTGAAACTGGACTCTGTCTCCTAGATGTTTCTGGCAGGGGTATCTACACTTTCTAGTACGGTCATAATCTTGAACATCTTAAGAGATCAACTCCCAAGCTTCCAGACTCTAGAGAATATATACTAAATTTACTCAGGCTCTCATTAGAAAACCCTTTAATTTACGGACTCAATTAGTGACTGTTTTCCGTAGTGCTGAAAGCCAATAGGTCCTTCCATCAAAATAGAGACCACAATTGTACAATTTCACATATTTTCTATCAAGAAATCAAGGGAAATGGGAAGTGGGGAAGAAATTGTCGATGAAGTTCAAGATCAGCTATGATCGTATTGAATAACAGATCAGGTTTAATGGGCATAGAGATAGTAGGAACTGCAGATGCTGGAGAATCTGAGACAACAAGGTGTAGAGCTGGAAGAACACAGCAGGCCAAGCAGCATCAGAGGAACAGGAAGGCTGATGTTTCGGGTC
>JAHRHZ010000263.1:44312323-44326129 GCA_024137785.1 Ginglymostoma cirratum
CCTGCTGTGTTCATCCAGCTCTACACCTTGTTATCTCAGGTTCAATGGGCTGTATGGTATTCTCCTGTTCCTACTTATTATATTCTTGTGACAACTCCACTTCTTCAGACAGCTCTTTGCACATTCAATCTTAGAAGATTGACTAGCAGATCAGACTAGATAAGCTGAATGGTCTAATCCTGCTCCCCTATCTGTTGTCTTATGAGCCAATGCACTGTAGCAACATTTCTTTATTCCTGTACTCCAGTCCCCTTGTGATATTTGCCAACATATGATTTGCTTGTTGTCCCTGCATGTTAACTTCTTTTGTGTTCCTTTTATGAGTCTACCCAAAACATTCTGAACATCAATATTTACAAATTCAAATATTTTTTAAAAAATTCTGCTTTCATACTCTCACGACCACAATGAATAACCTCATTCTTTCTCATGCCATCTTTCCCAATTTGACTAGTCCAATCTACAGCCTTGTTATAAAATTCTTTTGATTCATGTAATGTCCTTTGCAATTGTGCCTCACAGAGCTTAATCTTGATGGCAGCAAAGCTTGTTGTGAGAGGGAGAATACCTATTTCCATCCTTTTGCCTTCCTTTCTAGCTCTTACAGTTTCTGTAGAGGTTTCCCCCTTTTCTTCAGGTATATCTGACTTTACTGCTGGACCTTTCACTTTGTCCCTACCAGACGTCCTTCATGAAGGACTTTGTCTTTTTCTAAGCATGGCTGGCTTTTCTCTTTCCATAGCTCACATTCTTTTCTCTGCGCCTCTTAGAAGCTTTTTTGGTGAAGAGTTGTCTTTGGAGTGCCAAGTTTCCCCTACTGTTACTTCCACAGTTATTGCAGTCCCCTTCTATCAGTAATCATGTCGCTGTTGCTGACCGACTGTTTGTGTATTCTTAAAGTGGTAATGATCTTAAAATGATTAACTTTCTTTGGCTTCATCTTTTCTACTGGGTTTCCTATCCTTATGCTGGAGTCTTCTATGTGGAATTTGAAGTTGCACTGCTGCTTATTATATGCTATCTTCCCAGATTGAGACAGTTGGCATAAAAGTCTCTGTCACCTCTACCATTATGTGGCAATGGGAAAGGGGTTTTGAGATAGTCTGCTGCCACCAATCTTCCTTTGACTATGCTGTGTCCAGGGCCACTTTAATTATCAGTGGTAAAGAATAGACCACTGATGCCTGTCTCAGTTAACAACACGGGTTACTGCATGATAGGAGTAAGCACAGCAATCTCATCAGTGAGGTTTGATTATCAGGATTCTCAAGAGCTGTAAAGAATGCATGCGCTCCCTTCTGAATATTTGGACAGATCTCGACTGTCTCCAACCAACGAATGTGTGATATCATCAGATTGGCTGGAGCTCAATTCAACATAAATATTAACTCCTTCAGAGCCATCACCTTATGCAGCAAGGGTTTCCTTGCAGACAGATAAACCTTTACGTTTAAGAAAAGTCATTCCTTTGTGGGTTTCCTTGTAGTTATTTACATAATGTTAATTGAACATGATCTCACCAATGTTAAGGCAGCTCAAGAAGCTAAAAAACCTCTTCTGTTCCTGTATTTCCTGGCTGAAATAATCTCATTTGCTCATATCTTTTTTGTGACAATAGTATTCCAAATCCCTCCTTGCTCCCTCTGAAGTCAATTTTTCCCAGGCGGGTACACTGCTAAAAGAAATCTCATGAAATCTGTGACACAAAAACTGTATCATTTAAATACAAAGGCAAAAAAAAACTAAAATACTAACTCTGTTTCCTTCCTCACCTGCTGAGTTTTTCCAGTATTTTTGTTCCAGTAACATTTAAATTCCTGCTTTACTTCATCCCTGACAGTGCTCAATGGATTGGATTGCTTAGCATTCCCAGGACCTAATAATGCGTAATTACATTTTGCATATTGTATCCATTTGCAGGATTTAACCAGTATACCATTCAGTTCCACCAATTTGCTGATCGGGGAGGGGATATAGAGTATACAAAGATCTCCTCCATGTGCTACATCTAACAAAATCTTAGACCCAGTTATTAACAAAAATCTGACGTAACAAAAAACAGCAGGATGCATTCTTAGAATGAATAGAAATGGATTGCATTTATATAGTATCATCTGCACCCTCAGGGCATTCCAAAGTTCATCATGATCAATTAAAACAGAAATAGGTTCCCCAGCTTCAAGCTAAAAAGAAAGCCTGTAAATACCAGCTCTAAAATAAACAGTCAGAATTGTTGGAACTGCCCAGCAGGTCAGCTGGATCCAGAAGAGAAAGAGCACATGACCACTTGAGATGGAATCCTTCACCAGATTAAATTCAGAACACGACCATTGTTTTGCCTGTTGCATAATATGGCATTTACAATTTCTGTGACATCTGTTTTCGGAATAAGAAGGGCACTCCTGAGTTTCTCTGCAGAAATCCATTCAAGGACTGGAAGTAAGAGCCATATATATGTTAATACCAGTATTGGTGGGATGCAGCTTGGTTAGACTGTGTGTAGTTTTGGTCTCCTTGTCTCAGGAAACATATTATAGCCATTGAGGGAGTGCAATGAAGGTTCGATGAAAAGAGATTGAGCAAACCGGGTCTGTATTCTCGAGAGTTTCGAAGAATGAGAAGTGATTTAAGTGAAACTTACAAAATACTTAAAAGGATAAACAGGGTAGATACAGAAAAGATGTTTCTTCTGGTGGGGGAAATCTAGAACTGGGGAGCACAATTTGAAAGTAGGAGGAATGCTACTTAAGTCTGAGTTGAGGGGAATGTTTACTTAATCAGAGGGTTGTGAAACTTTGAACCTTGACCTGACATCCAAACCAGCCACCGGATCTAATCTGACACCCCCTTCTCCCCCAGGTCCCTTTGATGGACTCTGAACCTCCTATCCTGAATGTGACCCGAACCCTGTACCTCCACTCCAACCCCATCCGCTGGCCTGATCTAACTTCCACCTTGTCATACCCAATTCAACACCCCCGATCTCCCTTACTTCCAATACCCAATAACCCAATCACACCCAATCTGACCAAATCTGGAACTCCTCCCCTTACCTCCCCTCACCTTCCACCAACACCCATGCCAACATACTCTAAACACTGCATCACTTACTTTGTCACCTTGCACCTTGGCATCCTATCCAGCTGGGCCTACCTACTTGGCCGGTACCCATCTGGCATCCTATCCCTGGCATCCTACCTCTCCTCAGCTGGAAATCTATATACTTGGTGCAATACTCAATTGGCACACAATAGACTGACACCCTATCCTCTACTCATCGGGCATCTTTTCAGCTGGCATCTACTGCCTTAGCACTGTAACCCCCTACCCATTTGGCATCCTGGCCTCCTAGCACCTGGACATCATACTTAACTTATGTACTTATGGTCTGACAGCGGGTGTGAAAGTCGCTGTCAGGAGCTTTAAATTCCAGAGTACAGCAGCTGACGCTATGAAAAGGGAACATGTTTTGCCTTCCCTTGACAGTTCTATACTACAAAAGAACTGTTAGAATAGACATATGCCTCCACAATTCTGAGGGATTACTGACTGACATCTCCTCGCGGAAATGCTAATCTCCCTTCTTTCATCAAAAAGGGACTGGAGTAGCCATCTGTGTGAGTTTGTCACTGTTTGGAAAATCTGGCCCTATTCAGATGTTTACACTTTACTCGTGCTGTTTGACACTCTTGATCACCTGCAAAGACTTGTTATTCAGCCTGTCAACACTACTCACAATATTTCTACTTATCTGTTGACACGCTTAATTACCTGGAATTATCTTGCCATTATCTCTCTGCCTGTATATTTTGTATCTGTGCTCTTCCCCCCACTTCACCTGACCAAGGAGCAGCGCTCTGACAGCTTGTGATTTTACTTAAACGTATTGGACTCTAATCTGGTGTTGTGTGACTTCTGACTTTGTCCACCCCAGTCCAACACCAGCATCTCCATATTTGATCCTCTGCATCTTCCCTAGAATTTTTGATTTTAAATGTTTAAGCATGAATGCTTGATAGTTTGCATTATTGAGATTCCTTAACTGACCCACCCCCTCCCCACTCTTTCATAAGCAGAGCCTGTTGGAGAGATTTTGCAATGATGCTCAAGAGTGGGTAATGAAATGCTCCTTTAGAGACTTTGTGTAAACTGGCAGAAAGAATAGAAGGAGGTGGTATTCTACAGGCCAGTAGCTACACACATCACAACTAAACACAAGCACACTGGTCCTGGGATGTGGGAATCTGTATTATAAAACAAAGAACTGCAGATGCTGGCGATCTGAAACAAAAGCAGAAATTGCTGGAGAAACTCAGCAAGTCTGGCAGCATCTGTGGGGAGAATGTAGAGTTAATATTTTGAGTCTGGTGGCTCTTCATCAGAACTGTTCTTATGTTATCGACTAATGTCTGTTCTTATATATTTTATGTTCTTATGTTCTTACGCATGTCCACAAATCTAAATTGACTCCACTGGCTTTGGTGGTCTTCATTCAAGCAAAGCGATGTTTAATTGTTAAGAAAATTTATAGTGTGAAAACCCAACCACCAAAGGATGAAGAGGGAAAGTCTTCAGAAATCTGAAATAAAAAACCACAATGCTTTATTTAGAAAGTGATGTTTATTTGTTACAGAGTCATATTATTGAGTGACCACCTTTCCTCCCTGTTTGGATGTGAATATTGTCTAAGCAGACAAAATTCCTCCACAGGGACAGAGGGACCAACAAGCCCTGTCATTAGACTGCTGTAACCAACCAAACTGTAAAAGGACTACAGCTTTGAATCCAGAGAGAGCAATTAAGGACCATCCTCTCTTCCCTATCTCATTCTATCGACTAGCTACCTTTTTAAAATGATTTCACAGGATGAGGGCATCACTGGATAGTCCAGCATTTATTGCTCATTCCTAATTGCCCAGAGGGCAGTTAAGAGTCAACTACATTGCTGTGGGTCTGGAGTTACATGTAGGCTAGACTGGGTAAGGATGGTAGTTTCCTTCCCTAAAGGACATTTATGAACCAGATGGGTTTTTCCTGACAATCAGCAATGGTTTCATGATCATCATCAGACACTTAATTCCAGATTTTTAAAAATTGAATTCAAATTCCACCATCTGCCATGGCAGGATTCAATCCTATGTCCCTAGAACATTACCCTGGTCTCTGGATTAACAGGGCATCACCTCCCCCTAATGCAAACTGTTATGGACAAGACTAAACTCCCTCAAAATAGATTAAGAAGATAGCCTAGACCCCAACATTTTCCTATTTTAAAGATAAGTGTAAGGCGTTGTGTTCCAGATGTAATTTGATTGGTCAAACTACTTGACTTTAAGCAAAACACATTTTATTTTTATACTACTGTTAAAATAAAGAAAAAATAAAGGTAAAAGAAAAGAATTTGCTTAACTGTAACTATCGAAATGTTTAATAAAATAATATATATTAACTGTTCCAACATAGTAATATCCCAGAAACACACGCTTGGCAAAGGCAAATTCAGTTAACTAGATTGTCTCACATGCAGTTCTAGCAGCAGGGAGAGTACCCCAGCTTTTAGCTGTAACAGCGAGATGACCAAGGGCTTCCATATCCAGCTTCAAGACTCCAGCAACTGCTGAAAGCTAAAACTAATAATCCTGGTTCTATGGAAGCTTGACCCAACCCACTCAGGATGCTTCTATTGTTCCAACTTTAAGAAGACCCCCAACATGAGCTGTTTATTGGCTTTGAGCAGACTGCCTGACACCTCTGTCTCAACCTTTCTTCCTAAAACACCAAGACAAAATACATCTCTAAAAGCCACACAAATAATCTCCAACAGACTAACTGTAGAAACCATTGCAGCTGCTGAGCTATTTCTGCACACCCAAGGCAACTTCCGTCAACTTGAAATTTAAGAACAAAGAAAGATACAGCTTAGAAACAGGCCGTTTGGCCCACCAAGACTGCACTGACACATGATGCCTTCTAAACTAAAAACATTCGGCCTCTATGTAGTCTGTATCTCTCTATTCCCCGCCTATCTCTACCTTAAAACAACAGACCAAAAATCAAAATGAAGTGTTCAATTAAACGTTTACATTTATTTTGATCTATAATTAATGTGTGTGTGTGTGTATGTCTGTGTAATGTGTGTGTGTGTATGTGTGTGCACATGTGAAAGAGAGACAGAGAGACAGAGAAAGAAATTATGATATAGTTTCTTAGGAGCTTCCAGGCAAGTTGTGAAAATAAACTAACCTATCTGTTTATCTACAAAAAGTTTGCTGCTGGGTTAATTAACATTAATTCTCTCAATAATATACATTCAGATGCGTAGTGCATGGGCAACATCTGGAAACATCTTAGAACTGTCTGTGGGACAAGCTTTCTTTTTAGTTACAAATAGGAGTGGTCCTACTCAGTTTTGAAGAGGACATTTTCCAGTATCTCGGTGAAAGTCCTTCTTCTTCTTTATCTTAGGCAATCCTTTGATACTGAAGGTGGCTTTCTTTCTCTCAAAAGTTGTGGCTCCTGAGGTGACAGAACAGTCTGATGTTGAACCTTTATTCTCTGCTGCAGATGGGACAGGTTGGTGTTGATGAGGCAGGTGGTTGGGATATTCAAACTTTAACACAGTCCTTTACACTGGGCTTCCATCTGCACTAGTTGGAGATGCTTGAAATGGATGGCATCTTCACGAATGTTGCTTCTCCACTTTGGGTGCTCTTAGGCAACAGATTCTCAGGAGGCAGTGGGAATGTTACGTTTCATCCAGAAGTCCTTGAAATGCTCATACTGCCCTCTTGGCAACCGCTTGCCATGCCGAAGCTCAGAATGGAGAAGTTGTTTTGAAAGTCTTGAACAAACCATGCAGATGACGAGGCCCACCAGAAAAGTCGGTTGATCATCACCAGTGCCTCTGTGCTGGTGACATTGACTTGACATTGGAGCACCTCACCATTCTCTGCAACTATTGCACAATGACATGCAAGCTGCGATCCTCACCAATGGAATCCACACAGACTCCAATTCGAGTGCAAACTAGGGTCAAGCAAAGCTATGGCATCACACCAATGTTCTTCTTCATCTAACTTGCTGTAACACTCCACCCTATATCAGCTCCCCACTGGAAGGGAGCTAATCTACAGGATGAGCAGGACGTTTATCCTACACTGCATACATACCAGAATCAAGACCATCCCAACCTGTTGTTGAGCTACATCATGCAGATGACCCCTGTGTGCACATGCATTCAAAGAAGACTTACTGCAAAAATGCTTAGTCAAAATTTACATCCAAGTCTCACTATGTCTTCTCATACAAAGTAGACTTTTGGCAAGAATTACAAATCTTGTGAGCATTACCACGCTGTAGCGCGTGCTTTAAAAATTCAATGGACATGTCAAATTGCACCAATTTACGACGACATCAATATATAATTTAAGTCTGAACGTATTTCTTAACAGATTGCCTCTCTTCTTATCCTGAACGGAAACTCTGACATTAGAGTTTGATGTTTTTGCATTAAAAATATCCAACCGGAGTTGTTAGGTTGCATTTACAAAACTTATGCTTTCGTATCTCTCAGATGTCCCTGATATTTTATGGTAAATTCTAGATAGACAATCATGCCAACCATGATGAAAATGAGCACCAAGCCTTAATTGCTGGTATAGGCTCACATTGCATAAATCTCTGGGTTAGGAGACCTAGCTTACAGGATTACCTCATAAAGCTAAGTGAATTTTTTTTATGCACTCAATATGCCTGTATGTTATCTCTTTCATCCTCATAGGCCAGCTGTAACATTAGTTAGTGTTTGTACTTGCAATAAGTTGGACAGTTGGTGTTTAATATTAAGAAGGGTTAAACCTGAAATTTTTCTAATGTCTCAGTTCAATAATCAATGATACTTACAAGAATGGAGTATTTTGCTTCTATGCTACTTTGAGGTTTTGAGCTCTAGGACTCTATTATCCATGTTAATTTTCACCTCCATCGATTACAAAAATCATAATGTCAATATATGCAATCTCCCTCTTGTGTTGAGAGCCTTGGTGGTATTTTGTATTGCTGAGTGTACTGCCTGATTTTGTGATTACAGTTCAGGTGAATATTGACACCTAAACACTATTTATGTGAAAACCTGAAGGTAAACACAGCCTACTGGTGTGGTTGCAGGATTTGAATGTTTTCGTGCTACTCATCATAGAAAATTGACATACTGTGGAGCAATACAGAAGTTTAGCCACTGATTAGTCCATAGTATAATGAAACAATAGTAATGGAAACAATGGCAGCCATGGATCAGACACTAAAGCAGAGATATCTAGAGAACATCAAGAGATGGTCAATCCATCTGATCATTGACGCCAGAGCTGAATCTACACTTTCACGCTGGATCCTGAGTTTGCCCCTTTCCTCATTGACAATTTCTCACTGGAACAAAGAACCAAAACTGAGCCTCTTCATGGATTCAGAGACATAAGGTGATGGGGTATCTCTAACAATTTAGGGGCGGTGTAGTGGCTCAGTGATTAGCACTGCTGCCTCACAGCACCAGGGACCCAGGTTCGATTCCATCCTCAGGCGACTGTCTGTGTGGCGTTTGCACATTCTCCCTGTGTCTGCGTGGGTTTCCTCCGGGTGCTCTGGTTTCTTCCCCCAGTCCAAAGATGTGCAGGCTAGGTGGATTGGCCATGCTAAATTGCCCATAGTGTTCAGGGATGTGTAAATTAGGTGGGTTATAGAGGATGGGTCTGGGTGGGATGGTCTGAGGGGGCAGTGTGGACTTGTTGGGCCGAAGGACCTGTTTCCACAATGTAGGGATTCTATGATAATAGCAAAAAATGTGGAATTTGATATCAGGACAGATTGTGAATTAATGCCCCATAATATCATGCAACAGTAGTTAAAACATCAATGTCCCTTTCTCCAACAAAGCAAGCCATCTATCTGCTTTATGGTTTCGAGGCCACTTGTGCCCAACTCTTAACTATGGCTGATTTCAGAATACAGTTGATGAAAGGCATGAGGATCTCTAATGGTTTCTATAAGCACAACCTCTTGATAAAAGCTCAGGCATTCTGGTTCATCCCTTCATGAGGATGAAGCAATGTCACCATCATTGGAGAACCTAACTGTCCTTTTCTTTCTGAGGAAGGGGCACCAGACCCAAAACATTAACTCTGATATCTCTTCACAAATACTGCCAGACTGCTGTGTTTTCCCAGCAACTTCTATTTTTGTGTCCTTTTCTTTATTTATTCATAGGATGTGGGCACCACTGGCCAAGTCAGCATTTATTGTCCACCCCTAGTTGCCCAGAGGGCAGTTAAGCTCAACCACATTGCTGCAGGTCTGGAGTCACATGTAGGGCAGACCAGGTAAGAACAGCAACTTCCTCCCACAGAGGACATTAATAAACCAGAAGTCGTTTTCCTGACAAACGACAATGGTTTAATGGTCATCATTAGACTCTGAGTTCCAGATATTTATTCAATTCAAATTCTGCCATCTGCTGTGGCAGTATTTGAACCTGGGTCCCCAGAACATTATCACATCTCTGGATCAATAGCCAAGCAACAATACCACCAGGCTATCACCTGTGCCACATTGGCTACAACTCATTCACTCCAACCTACCATGTTTAATGAAGCAGAGGTGGGCATCAAAATCAGGTCAGACATGCCCAGGCCTCCCTCAAGCTAGAGATCTCCCATTGGATTTACTGTTTGAGGAGATTTGCATGTCTTCTAGTTCCAAGGTCTTCCAAAGTCTGGGAGTTCGATTCAGTTTTGCACTTTAATTAGTCCAGAATCAGTAACTTCCTTATTTCCTGCCCACAATAGGTATCACACCTATGTATGCAAGCAAGCACCAGATAATCATATCCAGATCAGGACCACCGACAAATGGCTAAAGCTTAAAGGGTAGTTATCACTCTGAATGATGATGATGTTCTCAAGGATATTTATCTAGAAAAAGGAGGTAAGAAATCAGCTGATGTTTTGTTGGAATCAGCTGCTCTCCATGTACAGATCTGTCATTCACTCTACTTGGACATATCCTTCAAGGACCATGTAATGCAAGTGAACACTGACAACGGAGCCATTGGTAACATGATCTGCACTTCCACAGCTATGAGACACAGTATCCCAGCCATGATTTCATTCCATCTATCTTAGCAGTTTCATGCCTCATTGTCTTCAATGCTGTTGATGAAGCACACTTCTCTCTGACCTTTGAGGGTCTGGTCATGGAGAATGCTGATGTTGAAGTACTTGTAGTACTCCATTCATAGAAACTAATAATGCATCAATTCTAATGGCTGGTTGGTGATTCCACCACGCATGTTTATGGAACTCAACCCAATCCTTCCTCTAGAACATGCAGTGCCCATGTCCTACTCCGTCAAGGTCAATGCCAATCTAACCAGACTGGACAATCTTGCAGACCTTGTGATATTTGCAGTTGAACCATTCTCTCTTCTTTTAGGAACAAAGTGTACCAAGTGACGCAACACTTGGCCTCAAACATACACTTTGATGTTGTTGATGAGATTAACACCTCTGACCTCTTCAATGAACTGTAGGTCCTCTCTTACAAAGACCATTTGGCTTCAATTTGATCAATCCTCACTGCCCCAGCTACCAGAATTCTCAACCTTCTCAGGACAGCAGGATACAGTCACTTACCAAGCAATACAGTTATAAACCCATCATCCATTTTTTAGTGTCTATTATAGTGGATCTAGTTTACACCTTGCCTCAGCACAAAAATTCTCAGGTCAACACACTTGCTCAAGAGTATGATGATATTGTTGATTTGGCACTCCCACATTTTAATGGCAAAGCTGGATCCTGGTCAAGTGGAAACATGTCATTGCAACACATCTAATGCCGTTCTCAAAATTGAATTAGAATAATCTTCCATGTAGTAATGTGGAATGGTTGCACCCTATAAGAGTGTCTGTGGATACACTTGTTCTGTCATGGGCATACCTGGACCTGAAACTGCACTTGAAGAATTGTCAAGCCATGTCTTAGATGATATCCTGGAGGTTAGCACTGTTGAAGACTGTGTTGTAACAGTCCCAAAGAACTCATTCACAATTGCAATGCACACTAAATGCTGTTTCATGAACTCAGCTGTGCCTATCTGCCCTTACAATTTTCACCCACCCAAAGAATATAACTAAACTGGGATGGATTTGGTCTCAGGGCACCCTTATAAGTTAATATGACATCCTTTCAATCTGCTGTCCTACAGAGGTTTCTGGCATGACGTCTTTCATTGCAGCCTATAAAATGCTTTCAAGAATTCTCCCCTCAGTGTGTTGGATGTCAGTCTAGTGAAAGGGTCTAGTGGGCAGACGATCTCCATATAATTGTCAGATGGCAAAATCTGCTCTTTCATCTATTAAATACATTTCCCTCTTATGGCCAAATCATGGAATCTGGGTTTTCACAGACAGTGCTCTCACAAAGCAAAACATCATATATGGTCTCCCGGTTGGCAGGTGGACAACCCATGTACCTGGCATCACACTGGCACTGAAGCTCATACAGAAAATTATTAATGTGTGCAGTCGGCAAAACATCTTTATGGCTTAACAGTAGCATCCTGTTGGTGGAGAATACCACTTTTGCATTTACTGCAAATAGAAGGATGAAATGGCTAGCTTCACCTGTTGCTCAAACGTTTGAGACATCTCTCCTTGATACACTAAAGCAAACTTGGCCATAATCATACAAGATGGTTTTGATACATCTTATCTCAGTGTCACGTACTGGTTGAGAATTTTATGTCTTCCACAGTTTCAGGGCTTCCAGCTCAGGGGATCAGTTCTACAAGCATCAGAGCCTATGCTAGGCTCTACTGTTCTTTCCCTAACAATGACTCTGAGGCAGATCCCTGAACTTCCCTGATGCAAATTCACTAATAACTGGTCCAAAACCAGGATCTTTGTCCCCTAGTCCCATGTTGGAGTCCCCATTGCAGTGTCCTGATATTATGCAAGTAATTGAACTATCTTGCAGTCTCTCATACAAGCTCCTAATCCTATAGCACCAGCAGTCATCTACATTTCCCATTAGACTGCTCCCCAGGTGCCTGGTTTGAGATGCCCAACTTAACAGAGAGTCTTCCTGAAAGGTCAAGCAGATGTTAAACTTTGAAATCAATGCTAACATTTGGGGATATTATATATGCAGTATGGCCATACAGCCCTCTGAAATGTGTTTGTATGCCCAGCATGCATATTATTTGTTACGTATTCACATGTATGTATTTGTGTAGCCTTTTGCAAAGACTTTTTTTGCTTCTTGCTTTTATGATGCTGCATTTTTAGGGCATCAATGTTGCTTGAGATTTCATTTTGATGCGAAGAAGGTGGTTGCATATATACAGCTGAAGGTTTTCATTGGCAAAGTTACTTAATACAAGAAAGTCGATATGATAAAAGGTCATTGACATAAAATTTTAACTTTGTTTCTCTCCACAGGTACTGTCTGACCTGCCAGGTATTTTGTCCAGCTTTTTGTCCTTATGTCAGATTTCCAGAATCTGCAGCATGTTGCTTTTGTATTTCAGAAAATTTGATGTCCAAGAGACGAGAAAAAGAAAGATGTCACGTCATTTTGTGTTATCTCTCCCTTGTGGCCGGAAGCCTGCTGCCCTAGGTGCAAGGCAATTTTGTATTGCTTATTGTACAGTTCAATTGCGGTTCTATTAAAGCTAGATGTTTTCACCTAGATATTTTTGATGTTGAGGGCCAGTTAATGTACCAGCAAGAAGGTAAACTCAACTTGGAACCCTGCAGCCCAATGGTATCAATGTGGATTTCACAAGCTTTAAAATCTCCCCTCCCCCTACCGCATCCCAAAACCAGCCCAGCTCGTCCCCACCTCCCTAACCTGTCCTTCCTCTCACCTATCCCCTCCTCCCACCTCAAGCCCCACCCCCATCTCCTATCTACTAACCTCATCCCGCCCCCTTGACCTGTCCGTCCTCCCTGGACTAACCTATCTCCTCCCTACCCCAGCAACTACACTCACCTTTATTAGCTCCATCCCCGCCTCTTTGACTTGTCTGCCTCCTCTCCACCTATCCTCTCCTCTATCCGCCTCCCCCCTCTCCCTATTTATTTCAGAACCCTCTTCCCCTCCCCCATTTCTGATGAAGGGTCTATGCCAGAAACGTCAAGCTTTCCTGCTCCTATAGTGCTGCTTGGCCTGCTGTGTTCATCCAGCTCCACACCTTGCTGCTGTGTAGCAAGGTACCAATGGTATGTGCATTCCATGATTTAAAGGTACCACAACTGGTTCAACCAACAAAATGTCAACTCTTAGTTTCAGTAGGTACAACAGAACGTGCAGGAATACAGGATACAAGCATGTGGCTGGACGAACACAGCAGGTCAAGCAGCATCATAGGAGCAGGAAAACTTGATGTTTCGGGCCTAAACCCTTCATCAGAAATGGGGGGAGGGGAAGAGGGTTCTGAAATAAATAGGGAGAGAGGGGGAGGCGGATAGAGCATGGATAGAGGAGAAGACAGGTGGAGAGGAGGCAGACAAGTCGAAGAGGCGGAGATGGAGCCAGTAAAGGTGAGTGTAGGTAGGGGGGCGAGGAGGAGATAGGTCAGTCCAGGGAGGACGGACAGGTCAAGGGGGCGGGATGATGTTAGTAGATAGGAGATGGGGGTGTGGCTTGAGGTGAGAGGAAAAACAGGTTAGGGAGGTGGAGATGAGCTGGGCTGGTTTTGGGATGCAGTTGGGGGAGGGGAGATTTTGAAGCTTGTGAAATCCACATTGATGCC
>JAHRHZ010000263.1:44328196-44402375 GCA_024137785.1 Ginglymostoma cirratum
GGAGGGGAGTGTGGAGCGGACAAGGGAGTCGCGGAGGGAGTGGTCCTTCCGGAAGGCAGATAAGGGTGGGGAGGGAAAAATGAGTTTGGTGGTGGGGTCTGATTGCAGATGGCAGAAGTGTCAGAGGATGATGCGTTGGATCCGGAGGTTGGTGGGGTGGTATGTGAGGACGAGGGGGATTCTTTTTTGGTTATTATTGCGGGGACGGGGCGTGAGGGATGTGTTCCGGGAAATGCGGGAGACACGGTCGAGGGCGTTCTCGACCACTGTGGGGGTGAAGTTGCGGTCCTTGAAGAATGAGGACATTTGAGATGTGCGGGAGTGGAATGTCTCATCCTGGGAGGAGATGCGGCGGAGGCGAAGGAATTGGGAATAGGGGATGGCATTTTTGCAGGAGGCTGGGTGGGAGGAGGTGTATTCCAGGTAGCTGTGGGAGTCAGTGGGCTTAAAATGGACATCTGTTTCTAGGTGGTTGCCTGAGATGGAGACAGAGAGGTCCAGGAAGGAGAGAGAAGTGTTGGAGATGGTCCAGGTGAACTTCAGGTTGGGGTGGAAGGTGTTGGTGAAGTGGATGAACTGCTCGAGCTCCTCGTGGGAGCACGAGGCGGCGCCGATTCAGTCATCAATGTAACGGAGGAAGAGGTGGGGTTTAGGGCCAGTGTAGGTACGGAAGAGGGATTGTTCCACGTAACCTACAAAGAGGCAGGCATAGCTTGGGCCCATGCAGGTACCCATTGATGGGTACCGCCCCGTCCCCGCAATAATAACCAAAAAAGAATCCCCCTCGTCCTCACATACCACCCCACCAACCTCCGGATCCAACGCATCATCCTCCAACACTTCCGCCATCTGCAATCAGACCCCACCACCAAAGACATTTTTCCCTCCCCACCCTTATCTGCCTTCCGGAGGGACCACTCCCTCCGTGACTCCCTTGTCCGCTCCACACTCCCCTCCAGCCCCACCACACCCGGCACTTTTCCTTGTAACCGCAGGAAGTGCTACACCTGCCCCCACACCTCCTCCCTCACCCCAATCCCAGGCCCCAAGAAGACTTTCCACATCAGGCAGATGTTCACCTGCACATCTGCCAATGTGGTATACTGCATCCGCTGTACCCGTTGTGGCCTCCTCTACATCGGGGAAACCAAGCGGAGACTTGGGGGCCGCTTTGCAGAACACCTGCGCTCAGTTCGCAACAAACAACTGCACCTGCCAGTCGCGAACCATTTCAACTCCCCCTACCATTCCTCAGATGACATGTCCATCCTGGGCCTCCTACAATGCCACAGTGATGCCACCCGAAGGCTGCAGGAACAGCAAATCATATTCAGCCTGGGAACCCTGCAGCCCAATGACATCAATGTGGATTTCACAAGCTTCAAAATTTCCCCTCCCCCAACCGCATCCCAAAACCAGCCCAGCTCATCTCCACCTCCCTAACCTGTTTTTCCTCTCACCTCAAGCCACACCCCCATCTCCTATCTACTAACATCATCCCGCCCCCTTGACCTGTCCGTCCTCCCTGGACTGACCTATCTCCTCCTCGCCCCCCTACCTACACTCACCTTTACTGGCTCCATCCCCGCCTCTTCGACTTGTCTGCCTCCTCTCCACCTATCCTCTCCTCTATCCGCCTCCCCCTCTCTCCCTATTTATTTCAGAACCCTCTTCCCCTCCCCCATTTCTGATGAAGGGTTTAGGCCAGAAACGTCAAGTTTTCCTGCTCCTATGATGCTGCTTGACCTGCTGTGTTCGTCCAGCCCCATGCTTGTTATCTCGGATTCTCCAGCATCTGCAGTACCTTTTATCTCTGGTGCAGGAATACAGATTCAGTTGACGGGCTTTGAAAATCTGGATTGTGCCACTAGAGGTCCTCGTACTCTATGCTGTCTGCATTGGCTCAGTTAACACCAATGATGATACATACACCAGACTATCACACTGAGGTGATTGGTCAACACTCAAGGAGAGCGATGTGTTAAATACTCATTGTTCTCAGGCAATCCGCTGGATTAAAGATGATCTGCTGCCACTCTAATCTGGGAGGCTGTGAAATGGCTGCTGAAGTCCAGTGTGCAATTTGCAAACTGCCTGAAGGAAATCATAGAGCCACAGAGTCACACAGCACAGACACAGCCCCTTCAGTCCGATGAGTCCATCCGGACCATGTTCCCAAACAAAACTATTCCTACCTGCCTGCTCTTGGCCCAAATCCCACCAAATATTTCTTATTCATGTACTTACCCAAATGTCTTTTAAAAGTTGTAACTGTACCTCCATCCATCACTTCCTATGGAAGTTCATTTCACACACGAACTCCTCTCTGTGTAAAAAAGTTGCCGCTCATTTCTTGTTTAAATCTTTCTCCGCTCACCTTAAAAATATGACTCTAGTCTTGAAATTCCTCAGCCTAGGGAAAGGACACCTGCTATTCAGCTAGACTGGTTGATTGTGGATTTGTGCATTCCCTCCAACACCTTGACTTCACCTCTGCATATTCCCAATGAAGCCTCTCCGTGACTTCAGTACCTTCCAGGTAGAATCTTCTTTAATTTTTATTGGTCACGAGCCAGGCTTATTCGTAAGGCAGTGGGTATATTTGACTTTTTAACTTTTAAAAATTAATCAATTTATCAATTAATATTAATCTGCAATCGCAGAAGGTGTATCACCTACCTGTTTATTGCCTCCCTCCTCACTATCCAAGAACCCAGACACATCATCCAGGTGAAGTAGCACTTTACCTATGCTTCAGTCAATTTAGTCTACTGTATTCACTGTTCACCATGTGGTCTGTTCTACCTTGAGGTGAAGCGCAGGCTGGGTGACTGCTTTGCAGAACGCCTACTTTCTCTCTGCCAAAATGACCCAGCTTCCTGTTGCCTTCCACTTCAACACACTACTGTGTTTCCTCGCCAGCATCTTTGTCTCAGGTTTACTGCAGTGCTCCAGCAAAGCTCAGCACAAGCTGGAAGATCAGCGTCTCATTTGTTACTTAGGAACACTGCAGCCTCTGGACTCAGTATTGAGTACACAGTCTGGAGTTGGAGGAAGACAGCAGGCCAGGCAGCATCAGAGGAGCAGGAAAGTTGACATTTCAGGTCAAGAACATTCTTGAGGCCATGGCCTGCTGTGTTCCTCCAGCTCCATACTGTGTTGTCTCTGACTTGAGCATCTGTAGTTCTTGCTATCTCTCAGTATTGAGTACAACCATTTCAGCGATTGATCACCTGCTCTATATCCCTATTCCTAACTTCACACACCAGACCTTGTCAACAACACATGGGCTGCTACCACAGATAACCCATTGTCAGCTATTAAGATTCCCCATTAACAGCTATTCATTCCCTCAGACTGAACTTTACCCATTCTTTTGTGGGCCCTACTGTTATTCTCTCTCTCTGGGCTTTATCTCCACCAATTGTTTACTCCTTGCCCTTCTGCCCACACCATCTTTAGCATATATAATAACCTTTTCCTCGCTACAATCCATTCTGAAGAAACTGGACCTAAAATGTTAACTCTGGTTGATCTCCACAGATGCTGCTAGGCCTGCTGAGTTTTTCCAGCATTTTCTGATTTTGTTTCTGATTTCAAGCATCTGCAGTTCTTTGGTTATTTTTGTTTGGTATATTTAACCTCTTCAGTGATGTTTGGAGGAGACGCCTAAAGCATTTATGATGTCCTCCTGGGTGTCTTCTGCTGCGACCATGTTCTGGATACATCAATTGCTTTGGGATTGTGGTGTCAGCCATCTAAATGTTGCATCTTCCCAGAAATGCTGGTTTTGAGTGATTAGAACCTTCACGCAAGGCAAGTTGACTTGGAAGAGGACACTGATATTGGGCTACCTGTCTGGGCCACCAAATCTGGAAGATCTTGTGAAAGCATCACTAGTGGGACTTCAAATATGGAAAGGATGTGACTAGGGATTATTACCAGGCATTGTTGCTCACATATGGCTCAGGGACACTGAAATCTGTTGGTGCTTTCAACACTGGATAGTAACTCACTGGAATAACATGGTCAAACAATTTTATACAAGCAATATTCATACTTGGGAATAGCAGGGGAGTAGACAGTTCTTTCAATGAGCTAACACCGGCAGTATGGACTGAATGCTTTCCTTCTGTGCTTTATCCACACGCTGATTCTGCGAATTCATCACTGAATCCTAACACCCCAACTCACGCCACTCCTACAAATGGAATGTTATCATTTATTGTGAGGGGAATGGAGTACAAATTGAGGGAACGGGGAAGCCACATCTGGAGGACTGTGTACGTTTTTGGTCTTCTAAAGGATATAATTGTATCAGAAGCTGTTCAAACAAAAGGTTTACTCGACTGATTCCTGGAAGGAGAGCGTTATCTCATAGCAAAATGTTGGGCCTGTATTGATTGGAATTTGGAAATGGGAAGTGATCTTATCGAATCACTAAATCCTTAGGAGAGCTAAAATAGGGTGGATACTGAGAGAATGCTTATTTTTGTGTGAGAGGAGAACTAAGAGACAAAGCTTAAAAGTAACAGATTTCCCATTTAAGATGGAGATGAGGAGATTTAGTTTTCTCTCTCTCAGCAGTCCCTGGTCTTTGGAGGTCCAGGGGAAAGTCCAGTTGAAGTCACAAGCAGATCAGCAATGATCTTTACAGATAGCACGGCGAGAGAGAAAGGTTGAATGATTCATTCCTATCCCTATGAAACAGTAGTTTCATCCCAAGCACATTTTTCTTAGTCAGGGCGCTGCACATTTAAAACTACGAAATGAGCAAGATGTAAATTATCGACGTGTGTATTTCCTGTTGAATAGTAGAACAGCCGGATGTTTCAAACTGAGCGTGAGGAGATTGAACAGAAACAAAGTGGAGTGCAGCCTGACAGTATGGGGAAGCGCCCGTGCATTTCTCTGGCCTCGGTCATACTTTCACTCAAGAGGCAGGGCCGCTTGGAATATGCAGCACACAAGAGAAAACATTCCCAAACTCTTCCAACCGCCTCTCCAGTTCCTGCTGGCAGTGAAACAGGGGTAAGACAGGGAGTGGGCAACCAGGCGTTTCAGAATGTCGTAACGAAAAACATGAGATTGCCCTTCTACCACGGGAAAATCAACAAGGCACAGACAGAGGATTTATTGGCATCTTCAGGCAAAAACGGCAGCTACTTGATCCGAGACAGCGAGACCGTACCCGGGACCTATTGCCTGTGTGTTTTGTAAGTAAGGAAACTGAGCAACAACTTGACAGATAAAGGATAAACTGGTGGCGAATTAAAGTAGACGTCAATATGAATTAGGAGCAAATTACTCCAGATGCAGGAATCTGTACTGCAAACAAAAAAAGTGCTGGAGATCACAGTGAGTCAGGCAGCATCCATGGAGAGAGGGCGTTAGTTTGCTTTTTGTTCCCTACGGGTTCTGCCTGACCTGCTGTGATCTCCTGCATTTTTTTTGCTGTCACTATGAATTGCCTATTAAAGTTCAACCACTTTGACACAAGCAAGTGAGAGAGAGTAAAAGATTTGGGCCGGTGCTAACTTAACGTTTTGCGATTCCGTGGATGGGAACGAAACGTTCACACAGAAACTCGACAGGTCTGGCAGCATCTGTGGGGAGAAAACAGCGTCTTTTCCCTCTCCACAGACGACGCCGGACCTGCTGAGTTTTTCTCAGCAATTTCAGATCTCCAGCACCCGCAAGTTGTTTGTTTTAACGAAGGCAGTACCGTAGGGCTGGCGCTCTGGGAAGGAACAGCAGTGAATTTGTAGAGCATCTTTCATCCATCACCCTCCCCAGATTGCCTTTACCGCCACTGAACCACGTTCTGAAGTATAGTCACCACTGTAAACTGGATAAAGCTCTTGAATGTTCATTTCCTAGTCAGCCGAGGTCAGTCCTGCAATATTGAATGGATGAAGTGCACCTGGAAACCGCTAGTTTGCGAACAATTTGAGCCATGTGGATGCGAGTCGGCCGAGCTGTGCTCGGGATAATCCATTTCCCACGTGTTATTGAATAAACCGATAAGGCTACTCGCTCCCGATTATATTAGGCTGTTTGTGCATCAAGTTCACTGACCTGTCAAATCCACGTTTAGTGCACACAGTATTTGTAAGGAATCTGTTTCGTTTTCCAGTCTCGCAGCGCTCATTGTATATGTAAACAAATACGTTTTGTTTTATATATTAAGAATCCAAATTTAATTGCAACCTGCCTACTCCAGACGAAACACTTAGATCTTTTTTCTCTCCGCGGCAGTGGAATCCAATACGATTTGTCCAATACGGTTCAGAAAACAGCTCTATCCGCTGTGAACTACCCGTGGAAAGTAACATGCACTCATCCCAAACTGTCAAAGCATGTCAATAAAAACAGAAAGAACCGCGGAAGCTGTAAATCAGAAACAAAAACAGAAATTGCTGGAAAAGCTCAGCGGGTCTGGCAGCGTTTGAGGAGAGAAAGCAGAGTTAACGTTCCGGGTCGAGTGACCATTTCTCAGAACTGAAGAATAACACTTGGGAAATTGATTATCCTGAAATATGTGAATGTCGTTTTCGGCTCCCGGATTGTTAGGAAGCCAGTGCGATGAAAATAGGGTTGAGATAAATATTCGGAAGAAATGTTAACGCTTAAATGTTGTATCTAAGTCTTTCGCTTGCAGTCTGCCTATGAACTGTCCCCAAATTTGTTAAATGATTCGATTAAACTTGCCGTCCGTCCCGATTTTGACTTCCTTTTTACCATCACCATTTTCCATTAATTTGTAATTCTCTCACCAGCATCACAGGATAGATTTAAATCATAAATGAATGAAATTAATACTGACGGCAAACTACTCGCATTCATGAAAAGTTTCAATTTTTGAAACCATTTAACGAAATTAACGTGCGGGGTCCGGACTGGGAGAGAGGAAACCCATTTTCTCATGTTACAATTAAACCGCGTGGACTAACCGATTGGGGTGCATATGCAATCAATGCCGTACTTGGCCAGAGTAGAATTAGCGCCAATAAGTAAAAACAATAAATAAATGTTTAAATCGTCTCCATTTCGGTGCACACGAGTCAAAACATTCAGCCCCCGCGCGTGAGAAAAAAGATTATTTGGATGTGTCAAAATTGTCCCAGTTAATAAACACAAAGGCTCACTTTGCAGCTAAGTGGAAACTGAACCTCAGGGGGGGAGTCATTGAAATTGCATTATCAGAAATAACAAGCTTTTGTTTTCCCCGACTTTGGGACGGGACGGGGTGGGGATGATGTTGGAGGATTCGAGAGATAATTTTAACCGACGTAAAATGACGATAACAAAACTGCACTTTTCACGATTCGCCACCTGGTTTAACCAGCGATCACAGATCTCTGGAAAAAAAAACCCAAGACGCTAAATATCTTCAGAACTGGTTGAAAATAATAACTTGGGGGCTTGGGGACTGGAGTTGAAATGATTTCAGGAGTCGAGAAAAGTAGCTCCATCAAAATCCTGCGGGGGTGTTCCGGATATTTTACAGCCACCGCCCCCGCCATCGAAATACTCGATTCATTTGCGAGTCTGTGAAGTTCTTCAGATGGGATTTGTTCCTCGTGGTTTAAGCATCTTTTTCAAAAAAATCTTTGACTTCGGCTCTGATTTAAAATCCTGTGAATTACACTCCCCCCTCAATTTGACAAGGGCAGATTTTTATTTTGATTTTAAGCACATCTCGGGGTCTATATGTTGAAAACTGGTAAACGTGAACAGAACGAACAATTCATTCGGGACTGGAAACAGAAAGTGCTGGAGATCACAGTGGGTCAGGCAGCATTATAGAGAGAGAACAAGCTAACGTTTGGCATCTAGCAGACTCTTCATCAGAGCTGCAGTGGAGTTTGGAGGGGGCAGCATTTATGCACTTGTAGGGGTGTGGTGCTGTTGGAGTGTTGGGGGAGGAAAGGATGGTGGTAGTTCAGATGAAGTGATCGGAATGTGCAGATGGCAGAACAATTCATTCGGTCAGAGATATTGGGAACTGCAGATGCTGGACAATCTGAGGCTTGGGGACCGCTTTGCAGAACACCTACGCTCGGTTCGCACTAAACAACTGCACCTGCCAGTCGCGAACCATTTCAACTCCCCCTCCCATTCCTCAGATGACATGTCCATCCTGGGCCTCCTGCAGTGCCACAACGATGCTACCCGAAGGTTGCAGGAACAGCACCTCATATTCCGCTTGGGAACCGTGCAGCCCAATGGTATCAATGCGGACTTCACAAGCTTCAAAATCTCCCCTCCCTTTACCGCATCCCAAAACCAGCCAAGCCTGTCCCCACCTCCCTAACCTGTCCTTCCTGCCACCTATCCCCTCCTCCCACCTCAAGCCCCACCCCCATTTCCTACCTACTAACCTCATGCGTCCCCCTTGACCTGTCCGTCCTCCCTGGACCGACCTATCCCCTCCCTAACTCCCCACCTACACACACCTTTACTAGCTCCATCCCCGCCTCTTTGACTTATCTGCCTCGTCTCCACCTATCTTCTCCTCTATCCATCCGCTATCCGCCTCCCCCTCTCTCCCTATTTATTTCAGAACCCTCTTCCCCTCCCCCATTTCTGAAGAAGGGTCGAGGTCCGAAACGTCAAGCTTTCCTGCTCCTCTGATGCTGCTTGGCCCGCTGTGTTCATCCAGCCCCACACCTTGTTATCTTGTTTTCCCTTTATTCGATCTAATCTACTACATGCCTCCATGCAAGGTGAGGATTGCACACTTGCTCGAAGGCTAAACCACTTGCAACTCGCTATTTCTCCGAGATACCGCTCGAAATAAAACGCGAAGATCTAACTAATAATAAAAAAAAGTGGTGGATTTTACGCTGAGATGTTTATAGAACCTTGAGGTGGCGGTTCTTAAGGCGTCCTTTAATGTAGACTCCGGAAACGCTTTTAATTCACATCCCCACCTCCTTCCCTTGAGCGGCGGGTCGGATGGCAATCTCCGAAATTTGTCTGAGCCAGAGTTAGTTAAAGGGGAGGGACGTAAGCTGTTAGAGACAAAAAAAACCCTGCAGATGCTGGGGACAAGCAGGAAGCTGGAAGGACACAGCGAGCCAGGCAGCATCTGGAGGAAAGGAGCAGTCAATGTTTCGGGTATTACCCTTCTACAGGACTAAAGCATGTGCCAATTTCAAAATATTTCAGCTCATGGTGCAAGGCGTTCTTTAAGAAAAAGTTTCCACTGCCTTCATTTACAAGAGTTGAGAATAGAGGAAGATTTGAGTGTGTGTTGGGGTTGGGGGGGAGGGTGTGGAGACAGAGACAGCCGCTCTCGTGAACTGGGGTTTTCTTCCCCAAAATATATATGCACTCGATTGCACACACGGTTATCGGAACATGTACCACTGGCCTGAATATAACACCTTATGCACAGCAATCATAGAATCCCTACGGTACAGGTGCGGGCCACTCGAGCCATGGAGTCTGGACAATCTTGGGCACCTATCTCTTGAGCAAATATGCCCAGGAAATAGTGGCATGATTACTGCTGGACTGGTAATCCCCAGACCTGGTTTAATGGTTTTAGCATCAAATCACTTTGCGGCAGCTGATGGAATTTCAACAGATATGAGACCATAAGATGTAGGAACAGCTGTAGGCCATTCAGCCCATCAATAAATACATGGCTGATCTGATAATCCTCAGCTCCACTTTCCTGTCTTTTCCTCTTTACTCTTGATTCCCTTACTGATTAAAAAAAGTCAATCTTAGGCTTGAATATACCTATGGATTCAGAATTGACAGCCCTCTGCAGTAAAGAAATACACAGATTCATAACCCTCAGAGGGAGAAAAAAATTCCTCATCTACGTCTTAAACGGGCAGTTCCTTACACTGAGACTAATGCCGTCTGGTTCTAGACTTTCCCACAAGGGGAAGCAACATTACAGCATCTGCCCTGTCAAGACTCCTAAGCAGTATTCCCTGTACACTCATGACCGTGTGGCCAAATTTCATCTGAACTCTATCTACAAGTTCACTGATGACAGCACCTTTGTAGGCTTGAAATCAAACAATGACAAGACAGAACACAGGAAAGAGATAGAATGCTTCATGGCATGATGTAAAGATAACAATCTCTCCCTCAATGTCAGCAAAACCAAAGAGCTGATTGTTAACTTCAGGAAGGCCAGGACTGTAAGAAAACTACAGAAAGTTGTGGACATAGCCCAATCCATCACACAAGCCTCCCATCCATTGACTTCATCTACACTTCTCACTGCCTTCAAAAGGCAGCTAACAAAGACCCTTCCAACCCCAGTTATAATCTCTTCTAACCCCTTCTGTCAGGCAGAAGATATGTACCAACACATGTACCAACATGTTCAAGAACAGCTTCTTCCCTTCTGTTATTAGACTGCTGAATGGACCTCTTAAATTTCAAATGTAGTGTTGTTCTTACGTCTGTGAACCTTCTTTGCAGCCGTAACTTTGTATTCTTTGCTCTGTTCATCACCCTACGATCTTTGTATGGTATGATCTGCCTGTACTGTGTGCAAAACAAAACTTTTCACTGTACTTAGATACATGTGACAATAAAAAATCAAACCAAATGTTTCAATAAGGTCTGAACTCATTCTCCTAAACTCCAATAAGCACAAGCCAAATGTATCTAATCTCTCCCCTAAGAAAGTTCCTCTATAATTGGAATCAACCTAGTGAACTTTTTCTGAACTGACTCCAGTGCCAGAATATATTTTCTTAGGGAAAAAAAAAGGAAATGCTGGACAAAATCAACAGCTCTGAAGAGAGAAACAGAGTTAACTCTCCAGTCTAGTATAACACTTCTTAAAACTTTGCTTTTATCTTTACTCAACTCTGGGATTGAGAGGTGCTGTAATGGTGACCATGAATCAGTTGTGGAAACAAAAGGGTTTAGTAATGTCCTTTGGAGTCATAGAGTCATGCAGCATGGAAATAGAACATTCAGTCCAACCAGTCAATGCTGATCACAAACCTAAACTAAACTAGTCCCACCTACATGCTCCTGGCCCATATCCCTCCAAACCTTTCTTCTTCACGTATGTATCCAAATGTCTTTTAAACATTGTAATTGTATCCACATCCACCACTTCCTCAGGAACTTCATTCTACACATGAACCACTCTCTGTGTGATAAATTTGCCCCTCATGACTTTTTAAAATCTCTCTCTTCTCACCTTAAAAATGTGCTCCCTAGTCTTGAAATCCACCATACTAAGGAAACCTGCCATTAACCCTTTCTATACCTCTTATGATTTTAGGAAGGGAATCTGCCATCCTTGCCTGGTCTGTTCTACATGTAACTCTAGCGGATATTTGTATAATCTATTTCGCCTAATATTCCAACCATGCCGAATTTGCGCCGGGGTAAACCTGAAGAACAAATCTATTTAAATTGTTGTTGGACAGCATGTTCACATTGTCAAAGAAAAGTCAGGGACAAAAATTAATAGAGAGTGTGCTGCTCTGGTGTGATTTAGTTTAAGGCTTAGACCGTCCATTCATGAATCAGCTTGAAGCATTTCAGACCCAGAGAGAGTCAGTCCAATGAGCTCTGTATGAATTGAATAGTGGACTCTTGTATAACAAACATTGTATATATTGTATACATGATTGTGAAGAGCTGGTTGCATGGCTTACCCGTTAGATCACCAACCCTCCTTAACCTCTCATTTTCCATAACATGTTTTTCCCCACAGTCAGCGGTTGAATGTAATGCAGTTGAAAGAATGCACCAACAGCTGTGGGGAACGCTTGCTCCTCAGTGTTCTTCTGAGCGACTGCAGCACTGTGTCAGAGAGCGAGTTGTTCCGACATGTAACTTGTGGTAGAATTAAGGGCAGGAACAAGACGCAGCAAGGTGTGAACCACATCCATCAGTAAGTTCTTCAGCTCAGGAGAGCTGTTGCTTCTGCAAGTTACACACAGGAACTGCTGCAAACAATTTCAACTTCAGGTCCATGTAGTTTCTTTGTTAATCAAAAGTCAAAAAACAAAAATACAGAATGCCAGAGAAAAGACACGTGGAGGCTAAATTCATACTAACAGTATTAACTTGCAAAAATGCTGGAAATGTTAAACCTACACAATGGGAAAGATGTAAAATGTACAACAGATTCACAGAGCGATTGCCAGTAACTTTACAAGGTGACATGGTGGCTCAGAGGATAGGGCATTGGCGAGATCACATCTTAAAATGTTGTGTGCAATTTTGGTCTCCTTGTTTAAGGAAGGATGCAAATATGCTGGAAATGGCTCACCAGAGGTTTACCAGATTGTCACCTGCAATGAATAGGTTGTCTTATGAGGATAAGCAGGACAGACTCAATCTGTTTTCATAGTAGATTCGAAGATTGAAGAGTGATCTGAACTTAAATTTATAATGGTTAATGAATTAGACAGGGTCAATGTGGAAAGGATGTTTCCTGTTGAGGGTCAGTTGAGAACGAGGGGACACTGATTTATGATTAGGCTCCCTCTTGCAGGGCGGAGATGAGGGGAATTATTTTCTCTCAAAGGGTTATGCAACTTTGGAACTGCCTGCCTGAGAGATGGGACACCGAATATTTTAATGGTGCGGTTAGATAGGTTCTTGTTCAGATTCTTATATAAGGGAATCAAAGAAGGTAGATGGGGATGTGCAATTTTAAACACAGAACAGCCATGATCTTATTGAATGGTGGAGCTGGCTTGAAGTGCTAGATAGCCTATCTCTGCTCCATATTGATGTGAAATCTCAAGGTAATAACATTGTCTCAATTACATGCCCCAGGGATTTGAAGATGCATCATATCGCGTTACTTAGATTTAGATATATTTATTTGTCACATGTACTAAGCATAGGAATACACAAGCACAGCGAAAAGTGCACAAGGTCACCATTCACTGGTGTCCACTTAGTTACAGGGTGGCATGGTGGCTCAGTGGTTAGCACTGCTGCCTCACAGCGACAGGGACCAGGGGTCAATTCCTGGCGACTATCTGTGTGGAGTTTGCACATTCTCCCCATGACTGCGTGGGCTTCCTCCCACAGTCCAAAGGTGGTGCAGGCTAGGTCGATTGGCCATGCTAAAGTGCCCAGTGTTCAGGGATGTATAGATTAGGTGGGTTATCGGGGGTGGGTGCTGTGAGGGCCGGCTTGTTGGGCCGAAGGGGCTGTTTCCACACTGTAGGGATTCTATGATCTATGAAAAACCAGAATTAAAAGATTTAACAGCGCCAAAAAGTAAGCAAGAGGAAAAAGGAAAAGTCCAGATCTTCACAATGGTACGAGTGCTGCTCCAAGTGCTAGGACACCCAGGAGACCACCACTGCCAGGCGAAAGGCCTGTACTCACCGCCAACTGCTGACTGCTATCCCCTCAACCGGCTCCGTTCTTGCCGACTGCTGCCCGTTCTCACCCCCCATTGCTGCCCGCTCACTGGCACCGTTCTCACCCCCCATTGCTGCCTGCTCTCGCTGCCGAACCAGCCCACTCTCGATCCGCTGTCGCTGCAGGACATGGCCCGTGTGTTCAGCTCTCCGCCGCGCGGTTCCCGGTCCTGACCCAACTCCTTGGGTTAGGTAGTTAAAAGGGCGAGGAGTGGGGTGTAAGGATATACTACAGAAAGGAGAAAGGGAACTGGGGAGCAGAATGTAGCGCTGAATAGAGTGACTTACCCTGCTCCCATCTTGCCGGGAGAGCCCACTTAATTGGGTTTTAACCTAACTGGTCATTTCTTTTCATCTCCAGGAATCAAACGTTTGTTCACACTTATCGGGTTTTTGAAAATTCTGGAGCGTGGCATGTTCAGGTAAGGATCTACAGCTTGTTTTAATAAGGAACCGCAATTCCCTTATACCCAGACCTGAAGGTGCCTGCCTATTCCACAGACTCAACCTGTGGATTGGGCGATGTGTAAAGTCAGAAAGAAAGGGACCTTGGAATTAAATAACAGACAGAGGAAGTGGGTAACCTGTGAGCTGCCAAGGTAAATGAAGAATGTCAGAAAAACAGGACTTATAAAGCAGCATAGACTTTATAAAGGAGCAGAAGTGCAAATACACCTCCAAAAAATGTTGGGGGAACGCAGCAGGCCAGGCAGCATCAGAAGAGCAGGAAAGCTGACATTTCAGGTTGGGGCTCTTCAGAAAAATCTGTTTTTCTGAAGAAGGGTCCCGACCTGAAACGTCAGCTTTCCTGCTCCCCTGATGCTGCCTGGCCTGCTAGTGTTCCTCCAGCTCTACACTGTGTTATCTCTGACTCCAGCATCTGCAGTTCTTACTGTCTCCAAAAAATGTTGCTTGTGGAAAAACCTACAACAATGCAAAGTTTCAAATATTGATGTTATCTGTGTAATTAATCAGCGCTAACATTTGACACGGAGTGAAGGATATTATGTAGCTGGTGAGGGTTCAGAAGGGATTTACCAGGATGTTGCTAGGTATGGAAGGTTTGAGTTATAAAGAAAGACTGGATAGGCTAGGACCTCTTTCAATGGAGCATAGGAGGTTGAGAAGTGACCATATCAAAGTTTATAAAATCATGAGGGGTATAGATAGGGTTAATGGTAGGTGTCTTTTCCCTAGGATGGGAGATTTCAAGACTAGGGGACATATTTTTAAGGTGAGAGGAGAGAGATTTCAAAAAAAGACATGAAGGACAAATTTTTTTATGCAGAGGGTGGTTCGTATGTGAAATGAACTTCCTGAGGAAGTGTTCGATGTGGGCACAGTTACAAAAAGACACTTAGATAAGTACATGAATGGGAAGGGTTTGGAGGGCTATGGGCCAAGAATAGGCAGGTGGGTCTTCTGTAGTTTCGAATTATGTTTGGCATGGACAGTTTGGATTGAAGGGTTTGTTTCTGTGCTGAATGACTCTATGACTCTATATTGGTAATATGACGCTCGTGTTTGGTAGGATTTTACATTTTATTGAGGGAAGAGTTTAATTATGTTTAATTATTGTTTGTAACATCATCTTGCAGTACTCCACATGCAATAATCTGCTCTGCATGTGAGTTACATATAACTGCTGTGTAGATTTCTAATAGTACTTCTTGAGATCTCTGCCCTTTCTTACTCGTAGTGGCAAAATTTCCATCATAGGTAGTGCATTAGGCAGGTCCCAAGTCCACTGTGGCTGGAATGGAGATAGAAACCTATGCATCAACCTGATCCACACCAGCCATCCAGTCAAATGAACCAGACAACACCCCCTTCAAGAGGTATATTTTGAGTAGTGTGTGCAGGGTTTGGTCTCCTTATCTTGGGAAGGATGTTCTGGTCATGTTCTGGGAGTGCAATGGAAGTTTATCCATTGATTCCTGGTATGGTAGGGCTTATGTATGAAGACAGACCAGACCAATTAGGATTATATTCACTGCAGCTTAGAAGAACGAGAGGGGGGATCCCATAGAAAGCTATGAAATTTGAACAGGACTAGACAGGGTAAATACAGGAAGGATGTTGCCATTGACTGGGTATTCCACAACAAAGGGTCACTGTTTAAGGATCCAGGGTTGGCCACTCAGCACTGAGAAGAGGAGAAATTTCTTTGTTTTTTGAAGTAAGTCATCATGTTGTGATTCTTTAACATGAAACAATGAAGACAGTTCTTAGGAGCAGATACTTTTCCCCCAGAACAAAAGCAAAATTCAGGCAAGTTTCTGGAATTTGCTTTAATTAAATGTACTTGTGTAATGATGTTCTGTCCGAGTTGATGCTGTTTGGTCAGACTGGGTTCTGATTAGGAAAGATGTGCAGATTTTACTTCAATTGAAGGGGGGCAGTAGCCTCTTCAGAAAATTTTTGATATTCAGTACATCCCATTGATCAACCTTTCATTTTGGAACTTTCATATTTCTAAGGATGTTACATATACCATTGTAGTATCTTTCCCATGATGAGCCTGTGGAATTCTCTGCTGCAGAAATTGGTTGAGGCCAAAACAATGAATATTTTCAAGAAAGAGTTAGATATAGTTCTTTGAGATAAAGGGATCAAAGGGTGTGGGGGAGAAATGGAGAACAGGGTGCTGAGTTGGATGATCAGCCATGATCATATTGAATAATGGTGCCTAAAGGGCCAAAGGGCGTATTTCCTATGTTTCTATGAGTCTGAGATGTTGTGGCTATATACATTTTTTACATACATGTTGGAGCCTGGAGCTATGGATAGTGATGGTAGAGGTTCCAATGTCTTTCCATTTGTGTAGCTGACCAGGGACCGCTCCCACTTTTACTGCCTACCATTGGTGTATATTGGAATAGTTTACAAGTAATAGTTTACAGATAATCAACATGTTATGAACATTCCTTCATTAGCCATCAAATCCTGGAGTTAAATCCAGAGCCCCACTGGCTAAGAGGCAAGAACACTACCAATTGAGCTACAAGACTTCTCCTGTTAATACCGACAGGCTGTGTTTAACACCTGTTTGACTCTCTGCACCTTTTTACCCAATTTACAAGTTCCTGCTGTTTTGCAAGCTTAGCATTCATCCTTTCTGTCTCTCTCTGTCACGTGCACACACACACAAGCGTAAATCTATGGGGTGAATTTGTATTTGCAGATACATTCTATTTTGTTCAAAAAGCATACAATTTATAGACAGTCAGACAATGTAGCATTTTATAAATTCCCACTGTAGAAGTAAAACCAGTCTGACTCCAAACCAAAACACAAACAGATTCTAAACAAGGCTTCACACCTAACATGCACTGTCTGACATAAAATGGCACCTCTTCTTTACATGGATAAAACCTTTAGTTCTCTCAGGATTGACTTGAAAGGAATTTGGAGATTTACATAAACATATTAACCAACTAAAATCTTCTAACTGATTAAAGATTTAACAGCATCTTAGGTTTGTTTAATACATTCTCATCAGTGGCATGACCCTTTGATGTTTTACTTATAAACTCTTTGTCTGATACTACCTCTCTCACTAACACCTGAAGAAGGAGTGAGGCTCTGAAAACTTGTGTTAAACTTGTTGGATTATAATCTGTTGTGTGATTTCTGACCTTGTCCATCCCAGTCCAACAATGGCACCTCCACTTCATCGTAGCAGGTTGATGTTGGCAATTGTGGCAAACTTTGCTCTCACCGTATTCATGTCAGATATCTCACACTTGGGTCTTTTTTTGTGCACAGACACCAAGTGTTCTCACGGTGGTGGTGGGGAGGATTTTTAATGTAAGCCTACGGTTAAAACAAGATTTAGCTACAAACTCTGATGCAGGATGTTTGTACTCGACTTTGAGGTTGGCTGATAGTAACAGGAAGAAAGCATTCTGTAGATCCTTCTAAACTCCCCTGTGCCTTCTCAGATGTTTCATTTCAACGTGTACTTTTTAAGTGCAATTGTTTCTATGCAGGCCCATTGGCACCCAAAATGGCACAGCAAGATCCCACAGATGCCAGTAAGATAAATGGCCGGTTACTCATTTCTTTCTGATGAACTCTTCTGAATTATCGTGCATGAAGATCAAACTAATATTGATAAACAAAATGTTATTAAGGGGTATGGGGCCAATGTGACTACATAGAGTTGAATCATGATCTCATAGAGTAATAGAACAGGCTTGCGGGGTGTTTCTGTATTCCCAGTATAAACTGCAGCCCATCTCAGTCTTCTACTGGTACAATTTGACAACAATCCACATCACCGGGCACTTTCATGAAGCAAAGAACTGCGGTTGCTGGAGATCTTACACAAACAGAAACAGAAATTGCTGGTGAAACTCAGGAGGTCTGGTAGAGAGAAAACAGGCTTAATGTTTCGAGTCCAGTGACTCTTCTTCAAAAGTTGGTGTGGTGAGAGTGGGAATGCTGTCATTATGATAGAAGTTAGCAGGTTTGGACTTCACAGAGTCACTATGACTCCTCAGAGCTGGTGCCAAAGCAATTCTAGCAAATTGCTGGAGTCTAAAGTTGCTGGACTGAATGGTATCTGCAGCCATCATGGCAACAGTTTGCATGTATATGGCATAAAGCAGTCCTTGTTTTGCGTGACTCTGAGCTTCCACTGCAGCAAACGGACAGTGGGTGACTTCTGAAACAAACACAGACAGTGTTGGACATAATCAACTGGTCTGGAAGCATCTGTGGAGGTAGAAGCAGAGTTAATGTTTTGAGTCTGATATGACTCTTCTGCAGAACTGAAGAAGAATAGCGGCTCAGTGGTTAGCACTGCTGCCTTACTGCGTCAGGGACCTGGGATTGATTCTGGCCTCGTGTTTCCGATTTCCTCCCACAGTTCAAAGATGTGCATGTTAGGTGGACTGGCCATGCTAAAATTTCCGTTGGGTTAAGGGATGTTCAGGCTAGGTGGATTAACCATGGTAGATATAGGGTTACAGGGATGGAGTGGGTCTGGGTGAGATGCCCTTTGGAGGGTTGGTGTGGACTCGATGGGCTGAATGGCTTGCTTCTTGCTGTAGGGATTATATGATTCTAACTTTAGAACTGAAGTACAGTACTGCCTAGGGCTCTGGGACTTACTAGTCCAGTGATATGCCACTGCCTTCCCATATATATTAGCCCTCTGTTGATCTATAGAGTGGACAGACCCCCACATAAGGGGATTATACTGATGCCCCAATGATGGAAGCTGGCTATACAGGGCCTGTGGCATCCTGAACCTGTTTAGCAAGGACCAGTATCACTGTGCCAGCTCAAAGGTGAGTTGACCATGCACCAGGTGAGGTTTGGCACAGGAACTCATTCGTGACTTCTTGTATTTCACATTCTTTTAATTCAAAAGAGTTTTATTGGCCAGTCTTGCTGATAGAAGTTCGTCTTTGCGTGTTGTGCTAAGTTGGAAGGCAGACAGTGGGTGGGTTGAGCAGGTCACCATAGAATGGGTAAGTGACATGGTTTCAACAATTGGTGGGTGTCAGTCCATTGGTGCATTGGTGCATGTGTTAGGGAGCTATGTTTGAAGGGTCAGAAAGCCAGAGGAGTGGGTGTTCTGTGCAGGATCCCAGTTATAGTTTGTGTGTTGACAGGAATAGTGTGTTAGATACGTTGAGCCACTTGATAGACTAAGTCATAGTATAGGTACTCTGAGTAGCACGGTAGCTAAGCTCACTAATGTGATAGATGCCCTGAGTGTATGATAGCTGCACTGAGCAGCTCTCTGGGAGATAGAGCATACTTTCTGAAATTTTACAATTTAGTGTTAAGCACCTATCGATTGCCAAGCCAAACCTCATCATGCAAATTATCAGGCAGCACAAGCTTTGCGATTTGCTTGCACCAGAAGCAATGAATGGAGACGGATACCACAGCACTTTGTCCATGTTCATATTTTGGAGAGATTCAAATTTATTTCCTTTATGAGACCATGAGATAAAGGATCAGAAGTAGGCCATTCAGCCCATTGAATTTGTTCAACCATTCAGTGAGATCATGTCCTTCATATCATAGAGTCATAGAGTCATGCGTCAGAAACAGACCCTTTGGTCCAACCAGTCCATGCTGAACATAATCTCGAACTAAACTAGTCCCACATGCCTGCTCCTGGCCCATATCCTTCCAAACCTCTCCCATTCATGTACTTATCCAAATATCTTTTAAACATTGTAATTGTACCCACATCCACCACTTCCTCAGGAAGTTCATTCCACACGTGAACCACCCTCTGTGTAAAACATTTTCCCTCCATGTCTTTTTTAAATGTCTCAACATAAGTTTGTCTTTCTTTTATAAAATGTGAAATCCTACCAAACACCAGCATCATATCATTAATATAGAGCCATTCAGCACAGAAACACAGCCTTCAGTCCAACCTGTCCATGCCAAGCATAATTCCAAACTACAGAAGGCCCACCTGCCTATTCTTGGCCCATATCCCTCCAAACCCTTCCCATTCATGTACTTATCTTAGTGTCTTTTTGTAACTGTGCCCGCATCAAACACTTCCTCAGGAAGTTCATTCCACATACGAACCACCCTCTGTGTGAAAAAATTGCCTCTCATGTCTTTTTTGAAATCTCTCTCCTCTCACCTTAAAAATATGTCCCCTAGTCTTGAAATCTCCCATCCTAGGGAAAAGCCACCTACCATTCTATACCCCTCGTGATTTTATAAACTTCTATAAGGTCACTTCTCAACTCCTACGTTCCAGTGAAAAAAGTCCAAGCCTATCCAGTCTTTCTTAAAAAACAACGGCTAAATATCAAATTCACCCGCTGTGAGTTCCGTCTCTCAAACCCCACCAACAGAGCTTCATGCTGCATACAAAAATGTTGCATCTAATTCTAGGAAGAAAAATAAATACAAAGTAACTTGTCCATTTCTTACCAGATTCACACAATGATTTACTGTCTTAATGTACAATTTAATCTTTGGCTTGCTATAATTTGGCGAAAGGCATTAAAAACTTAATTACCGCAGTCTGAATGCATGAACCTAGCACAGTGCAATCTCATAAAGTCACACAGATTCATATAGTAAATCACTAAACATCAGAAATTTTAAAAACTCTCATTTCATGCCTTTGTTTTTGGTGGGTGACTAATAAAATCACACGCTCATTTCTTGTTCAGATTTGCATTTGTTGCTTTTTTTGAATAGTAAATTTAGAAGTGAATCAGTGATATTATTGGAATTTTGTAGATTCAAGATGTACCTCAGTAATAAATACTGTCTCCACTTATATCTGTCCAGCCCTTAGCCTTTTTGTACTGTGATTAACTTTTAAGAAAGAAAAACAGATCCAATTAAAACTAAAAAGGCCTTTAAATGACATGTTAAAGATTCTGTTAGGTGTGAACTGAAATGAATTCTATAAAAGTTATTATTGTCTTCACAGTTTAATTTCAAAGCCAAAGCATTCAAAATGGCATCGTGTAAAACCCTTTCCATCATTCTGCTCAATTGAATCTCAAATTTAGTGGGTATGTATTGGCCCAGTGGTATTACCACTGGATGATTGTTAATCCAGAGACTGAGGTAATGTCAGAACATTAGAGAAACATCCAGAGAAACATGGGTTCAAATCCCACCATGGCAGAATTTGAATTTAATAATAGTCTGGAATTAAGATTTTGATGATGACTGTGTATCTGTTGCCAATTCTCTGGAAAAACCCATCTGGTTCACTCATTTGCTTTACCTGGTCTGGCCTAGACGTAACTCCAGACCAATAGCAATGTGGTAATAAATGCTGGTCCAGCCAATGATACCCACATCCCATGAATTAAAAAAAACTTATTGTCTCAAAGAAATTCCTTTCTGTTTCATAGTCTAGTTTACTCATCTAGGACACAACTGTTCTAGTGATCACCCTCCTGAATTACAGTCGATGTCCCAGAAATATATTTTATGCTTTTGTTGAGTTTAATTTCTCAGCAGTGACAACAGGGTCAATCATTTGCTGGAAACACTTTCTAAAATGTGGAGGGACAGAGATTAGTTGTACTTTTTGTTGTTATTCAGAGGAATTCAAGCTCTATTCAGACCAGAACAAATTAATTTTGGAACTTTAACTCAATTCCTGCCTTATACTCAGTTGCTGCAAAGTTTGGAAGTTTAGTGCCAGTGGGAGAGCCATGCTCATGTATTTGGTGCGATTTCCACTCAATGTCATTTTGCTGAGGGGTTAGGCTATACTCAGTGAATGAGTGTATAATAGGCAGATCATTAAATCAATTAGCATGTAATACTGTTATGACATCAACGCTGCTATTTCAGAGCTCAATGCTGCAGCTAATGCCCTCTTTTAATCAAGCATGGCTGAACATATGTCCAGCAAATCCACCCCAGCTTAAGTTGTTGTCAACTTAATCTCAATCAATGGTAAAATTATGGAATGTGTCATCAACAGTGCTATCAAGCAGCACATACTTAGCAATAACCAACTCACCTTGCTCAGTTTGGGTTCTGCCAGGGCCACTCAGCTCTTGACCTCCTTAGAGTCTTAGTTCAAACATAGACAAAAGAGCTGAATCCCAGAGGTGAGATGAGATTGACTGAATGTGCCATCAAGTAGCCTTAGCAAAACTGGAGTCAATAGGAATCAAGGAGAAAGCTCAATGCTAGGTAAAGTCATAAAGAGAGATGGCTCTGGTTGTTGGGGGTTAGTCATGTCAGCTTCAGGCCATTTCTGAAAGAGTTCCTCAGAAGATTGCCCTAAGCTTACAGTTCATGACCTTCCCTCGACCACGGGTTCAGAAGTCAGATAGTGTTGTGATTGTATAAGGTTCAGTGCCATTCCCAGCTCTTTAGGTACTGACACAGTCCATGCTGAAATACAGCAAGACCTGGACAATATCCAGGTTTAGGCTGACAAATGGCAAGTAACAGTTGTGTGACACAAGTGCCATATAATGACCATCTTTAACAACAGAAAGTCTAGCAATAACCCGAAACCCAAAATGTTAACTTTCCTGCTCCTCTGATGTGACCTGGCCTGCTGTGTTTCTCCAGTTCCACACTGTGTTATCTCTGACTCCAGCATCGGCAGTTCTTACTATCTCTGAGTAGCTAATTGGGGAGGCGATGGCCTAGTGGTATTATTGCTGGACTACTAATCCAGAAACCCAGGTAACATTCAAGCGACCCGGGTTCGAATCCTGCCATGGCAGATGGTGGAAATTGAATTCAATAAATATCTCAAATTAAGAATCTAATGATGACCATGAAACCATTGTCGATTGTCGATTGTCGGAAAAACCCATCTGGTTCACTCATGTCCTTTAGGGAAGGCAACTGCCATCCTTACCTGGTCTGGCCTACATGTGTCTCCAGATCCACAACAATGTGGTTGACTCTGAACTGCCCTCTGGGCAATTAGGGATGGGCAATGAATGCTACCACACCCTTATCCTGTGAATGAATAAAGAAGAATAAAGCTATATAAATACTCTAGTTACAAAAGCAAGTCAGAGGTTAGGAATATTGCAGTGAGTAACTCACCTCCTGACTCCCCAAAGCGTGTACACAATACATAAGGCACAAGTCAGGAGTTTGATGGAATACTCTGCACTTGCCTGGATGAGTACAGTTCCAACAACACAAAACTTGACACCATCCAGGACAAAGCAGCCTGCTTGATTAGCACCACATCTTCAAACATTCACTCCCTCCCTCACTGACACTTAGAGTAATCGCAGCAGTGTATACGGTCTACAAGATCAATAGCAGAAATTCACCAGGGCTACTTAGATAGCATCTTCCAAACCTACAGTCCCTACCATCTAGAAGGACAATGGCAGAAAATACATGGAAAGGCCATCACCTGCAAGTTCCCCTCCAAGGCACTCATCAACCTGACTTGTAAAATATCGCTGTTCCTCTGATGTTGCTGGATCAAATTCCTGGAACTCCCTCCCTAAAGGCATTGTGAGTCTACCTAAACCAAATGATTGTAGCAGTTCAGGAAAGCAGATCATCACCACGTTCTCCAGGACAGCTGGGAGGCAGCTTGGTCGTGGTGGGCCCAGCAGCAAGTCTGAGCCCAGTTCAGGACTTGGCAGCATCAACAACGGCTGCGTTGCCAAGATTGGCCCAGTGTGGACTTGTGGCGGTGGTGACATTAGTGGAGGCAAGATGGCGCCAAAGATTGGTGTCTCACTTAGCGATGGTGTGGCAAAAGGACTCGAGGCTGGCCAACTGATTCGAGCTGTATCAGTCTCAGCATTGGGGTTGAAGAGCCAGGATCCAGGTGCACGACTAAACAACTGTAAAGTTGAACTTTTAACTTTATTCCCTTAAATTTCTACCTTTATATTCCCTGTCTTGGTTTATTTTCTGTATTTTAAGATGGTGCCAGAAAGTGACGACATTATACAACACTTTTCACTATACTTGTAACAAATGCATGTGTCATTAAAGAAATCAAATAATTCAAAATACAAGCCCAACCATTGCTATGTAAAGGGTTCATTGTCAATTACTTGTAGGCTAGTTTCTGGTTGATTTCTGGTTGGTTTCTGGTTGACTGTCGCTGTCTTTGTACAAGTATTTATTTTTGATAGTAATTGTTAAAGCCTCCAATGTCTACAGGATGTGGTGTTATGGTGTTAAATGATTTTGTCTTGACTTCAAGAATTCTGCACAAAACAATGTGTGTGAACGCTAATGGTTCGGTGGTGGGACATTTGAAGGTACATGGTCTTAATCTCATGCAAAGTCATTGTAGTTTTGGCAGCACTTTTTGAAAGTCCCTGGTGCTTGACTGCTGTCACTGAACTCCACAGGGGCCTAATAACCAGGGCCTGGGGCTCTAGAGGGACTGCAAACAAAAAATGCCAGAAATCACAGTGGGTCAGGAAGCATCCGCGGAGGGAGAGCAAGCTATAATTTCAAATCTAGATGACTCTCCATTGCGAGCGAGAGGGACTGGTGAGTTTGGACAGCGGTGAGACGGCTGTGCTTAAGTCACACACTGGAGCCTGGGGGATGGGGGAGCAGTTGGTTCCGGCGGTAGTCCGTGATTTTTGTTTGCTCCTCCTTCAGTGTAGAGACAGAAATGTTTGGAGAGTATGCTTTTCTATGTTGTGCGATTTGTCTGACTTTTCCTAATCATAATCAAATGACTTCCCCTTAGGAGGCTCAAGCTGTCCCTTAGCAGTGCAATTTAGCTTTAACTAGTACTAACATCTCACAATTTGGGCCAATTGCTGAAGGGTGTAGTCACTCACCTGGGCGGTTCGGATTGGTTGCACTCTACAATGATGTGGCAATGAGACTGGTCTAGCAAGCCAAATGCACAACCTAACGCTTGGGGAAGGATGAAAATTTAGGAGGCATGGTTAGTAAGTTTGCAGATGACACCAAAATTGGTGGTATGTCAACAGTGAGGAAGGTTATTTAAGATTACAAAGAGATCTTGATCAACTGGGTCAATGGGCTGAGGAGTGGCAGATGGAGTTTAATTTGGATAAATGCAAGGTATTGTATTTTGGTAAAACAAACAAGGGTAGGACGTCTACAGTTATTGGTAGAGCACTAGGTAGTGTTGTAGAACGGAGAGTCATGGGGTTCAGGTACATAATTCTTTGAAATTTGCAACACAGGTAGACAGGGTGGTTAAGAAGGCATTTAGCATGCTTGACTTAAATACCAGACCTTTGAGTATAGGAGTTGAGATGTCACGTTGAGTTGGTACAGGACATTGGTGAGACCCCTTCTGGAGTTCTGTACGTAGTTCTGACCATCCTGTTACAGGAAGGATATTATTAAATTGGAGAAGGTTCAGAAAAGATTTACCAGGATATTGCTGGGAATGGAGGGTTTGAGTTATAAAAATAGTCTGGAAAGACTGGGACTTGTTTCACTGGAGCATAGGAGATTGAGGGTGACCTTATTGAGGTTTATAAAATCATGAGGGATATAGATAAGGTAGATGAATAGGGTCTTTTCCCTAGGGTGGTGGAGTTCAAAACTGGAGGCCCATTTTTAAGGTGAGAGGAGAAAGATTTAAAAAGGACATGGGGGGACAACATTTTTGCACAGAGAGTGGTTCATATGTGGAATAAACTGCCAGAGAAAGTGATGGATAAAGACATTTGGATGAGTTCATGAATAGGAATGGTATGGAGGGATACAGGCCAAGCGCAGGCAGGTGAGACTAGTTTAGTTTGGGAACATGGTCAGCGTGGACTGGTTGGACCGAAGGGTCTGTTTCCTGTGTGACTCTATGTGGTTAAATCCCACTGTGGCAACTGGTGGAACTTAAAATTTGTTTAATAAAAACTGAATGAATTGAAGTAACACAGTGTGGAGCAGGAGGAACGCAGCAGGCCAGGCAGCATCAGAGGAGCAGGAAAGCTGACATTTTGGGTCGGGACCCTTCTTCAGAAATGGGCATTTCTGAAGAAGGATCCAGAACCGAAACGTCAACTTTCCTGCTCCTCTGATGCTGCCTGGTCTGCTGTGTTCCTCCAGCTCCACATTATGTGGTAAATAGCACATTGTGTTCTGGCACAATGTGTTTATTTCATTTGCTTGCTATAAGGAATTGGCAAATTACCAATCACTACGCAGAGCGCAATATCTCAGGGCCTTGCAAGATGCTGGACCACATTGATTTACTTTGATTTATAATAAATATTGCATACATCTTGGTAGTCTTTCTGACATTTAAAATAATCTCTAGTTATTGGAGTATCACTGGTAAATCGGCCCTTCATTACCCATCACCATTATGCTTAAGAAAGTGGTGGTGGGCCTTCTGTTTGAACCACTGCAGCATGTGGTGTTGAGGATACATTCCAGGGGAACATAGAAGCAGAAGTAGGCCATTCAGCCTGTTGAACCTGCTCTGCCATTCAAAACAATCATTGGTGATCATCCACTTCAATGTCTTTTCCCCACATTCCTTTACATTGTTGGTATTTAGGGATCTGTCAGTTTCAACTTCAAACACACAATGACTAGCTCTCACAGCTCTCTGGGGTTGATGCCTTGTTATGTAGAGAGTTCTGGGATTTTGACTGTCAGGGTATGAAAGAACAATTACATATATAGGTGGCATGGTGGCTGAGCGGCTAGCACTGCTGCCTCACAGCGATGGGGGTTCAATTCCACTCTCAGGAGACTGTACATGTGGAGTTTGCACATTCTCCCTGAGTTTGCATGGGTTTCTTCTAGGTGCTCCGGTTTCCTCCCACTGTCCAAAGATGTGTAGGTTAGGTGGATTGGCTGTGCCAAATTGCCCATGGTGTCCAGGGATGTGCAATCTAGGTGGATTAACCATGGGAAATGTAGGGTTACAGGGGTGGGGTAGGGAGATGGGTCTGGATGAATCAATGTGGACTTGATGGACCAAATGGCCTCTTTGCACACTGTATCCAAATTGCAGTGATATATGACTTGGAAGGATACGTGGAGTTTATGTTCCCATGCAATCATCTATTCCTGTATTTCTAGATATTTAAATGTAACTGATTTGGGAGCTGTTGAGTTCTGTTAGTAAACAGCCAAACCTGGAGAGATTGACCATCTCAACTGACTTATATTTCAGTGTCAGTTATTGTAATATAATTTATTTTTATTTTGCCCTTTCACTCAACAGACATCAAAAGGAATTCTGCCTCGGTTTTTCAGCAGCATTGAGGAACTCATTTTAACTTACACAAAACCAGACCAAGGTACAGTTGTACCATTACTGCATCCAGTGGAACATAATGCATACAAAATAGGAAGCCACAATGAAGGTGAGAAAAGTGACACATGTGTGTTCATGTCGATATAACTTACTCAGTCATCTAGAGGTTAGTGCAGTATTTGTTTTGATGAACCATTGACTACAGTATCGTGTTTAAGAATCTCACAAGACAATTCATATCTATATGGTGCTCTAACATTTCTGAAACTTTCTTGTTTTTGCACAAGCTGAAGAGACGAATGAACAGAACTTTTAGACTATGCTCTCGGGTCCTAGTCTCCTCAATGAATGGAAATAGTTTCTATCAACTTCATCTGTTTCACTTAATAGCCTGAAAATTTTAATTCAAGGATTTAGCACAACTGATTGCTTCTCCATAGCACCAATCCCTGGATGCAAGAATACACATTTTCAGCAGATGTCATTGAAATGTTAGCTTACTGATTAGCTGTATTGGGGTAGCATGGTGGCTCAGTGATTAGCACTGCTACCTCCCAGTGCCAGGGATCTCGGTTCAACTCTACCCTCGGGTGATTGTCTGTGTGGAGTTTGCATGTTCTCCCTGTGTCTGTGTGAGTTTCTTTCGGGTGCTCCGGTTTCTTCACACAGTCCAAAGATATAAAGGTTAGGTGGATTGGCCACACTAAATTGGCTTGTAGTGTGTAGGCTATGTGGATTAGCCATGGGAAATGCAGAGTTATAGGGTAGGGGATGGGTCTTTATGGGACGCCCTTTGAAGGATCAGTGTGGACATGAATGGCCTGTGTCCATACTGTAGGGATTCTATGAGTATGATGGATGCCCATCATTAGCTTGATGCTATAGATGCCTAAGTTCAAGGCCGCTCAATCTAGATCATCAGTGAAAGGCTTAAAGGCAAAGAGTTGTACCTGCTGTGAGGCTAATTCCACCTCTTCAAATTACTACAGACAGAAACTCTCGGTCTACACAATCATTCCCCCTTCTTAGCACATACCCACCCCAAATGGATCAAGTGAAGCCGCCTCCTGGAAATTCTGAATGATGAAGGAGAGCTGATTTGGACATATTTTACATGTTACACTGGAATATTTCCAGATATATGCTTCTGATCGTTTGGAGCATTAGTTCTCCATTAACTAATTTGCAGTACTTTGCATTCTCTAAAGACTTTTAAAGCTTAAGCTTGTGCTATTTACCTGATGTTTTGACTTATCTCCCATCATTCTTACACTTTTTACATTGATGAGCCTAGCTATACACTAGTTTATGCCCTGAGTCTAGTTGAAATTGAATGCTGAAAATAGAAAAGGGCTTCATTCTGATCATTGATATCTTACACTTTGATGAGCACACGAATGAGATGTTCAAAAGAGAGCAAAAAAACACTAATGGCCACAAAAGAAATCAAATGTCAGGCTGCTTAATGACATATTGTAATTTTCTTTTATTTGATTTCAGCCTTTAGGCTGTTATGCTCAGATGGATAACTTAGAACACATTCACTGTCCTTTGTATATGCTCATTAATATAATTGTATAGTTTCTCTTTGTGACTTTTGACCACTGTAAAAACAAAAATGGGTGCAGGAACAAAGAAACCTGGGTCATGTGCAAATCTTTGAAGATGACAGGACAAGTTCTTAAGATAGAATACAAGATCCTGGGCTTTATTAGCAAAGACACGGAGCGCAGGATCAGGGAAGTTGTGACAAAAGTTTCTAAATCACTTGTTAGGCTTTAGCTAAAGGATTTTGTTTAATTCTGGGCACTGCGCTTCAAGGGGATGTCAAGGCCACAAAGGAGATATACTGATGTGGTACCATGTTTGGGGATGTAAGTTAGGTAGAGGGACTAGAACTGCATGTGTCTTTGCTGTTTTGCAGTAGGAATGAATCAGGAAATGTAAGAGAAATGTTTACAATGATGAGGTGTGTTGATGGAGTTCATAGGGGGAATTTGTTTCCACTGGTAGAAGGGATTGTTAGAAGATGACACAGATTTAAGATAAATGGCAAAATAATCTAGGGTGGAAGAATATTGTAACTTTTTTTTTTCCTGACTGGATGCTTTGAAAGTGTGATGGAAGCAGACTCAATACACTTTCTAAAGCCTCTTTAAAGTCACCTCTCCACCTACTATCGAGAAAAGAGCTTAAGCCTGTTCAATCTTTCACAGTCAGTATAATTTCTCCCTACATCATAGAATCCCTGTAGCCACTAGGCCCATTGAGTCTGCACCAACCTCCGAAGAGCATCCGACCCAGACCCAGCACCCTCATATCTATGCCTGCTTTTACCATTGCTAACTCATCTAACCTGCACATCTTTGAACTGTGAGAAGAAACCGGAGCACCCAGGGGAAACCCGTGCAAACAATGTGCCAATTCCGCACAGACAGTCACCCAAGGGTGGAATCAAACCTGGGTCCCTGGCACCATGAAGCAGCAGTGCTAACCATTGAGCCAACCTGCTATCCAAATTATATAAGCACCCTTTTGCTCAATACAGTTTGACAAATAAAAGTCATAAGTCATGCCCTATTTTCAATTCATTTCTGATGCAGTCATGTCTCTATTAAGTTGTGGCAACAGGAAGTTTGTTCTCCCTGTTAAATATTTGGGAGTTTTTGTCCTTCTTACTCAAGGTATTGTTGATTTTCATGTTTTCAGTTGCAAAGAGGTGAGCATGCATTTTCTATGCCATCAAGCATATTTATGTATTGACCCTCCAAGCAACATCAAGCCCTGTTCAGTTTATTGCGATTGAAGTTTTCCAACTACCTGCTATTGGTGTACTCGCTATCTCACAGAGTTAAACTGGGCAAGTAAACAGTAGAAGAATATTTTTGCTAAAATTGTGGATATATCAAAGGCGCACATGCCTTTGCTCTACTGTGATGGCTCAGTAAATCGGATGGAAGGTAATCCATTTAAATCAATGTTCATCTCTTGGTTTCACTGGCAGGTCCATGTATCTAAGGCTTTTCCCCTTTAAAGGTTCTCTCTCTCTCTCTCTCCACAGATGCTTCCAGACCTACCGAGCTTCTCCAGCATTCCCTGTGCTTGTTCCTGCTTAACCATCTGTTCCTTCACTTGGTCAGAAGTCACACGACACCATGTGTGAAATCACAAGCTTTTGGAGCATTCCCCTTCACCACTTCACCTGATGAAGGAACATCATTCCGAAAGTTTGTGATTTCAAATAAACCTGTTGGACTATAACCTAGTGACATGTGACTTCTGACTTTGTCCACCCCAGTCCAACACTGGTCCCTCTACATCATGGCATCCTTCACTTGAGCAGTGATAGGTGAAACCTGTCCTAATTAGGGGCTGGGATTTAACATGAGCTACAGAGTACCATCAGCCATTTTGTTTTTAATGCCCAAGAATCATTCCACCCCCTTAATATTTCAGGTGCATATGATTCAAAACGGAATTAGATATGTATTTGATAAAAAGAATTGCTGGGCTGGAGGGGGAAGAGCAGGATAGTGGGGTATGGACTTGATGTGTCGAATTGTCTCATTCCGTACCGCAATCAATGATTTAATAATTTGTGCTGTTGCCATGGTCCACTCATGAGTCTTGAATATTCTGCACTTCGCATATGATGAAAAAAAGTTCAGCTTTTTCTTTCATCACTAATCAAGCAATTAACAAACTTTTAATGAACTGGCGACACTTTTTACATTGAAGATACTACCCACCACAATAAGAGTGAAACACTCAGTTATGACAGAAGGCTTTCTTTTCCCTTTCAAATGAGTCATTCAGAATTTCTGACTCATTGTAAGATTCTCAGCTCGCTTTATCAAATGGCACTGCGAACATGAAACTGCGTGATGAAAGGTGTTTGGATATAGTAAGCAGTGTTTGAACTGTAGCAGTTTCCTGGTGTAGGATGTCGTAAGCCTGAAGCCAACTGTTGAGAAATGGCTATTTTCCATTGATTTTCACCGTTATCCAGGACTTACATTAAATGATAGTGAAATAAAGCATTTAATAGAGCTAAATAAAAACCGAAAGAACTGCGGATGCTGTAAATCAGGAACAAAAACAACGTTGCTGGAGAAGCTCAGTAGGTCTGGCAGCATCTGTGAAGGAGAAAACAGAGTTGATGTTTCGGGTCTGGTGACCCTTCCTCAGAACGTTAACTCTGTTTTTTCCTTCACAGATGCTGCCAGACCTGCTGAGCATCTCCAGCAACTTTGTTTTTGTTCCTGCATTTAATAGAGCTACTTCTCTCCCCATTCCCATGTTGCCTTTCCAATAAAGGTAGGGAACATTGGAGACTGGGACATCCCAGGCTAGTTCTGCACTTGGTTCACTTTTCATTGTTAATACAAACATAATGTTGGCCGCCAAACAATCCCAAACTGTGTCCCTCTCTCAGCAGCTGGCAGAATAAGGCTGGTATAACTGTATCCTCCAATTTTTTCATTTCTTTTCCATAGGGAAGCATGAGAAAAGCTGGGAATAAGTAGCAGGAATGCTTGAAATGTTTTGAAACTAATTCTGACAGAACCAAGTCATTAATCTATGTTTTCACGTTGTAATTTTGCTTTTCCAGCTTGTGATTGAGATGGTAGCTGCCCATTGAATTTTAATTGTATCCTGGCACCAATGCACTTGATCTGAGTAGGATTTGTGGCATTCCTTTTTGTTCCTGGTCTGCGATGTAACACAGCCAAGCATAACATTGGCACAGCAAGAATAACAACATTCACAAAGCTTAAATCGCAAAGTGACCTTCAAAAACCTTTTGGAGGTCTAAAGACACTTTTGAAAGTCACACCTGCAACACCAGAGTGTAAATATTTTCTGCTCTAGGCCTCAGAAATCATTCAGAGTTTCATTTGTACGAAATTATACTGCCACAATAAAACAACACAAAATGAGTTTTCATCCAATTACTGCCTGCTGGAGACAAAGATGCGTCATTGCAACTTAAAACGAGAAAGCACTTTGATGAGGTGGTGAAAGATTTCCTGTCTGCCATTTGCTTTAACACTTGCATTCACGTGATTCCCAAATGTAAATAAATTAAACATTTTGTCAAATTTTGCGCACTTTGATGTGAAGGATGCTGGTACTCAGGAATGAAAGATATTTCCACTTATACTATTCAAAAAAAATCTGTCTGCTCAAACACAATGCTTTCACTAAAATTACGAGTAGAATTTCTGTTATTTCTTGACATAAAGGAGCCTTAGCTCAGTGAACAGTGGCCTAATGTTGAAGCTGGATAAGAGCTACTTTTAGACAAATTTAATGGTCTAAATACAAGCTCTCACAGTGAGGTTTGAACTAGTTCTGTGGCATGTTAGCCCTGTTAACAAGTGTTCACAATTATTCCCTTCTCCATCTGGTATCCTTCATAGTAGAAGTTTTGGCTAGGTCTGTTCTTCGGTTATTCTGAAAGGAGATGTATCCAGGAGAGATATTGGAAGAGAGAGAGATCCTGCACCCACCCTGCATTCCCTGTCTATCTAGCTGACATGATTTCATCAGTTCCTACCATCTGTCATGACTGCAAAGATGTCTCTATCATCAATCCTTTTGGTTATGAAATTTCTTTTGTATTAAAGCTCCTGCTGTAGATCTGGATAGTTTTGAAATGCTGCTACTATCAAATTCTCCACTTTTTCATCTTATGACTGAATGTCCAAATTGTGTCATTAAAGCTTTTGGAAATGAACAATTTCCCAATCATTTAATTAAGGCTTTGACACGTTTTCCAAAGACATTTTTGTCGCTCAAAATCTAACTCCAGTTAATATGAGCTTTTTATCCAAGTTCGGCACCTTAGCACAGTCCAGCAACTTAAAAGCAAATTAGCAAATCTCCATGTTGAATCTATATAGTGATATATGGAGTAGGCTAGTCAGCCCCTCGAGCTTGCTCTGCTATTCAATACAATCTTAGCTGATCAGATTGCATGCTCAAATTCACATTCTCCTATATCCCTGATAACCTTTGAACCATTTGCTTAACAAGTGCCTGCTTTGAAAATATTGAAGGACTCTACTTGCACCACCTTTTCAGTAAGAGATCTTCAAAGAGGAAGAAAATAGCCTAATCTCAGTCTTAAACGAGATTTGTAAACTCCTGTATTACTGTATTTCTTGTATTACTCCTGATTTGTAAACAGTGACGCACTAATTCTAGATTTGGCCACAGGATGAAGCATCTTCTCCACATCGACCCTGTCAAAACCCCTCAAGATTTTAAAAGTTTCCATTAATCACCACTTAATCTGCTAAACTCATTTGATGCAAGCCTGGCCTGCCCAGCCTTTCCTCACAAAACAATGCACCCGTTCCATGGATTGTTCTAGAGAACCTTGTCCAAACCGCCTCCAATACTTTTACTTCATTCCTTGAATAAAGAGATCAATACTGTACACAATACTCCAGTTGCTGTCTCACTAGCATCCTGCAAAACTGAAGCATAATTCCCTCCTCTTATATTCAATTCCTCACGCTATAAATTATAACCTTCTATTAATGTTCCTAATTATTTGCTCTACCTCCATACCTTTTGTGATTCATGCACAGGGACACCCAGGGCCCTCTGCATCTCAGAGCTCTGCAATCTTTCATCATTTGGGTAATATGCTTTATTTGTTCTTCTTGAAACAGGCAAATTTTACATTTTCCCAGTCCACGTGCAACATCTTTGCCAACTCATTTGACCAATCAATATCATTTTATAGCCTCTTTGCATCCTCTTCATAACTTACTTTCTTCCCTATTCTCCGTTATCAACAAATTTGACAACTGTACCTTCCATCCCTTTATCTACATCGTTTATGTAAATTATGCAGTTGAGGTCCCAGCACTATACCTTGTGGCACATTACTTGTTACATCTTACCAATCTGTAAAAGGTAAATTGACACCTAATCACTTCCTGTTAGCACGTCAATCTTCTAGTCATACCAATATGCACACTGTTATACCAATAGCTTTTATTTTCCTCAACATTCTTTGATGCAGCAATGACCAAAAATGTCTTCTGGAAATCTAAGTGCAGTACACCCACCAATTCCCCTTTATCCACTGAACATGTTAACTCCTCAAAGAGCAGCAGGAATTTTTTGATCAAACAGCATTTCTCTTTCACAAAATCATGTTGACTCTGCCTGATTACCTTGAACTTACCCAAGTGCTTACCCAATTGTAACTTCTTTAATAATAGCTTTCGATATTTCTCCTTTGATAGATGTTAAACTAACTGGTCTGTAGTTTCCTGTTTTCCGTCTTCCTCTCTTTCTGAATAAAAGTGTTAACATTTGCTCTCTTCTGATCTAATGGGACTATCCAAATCAAGTGAGATTTATAAAAATAAATATCAATTGTCTATTAATGTTTTTTTTAAGACCCTAAGATGAAGTCCATCCTGTCAGCCTGCAGCTCCAATAATTTACGCAGGACCACTTCTCTCATGATTGTGACTTTCCAAAGGTCCTCCGTCCCTTCCACTTCTGGGATGTTACTTGCATCCTCAATAGCAGAGACAGCTGCAAAATACCTATTCAATTCATTTGCAGTTTTATTTTCCTTTGTTATTCTCCAACCTGGTTTTCCATAGAATCAACACTCACTGAATTAACTCCTTTCTTCTTTAAATGTTTATAGAAATGCTTACTGTCTCTTTTCAGATTTCTGTCTAGCTTTCATAATCTAACCTTTCCTCCTCTATTAATTTCTTAGGTCATTTTTGATTTCTATTACATTCTGTTCAATCTTCTGAAATGTCATCTTTCTTTGCACATTTATAGATAATTAACATCAACCTGTTCAGGGTTGTTATATCTCTGGAGCGGGTCGAACTTGAATCTGGGCCTTCTAGCTCAGAGATAAGGGCATTGCCACTGTACTACAAGAACCCCTTGCACAATTATATGCGTTGTCATTAAGTTTGATCAAATTTTAGCATTTCTAGTTAACCACGGATGGTTGGTCCAACCCTTGGAATATTTCACATTCATTGGAAAGTATCTGATTTGTACATTCTGAAATATTGCCTTAAATGTTACCATTGCACCTGTTGATCTTTAAGTTAATTCACCAATTCACTTTAACCAGCTCTGCATTATGTCCTCATGATTGTACTAAAAAAAACTCAGAACACGCCTCTCTCAAATGGAAGGTAAAATTTAATCATATTATTATTATATTAAGGTGTCTTTGCTATGAAATCATTAATTATTATTATCTGTACAGGGCCTAAACAGCAACCACACAGTAGGGCAGGGCATAAAGGAAGAAATAATGAGAGCTTGCCAGCAAAGCATGCCAATAATTATGGGAGATTTAATCTACATAATTGACAGGATTTATCAATTGGACAACAGTAGCATAACTGTGGAGTTCATAAGATGTTTTAGGTATAGTCTCTTAGAACAGCATGTATTGAAGTTGACCAAAGAGCTGGCTGTGGCAGATCTCACTTTCTCCATTACTGGTGCCAATGTCCGACAAACCAGATCCTGCTTCTCTCACACCAGGCTCTGAGCCACACATTTATCTCTTTAATCTGATGTGCCCGATACCAATTGTCAGTCCTGTCATCCCAGGAATCAGTTCAGTAAAATTTCATTGCACTCCCTCTCTAGCAAGATTGTCCTTCCTTGGATAAGGAGACCAAAATTGTACACAGTACTCCAGATGTGGTCTCACCAAGGTCCTGTATAACTGCAGCAAGACAGTCCTGCTCCTGTACTCAAATCCTCTCACGATGAAGGCCAACATATCATTTCCTTGTTGCAAAATATCAAAAATAAGCCTGTTACGCACGCTATTTCTTTCTTTTAGAAAAGTTTGAAAAGTGGGCCATAAGCATTTACTTCCTTTGTGATCAAAACTGAAAGTGCAAGAGTTGTAAACTCAAACGACAACCTTGCTTTACAGAAGGAAAAAACACTTTCAAACCAGTTCATAATCAGCACATGCTCTGTAATGTGCTTTCATGGCATGCAACGTGAGACATAAAAGATTCATAGGAGGCTTGGCAGGGTTAGACGCGAAAGATAATTTCTCCTTGTAGGAGTGTCTAGGAGCAGAGGTCATAATCTTAAGAGTATGGGATGGCGATTCAAGACAGAAGTGAGAAGGAATTTCTTCCCTGAGAGGGTATTGAATCTGTGGAGCACGCTTGAAGGGCCAAATAACCTACTCCTGATCCTACTCCTATTTTCTATGTTTCTATATATTTGGCGTTGCTAATCCGACTATGGTTGCCTTTCGTGTTTTAAGCACTGCTTTCATTGCATTCTTTATTGATTCATTTGTACCAAACATAGGCACTTTATTATTCACTTTTGGGATGTGCACATTGCATTGGCCAGCATTTATTGCTTATCTCTAGTTGCCCTTGTTGTAGTGAGCTGCCTTCTTGAATTGCTGTAAGTCCGTGTGCTATAGGTAGTGTTATGGACCAGACTAAACTTGCTCAGAATATTCGGAGGATTGTCTAGACCCTAACTTTTTCTTATGTTAAAGGTAAATGAAAGTGTTGCATTCCGGATGCAATTCAATTGGTCAAACTACTGGATTTAAAGCAAAACACACTGTATTATTTCACTTAGTTCAGTTGGCTTGCAATGAGGAATAATAGCAACAGTATGGATTCAAATCTTGCATTGTCTGAGGTTACCCTGAAAAACTCTCCTTCTCAACCTCTCTCCTGGCATGGTGACCCTCAGGTTAAACCATCGCTGGTTGTCTCTGTCTCTAGTGAGAGAGCAGCTTTACCTTGGTGACTTTGCCTTTGACACACTGCTACTACTAAGCATCAGTGGTGGAGAGAGTAGATTTTATGTAATCTGCAAAACAATTGTGGTCTGAATTTGTAAGCTGTCAACGAATTAGATAGTAATCATCTTTGTATTTCCTGTGAACTTTATGTAAACCTCTGCATCTTACTTTTTGATTTCCTAATAAGCCACACTGCATTATGGAGATAGCTTACAGTCAGGTCAGTACCTTGTAGGACTCTCACTTTATTCCTTCTCCAAACAAATAAACTTCTGCAGTTGTCATTCAATCCAACTCATTCTTTTGCTGATGAACAGCCTCTTAATTTGTAAATTTGTTTCAAAATCATTGCACACATACTTTCTGAAGTGCATTCTCCAGGCTCTTTCAGTAGGGCAACACAGTTTCAATACTTAGAAGATACAATTTCTTTATACCCCTTCAACTGGACACAATAATGGCAGAAGATTAATAAACTCTCCGAGTATCTGTTAAAAGCAGATTCATTTAACAACATGACAGATCCTCTCTCAGTTATTACTTTTAATTCTTACCTTCTCCACACTTCTCAAGTGGACCCTAGTGGTATTATCACTGTAATGTTAACCCAGAGACCCCAATAATGTTTTGGGAATGCAGGTTTGAATCCTGCGACGGCAAATGATGGAATTTGAATTCAATAAAACTCTGGAATTAAGAAACAAATGATGACTATGAATCCATTGCCGATTGTCAGAAAAACCCATATGGTTTACTAAGATAGTAGGAACTGCTGATCCTGGAGAATCTGAGATAACAAGGTGTAGAGCTGGATGAACACAGCAGGCCAAGCAGCATCAAAGGAGCAGGAAAGCTGATGTTTCGGGTCTGGACCCTTCTTCAGAAATGGGGGAGGGGAAGGGGTTTTTGAAATAAATAGGGAGGGGGGGAGGCAGACAGAAGATGGATGAAGGAGAAGGTAGGTGGAGAGGAGACAGACAGATCAAACAGGCGGGGATGGAGCCAGTAAAGGTGACTGTAGATGGAGAGGTAGGGAGGGGATAGGTCAGTCCAGGGAGGACGGACAGGTCAAGGAGACGAGATGAGGCTGGTAGGTAGGAGATGGGGGTGGGGCTTGAGGTGGGAGGAGTGGATAGGTGGGAGGAAGTACAGGTTAGGGAGGCGGGGACGACCTGGGGCTGGTTTTGGGATGAGGTCGGGGGAGGGGAGATTTTGAAGTTTACTAATGTCCCTTAGGGAAGGAAACTGCAATCCTTACTTGGTCTGGCCTGTATGTGATGCCAGACCCACAGCAATGTGGTTGACTCTTAACTGCCATCTGGGCAATAAATGTTGGCCTGGCCAGTGCTGCCCTCATCCTGTAAATGAATAAAGGAAAAAAAAAATACAGAAAAGCAGATTTATACCCAGCCTGATAATTTCCAGGTAAAAGAACTACGGATGCTGTAAATCAGAAACAAAACCAGAGACTGCTAGAAAAGTTCAGCAGGTCTGGCAGCATCTGTGAAGAGAAATCAAAGTTAACGTTTTGGGTCGTGAAACATTAACTCTGATTTCTTTTCACAGGTGCTACTAGACCCGCTGAACTTTTCTAGCAATCTCTGTTTTTGTTTCTGATCATTTCCAGCTCAGATGGAGTGCAATTTAAATGTGCTTGGCACAGGAATGACTTTATTTTTCTTTCTTGTTTCTTCCTAAGTCTCAAATGTTTGTTTCCCATAAGAAGGGTGTTTTCTCCTAAGGAATTTTGTTACTGATTGTATCAGCAATGGTAAAATTGCATGGAATTTACAATGCAATTACAGGTCATTTGGCTCAGCTTGTCTGTGCTTCTGACATACCTTCTCTCATCTTATTTCGTCATCCTGTTCCTTTCTAATAACACATTGTTAATAACTGAGTCTTCCCTGGGCTCCGGGGAGGAGCAAAAAGACCAGGGAATTGCCAAAATTATGGTCTTTTAAAAAAGGTTGTAAAGATAATTCCAGCAATGTTAGACAAGTTAATTTAACTTCGGTAGTGGGAAACCTTTGGGAACAATTATTCAGGATAGAATCAGTAATCACATGGAAAAAGATAAGTTGATGAGGAAGAATCTGCGGGGAAGTTAAGTTCAATTAACTTGCTGGAGTTTTTTGAACAAGTAATGTAAAAGGTCGATGAGGGTAACTCTATTAAGGTGATATACATTAATTTCCAGAAAACATTTGATACAGTGCCTCACCACAGACTTGTAGGACACGGTTTCAAAAGGACAGTGGCAACATGGATAAAAGTTGGCTGAGCGATAGAAAATACAGAGTAATAGTCAATGGATATTTCTCAGGCTAGTGGAAGTTTTGTAATGGAGTTCCCTAGGAGTTTGTATTGGAACTCTTGCTTTTTCTGACGTAAATATGTTAATGATCTGGATCTTGATGTTCGGAGGACAAATTCCAAGTTTGCAGATAACACTAAACTTAGAAGAATTATAAACTGTGATGAGGACAGTGTGCAACTCCAAATGGACATTGACAGGTCAGTTGAATGCATGCAGATGACAGTTAGTGCAGAGAATTATGAGGTGATGACCTTCGGTAGAAATTGTTAGACAATATGAAATAGGCAGTACAATTCTAAGTAGGGGTGCATAAGCAGATGGACCTGGTTGTATACATGCACAGATCATTGAAGGTGGCAGGACAGCCAGAGGAAGTGGCTAATAAAACATACAGCTTTCTTGACTTTATTAATAGGGGTATAGAGTATAAGATGAAGGTGGTGATATGTGCTGATGTGAGGGGGAGTATTGTGTACAATTGTTGGCTCCACATTATAGGAAAGATGCAAATACATTGGAGAGAGAGAGCTCAAGTGATTTACTAGAGTGGTTCTGGGTACAAGAAATTTTAGTTTTGCGGATAGATGGAGAAGTTGAGACCGTTATCCCTGAAGAGAGAAAGGCTGAGAGAAGGTCTGATTGAGGCTTTGAAAATCATGAACAGGCTGGGTGGAGTAGATAGGGTTAGCTGTTCCTACTTGTAAATGAAACAAGAACGAAAGGTGATGTGCAACTGAAGCAAGGGTGACGTGAGAAAAAAACACTTTTTCATAGCTAGGGGTTGGAATGCACTGCCTGGAAATCTGAAGAAGGCAGGTTCAACTGAGGCATTAAAGAGGACGTTGGATGGTTTCTTTTGCGCTAGATAACAGGGCCAGTGCAAGTACGATGGGCTGGATGGCTTTGTTTTGCACTGACAATTCTGTGAAGTTCCTTCATGTACTTACCTAACTTCCCTTAAATCCATCCATGTTCTTTATTTCAACTGCTGCATGCAGTACAAGTTCCATATTCCAATAACAATAATAACAACAAACGTTAACTCTGTTTTCTCCTCCACAGATGCTGCCAGACCTGCTGAGCTTCTCCAGCAACTTTGTTTTTGTTCCTAATTTACAGCATCCGCAGTGCTTTCGGTTTTTATTCCATATGCCAATAACCCTGATTGAAGAAGTAACTCCAAATATTGCATTTACCTCTCACAAACTTGTTTTTATCAGATCTAATTTTGGATTCTCCCATACCTTCTCTCCTGCTGCCTATCAAAGTCTTTATAATCTTGACTTTTCCTGCTCCTCTGATGCTTCCTGCCCTGCTGTGTTCCTCCAGCTCCACACTGTGTTGTCTCTGACTCCAGCATCTGCAGTTCTTGCTATCTCCCAGTTAACTGCCAGGCTTTGTTTAAATTTTAAACCAGGCAGGTTGATTATGATTGGTCAAGATATGGCCCTGAGAAACACACCAAAGAATATCTGAGACCTATCCTAATGAAATAAGCATGTTCCCTTCATACAGTATAAATGCTGTTTTTGCTTTATTTTGGCGTTTCTTGCAAATTGTCCTGATGAATGGAGGAAAGAAAAGCTTTGACAATTGTTTTAATCAATAGACAAATTAATTTTTTTAGTCATAACAGAAACACCTTATATCTATATTGCACCTTTAATGTACTAATGTCAAAAGTATAACACAACAAAAATATTAAAGAAAATATGACCCTAAGTCACTTAGAGAGATATTGGATCAACTCACTATAAGCTATGTCAAGAGATGAATTTTAAGGAGTGGCTTGATGGACGAAAGTGAGGTTGAGATATGGAAGCTGGAAGGAGAGTATATCAGAATTCTGTGCTTAAGCAACTGATGGAATAATTAAATCAGGAGTGCTCAAGAGACCAGAATTGAGGGGCGCAGATATCTCAGAGTTGCGGAGAATGAGAAGTATTTAATCATGGAAGTATTTGATAAAAAAAATGTAAATTTTAAGGTCAAAATGTTTCTTGTCTGGGAGCCAATGTATGTGAATAAACTAAGGGTGGTAAGTTGATTGCAGCTTTTCTGTGTTAAGATGCAGGCAGAAGAGTTTAGATAACCTCATATTTACTCCATCTACTTGTGTTCTCCCCATTTCTCCCAATTCCTTCTGTCCCCATTCATTTGACTCTTGAATGCAATTATACCTCGCATTTCAAATTCTTTCTCTGATTAATCTTTCCTCAACATTATTATACTTCTAAAAAAATCCCTGATGTGCCGTCCTTCTTTGAGATGACTTAATATTTTCCTTGTGACTCATTGCTCACAAGAACCTTCCATCACCTTGAACAATTTACCTTAGTCATAATCTGATGGAATACTCCCCACTTGGTGCAGCTCCAACAACACTCAAGAAGCTTGACATCATCCAGGTCCAAACAGCCTGCTTGATTGACACTACATCCACAAGCATCCTCTCCCTTCACTCCCCAATGCTCAGTAGCAGCAGTGTATGCTATCCACAAGAAGTACTGCAGAAATTCACCAAAGTTCCTTAGACAGCACCTTCCAAACCTACGGCCTCTTCCATCTAGAAGGACAAGAGCAGCAGACACATGGGAATACCACCATCTGCAAGTTCCCCTCAAAGGCACTCACCATCCTGACTTGGAAATATCTCGCTGTTTCTTCACTGTCATCGGGTCAAATTCCAAGAATTCCCTCCATAAGGGCATTGCAGGTCAACCTATTACATGTGGTCTACAGCTGTTCAAGAAGGCAGCTCACCAACATCTTCTCAAAGGCAACAAGGAATAAGCAATAAATGCTGGTCAGCCAGTAATGCCCATGTCCCATGAAACTAAAACAATCCTGTATCTTTTCTAAATTAGAAGGCTTAACATCTCAGAAACATTTTTCAAAGTGTGGTGACTGTTAGTCTGTTTCATTGGAGTATGTCCCACAATTAGAAGTGAGGCGAATGGCTGGTTATGCTATTTTATTTGGCATTGATTATTGGCTATGCCACAGGGAAGGCTCCTTACTCTTTCAAGGCTCTTCAACATTTATTGGTATGAGGTTCAACGATTAGCTCTTTATCCTGGAAAGAACAGCAATATCAACTGATGCAAGGTAACGGGTTGGAAAATAACATTAGGTATCTAATTTGGAAGAGTAAAAGCTGGCGAAATCCTTTAATTTTATGCCACAATTCATTCGATCTGGATATGGTGACTTTACTAGTCTGTACCATAGAAGAGTTCTTCTTGATGATATGCAACAAGTTTGGTGTGTGGCAATCCAAGTAAATAGTTTGCAGGTAAATCAAAATACACTAGTTCCCATGCCGAACAGATGCAGAACTGGTTTTCTGATTGATCTTGGCTTTTCCAGAAAAAAAATCCTTCAATTCATGTCTCAAACCAATTTCTCTTATCAACTTACCTGATTCATTTAGCACAGATGCTGCTCTCTTTATTACACTAGCATTCAAGTACTGGTCTTAAAAAATAAATAAAACAAATCCAATAGACCGCAGTTTAAGTTCATATATCAAGACAGTCGCAGTTGTGCTTTCTTGCTCGTCTTATTTTTATAATTGTCAGATAACTTACACATTTTATGTTTCATCTAGAGAGTATATTTGATTACATTTCATTTATATCTGTTAGGATGCCTACACTCTGCAACAGTCGGTGTCAGTCAGATCAATTTAATTTGTCAATATTTTTCTATTATATTGATTTTCATTTGTTATTATGAATTACATCAGTATGTGAATTCCCAGCAACTGAGCTAGTAGTGATCTATGTGATTATTCTGCCTCCTAATACCCCACCTATTTATTTTTCGCTTTGCGCTTAATAGAATTTTCCCTCCCCAGGAAAGGACAAAAGTTTTGGTTAGGTACACAGAAAATGCACAGCAATTCAGACAGAGGAGAATGAAGAAAATTGGCTGATATGTTTTTCTTAAATTGCCCTTATGATATGCATATAACTATGTTCTTGAGAAGGCAGGGGTGAGCTGCCTTTTGAAGCACAGGTACTTCCACAGTGCTGTTAGATCCAAAGTTACGATAATCTGACCCCCACTATGGTGAAAGAACAGTGATAATCAAACTGAGTTTGTGTATGACTAGATGGTGATGGTGTTCCCAGTGCACCTTTCACTCTTGTCCTGCTAGATAGTGGAGACACAGATTTGGGAGGTGTTTGTGAAATCTTATGTTTAACCAGCAAAGATTTCTTTAGAAAGTAGCAGAACAAAGTAGTGCTGGAGACAATTGCAAGTAGGAATGGCATTCTGCAAGATTAAGCCTCCACAAGAGAGATTGATGTGCATACAAATAGAATTCTGCTGGGATATTTGTGTTTAGCTCTACCATTGTGCCTGTTCTAACAACTTCCATTCAGAAAGATACTCCATATTACCGCACATCAGGAATACATTTCCATGGTGAAATAACTCCATAGAGGCCAGTATCCCATCATCAAGTCACCCTTTATTTACACGTGGAGAGTCCTTGGCACTGATCCAGCTCCCTCAGAGCCAGCTCTCAGAGTGAACAGGATGTCCAACACTCCTGTTCTTATCTCTCCGTCAGGGCTCCCTGATCGGACCAGGTTAACATCCCCAATCAGGGAACTTACATTCTGTGAGGTCCAACTGGGTGACCTCGGTACAATCACTACACAGGGCAAATACAATGGAGGATAATTTTCATCTTTACTATGTGGATGCTTAACTGGCGGAGTGGATTGCTTACCTTCTGTGTACCCATGAGACTTCTGTTTGCACACTGTCCATTGTCCAGCCTTTGGTTGGGAATAAAGTAAAACTGGGAACTTGAAACTAAAATATTTTCCCACACTGATTACTGCATGACACACAGATCTCACTGCTCCTATAAAGATTTCTCATCTTGGCTTAGTTACCACTTTCCCTTCTATCAATCATTGCAGCATCATGAGGAAAGCAGGAAGGTTTCCTCTCAACTATTTCAAGTAATGTATTTAATTTCACAGGGAGTACCTTCAGTGAGATATGGTATCCCAAATTGTATAATCTTGCCCCCCCAAAAAAACCATTTAGCTGATCTTGCCCACATTAACTCTTTGAAAGAGTTCTCTGATTAATCTCACACCCTTGCTCTTTCCCCAAAGCCCAGCAAACATTCCTTTATCATACACATATTCCATTCCCATTGAGAGTTAATATTGAACTTTCTCCCTCCAGCCTTTCTGACCGTATATTCAAAATCAAGATGTCTCACTGTGTGGAAAAATGCCTCATCTTGCCTCTGATTATTTCATCAATTAAATGCTGTCAATCTGCTTTCTGTGGTTACCAACACAGCAGAAACATTTTCCCCCTACTTACTCTATCATTAGGCCCTTTTATGCTTAATTCTTTGAACCATAGTGTTATACAATATTAATAGTTTCTTCTTCTGTAGGTGCACCGCGAGAACATGAGTACTTGGACATACTGGACATCTGACTGCAGCAACAGGACAGTGGAAGGATCTCCAGCCAATGAATGACAAAAGGATCATTTTGCAATGAATACATTTCTTCTGCTTGACTGTTACTTTTGTATATTGATTTCTCCAGTCGGTGTTTTGTTGGTTTCACTGTTCTACACGCTGGAAAATAAATGAAAATGCAGTTGGTGCCCTTCGTTCCAATGTCATAATTTGAGTCTTTTGCTCTTTCTGAGTTTTAAATACAGAAGGAGGCCATTTGGCCCACTGTACCTGTGCTGGTTCTTTTAACAAGCTATTCAATTATTCCAAGAGGACAGACTGGTCTTGACTCAATCATTCATCATGGCTTATACATAAACTGGAAGTTAGATTGCACTTTTCACTCCCTCAGAGCTTTGACAGTTCTAATGAGGATTTGTGTTTGTGCAAACTTTGAGTAAAGAGTGAAATTTTTTTTTTGTTGCTCTGTATTTGGGGAAGAAGAATTTTCAGCCTGGAGATGGTGGGGGTGCAGGAGTATGTCGGGGCCTGGTGAGGGGCTGTTCTGAGGTAGGGATCCTTGGAAGAACTAGATTTCCCAAATGTTCTTTAGGATTTGGTTGCAGGATTTTAAAAAATTCATTCATGGGATGAGGGTGTCGCTGGCTGGACTAGCATACACTGCCCATCCCAGAGGGCAGTCAAGATTCAACCACATTGCTGTGGGTCTGGAGTTACATGTCATCCAGACCAGGTAAGGATGGTAGTTTCCTTCTGTAGTGAGCCAGATTTTTTTTTTTCCTGACAATCAACAATGGTTTCCTGGTCATCATCATATTCCATATTTTTAAATTGAATTTAAATTCCACAACTGTCATGGCGGGATTTGAGCTCAGGTCCCAAGGACATTACATAGGTGCCTGGATTAACAGTCCAGTGATAATACCACTAGGCCATTGCCTCCCCAAAGGAGGGCTAAATTAATCCCCTTCCTGAGGCTGGCAGATGGAATGTCCATATCACAACACTGAAGCCTACAAGAGCAGAAGGGTGGGAGATCCTGGGGAGATGGTCTGGGAGTGGCTCAGAATGTAGGGTTTGGTGTGTAGGGAATAAGTGCTTGGTTGATGGGGGTTGCAAGCTTAGATGGTCATAAGACCATAAGACCATAAGACGTAGGAGTGGAAGTAAGGCCATTCGGCCCATCGAGTCCACTCCACCATTTAATCATGGCTGATGGGCATTTCAACTCCACTTACCTGCACTCTCCCCGTAGCCCTTGATTCCTTGCAAGATCAAGAATTTATCAATCTCTGCCTTGAAGACATTTAACGTCCCGACCTCCACTGCGCTCCGTGGCAATGAATTCCACAGGCCCACCACTCTCTGGCTGAAGAAATGTCTCCTCATTTCCATTCTAAATTGACCCCCTCTAATTCTAAGGCTGTGCCCATGGGTCCTAGTCTCCCCACCTAACGGAAACAACTTCCCAGCGTCCACTCTTTCTAAGCCATGCATTATCTTGTAAGTTTCTATTAGATCTCCCCTCAACGTTCTAAACTCTAATGAATACAATCCCAGGATCCTCAGGTATGTTAGGTCTACCATTCCAGGGATCATCTGTGTGAATCTCCGCTGGACAAGCTCCAGTGCCAGTATGTCATGCTGTGGGGTTAGGGGTATTCAATTTAGGGAGTGGGATATAGGAGGTATGATCTGTGCAATTGATGAGTCTGAAGGAAACTTGGTTCCTCTTGACCCACAAACAGTGCTGCAAAAGTACTTAGCTTAATGATTCTGTACCTTTTGTCCTTTTTTACCAAATTTTCTGAAGAATGGCAAATCCACATGTCATTAAAAATAGAAAGGACATTAAAGTGAAGATGTGTTGCTGCTTGCAAACAGATCAGGGTCACCTGCCCTTCCTTTCATTCCTGTTGAAACCAAAGGAGGTGAGTTCAAAATGAATTTGAGTCCCAAAATATTTCAATTTAACCTGTGGCATGAACCCAAAACACCCACTTTTCTTTTTAGGAGCTAAAATCAACCCATAAGTTTGAGAAGCTCAATGCTTCATGTAATTTTGATGTTTGGAAAGCTTTGTTCATCATTATCAGTGATCAATCTGGATTTTGCACTCCCAGTAGTCATGAATGCTGAGATATAAGGGTCTCAACCACATCACAACTTCAAGCCTATACACGTGTCTTATAGACCGGATCAAACCCCCTCAAAATATATGAAGGAGATAGCCTGGACCTTAACTTTTTCTTACTTTATAGACACGTGCCAGGTATTGCATTCTAAATGCATTTCGATTGGTCAAGCTGCCAGTCTTGAAACAAAATGCACTTTATTCATATACTGTAGTTAAAATAGCACAAAAAAGAGAATTGGAACAACTTAACTCTATTGGAAAACTTAACAGAATAATAGATCATTTAAATACTAAACACTAACTGTTCTAATATCGTAACATCCCATAAACACACCCTTGGCAATGGCAAACTTAATTCAATAGATTGTCTCGCATGCAATTCTAGCAGGAAGAACAGAACCCCAGCTTTTAGCTGTAACTGAGAGAGGATAAACAGCTCCCAGATCCAGTTTCAATGCCCCAGCATTTACCACTAAAGTAACTAAAACTAAAAGTCCTGGTTCTGGGGGAGCTTGACCCCACCCATTCAGGCTGTTTCTATTGTTCCAACTTTAATAAAAACCTTTGGCCTCACAAGCTGTCTACTTTATTGGATTCAAATAGACAGCTGTTCACCTCTGTCTTAAAACCCCTCTTCAAAAAAAGGACAAAAAAAGCACCTTTTAAAGCCATGCTCCTTTGTAAAACATTAGGGATTCACAATAAAAACCGAAAGAACTGCGGATGCTGTTAATCAGAAATAAAAACAGAAATTGCTGCAAAAGTTCAGCAGGTCTGGCAGCATCTGTGAAGAGGAATCAGAGTTATCATTCTGGATCTGGTGACCATTCCTCAGAACTGTTCTTGGATCAGGGATTCACAGTTTGTCTATTTGGGCTAATTGCCCCGAAACTAATGCGAAGTTTCACATAATCTTACTTGGAACCAGTATTATCAGACACACAGCATGCTCATCAGGGTTAATTCTGTACAAAAAGACAGCGCCAGCAACACATTGGAATCTTCAGCAAGAAGTACAGATCTGTTGACTGATGAATTTGTTGTTAATTGTTAATATAACATTTTCACGACTTAAATAGATTTTATCTATCTAACCTTTTGATAAGTTTGAGGGAACTTCTAAAAGACCTTTATTGTTTCTAACTTTTTAATAACACTTATCTGACTTTGATATTTCAACTTGAAAGTCTTTTACAATATTTTAAAATGTATATCACTTTTTATTGACATTTATCTAAATTAATATTTTAATGTAAAAGACACTGAAGCAAGTCTGAAGTGATCTTTAAAGGAAAATCCACATCGAATTAGACCCAATATACCGACCATTACAATGCACAGCTGGAACCAGTACCTACCGGAAGCAGCAAAAACCAGACCCTGTAGAATTCGAACTAGTACAAGACAACAGCGCTTCACAGGAGGCCCCACAGCACTGAGGATGTCACTCAGTAAGGGACGAAACGTCTGCCATTAAACCTCCCAGCTCGGAGAACGCACATACATCTACAAGGAAACTTCATTTTCTAAGATCCTTTTTACTTCTTTGTAGCATAGTTAGATGGGGGCAAACAAATGACAGTTGCAGTATGACGTGGATAAATGTAAATTTATACACTTGATTGTGAAAAACAGAAAAGTAGAATATTATTTGAGTAGTAGGGGAGACGTCAAGGTACATATTTGTACCAATGATATAGATAGAATGAGGGTTGAGATCTTGCATCAAGAATTTAGGGAGCAAGGCAGCAAACCAAAGAGCAGGACCTCAAAGGTTGTAATTGCTGGGTTACTCCTATTGCCATTGGCTATGAGTACAGAGATAGGAGAATAGAGCAAATGAATGTGTGGCTCAAGGCTTTGTACAGGAGGGAGGAGTTTAGATTCTTGGGTCATTGGGACCATTTCTGGGGAATGTGGGATCTCTGCAAGTGGGATGGTCTTCACCTGAACCAGAATGGGACCAACATCCTTGTGGGTGGCATTGCTAGTGCTGTTGAAAAGAATTAAACTAGTCCAACAACGGGAGAGGACATAGAGTGTTAGTACAACAGGGATACAATGTGCTTTTGTAAAGTAATCAGCTATGCGCAGATTCAAGGGAATAAGGCAAGCTGGATGATGTCTGCAATAATGCTTTGCCTTAAGTACTTTAAGCCCATATTTTAAGTATTAGGGGTAAGACAGATAAGTAAAAGACATGGATTGAGATGGAATTCTGACGTTGTTGCTATCACAGATACATGGTTGAGGGTGGGGACGGACTAACAATTCAATATTCTTGGCTGTAGGATTTTCAGGCAGGATGGGGAGGGTGTAAGAGACGAAGTAGTCTCACTTTATTAATTAAAGATTCAGCTACTGTAATAAAGGTGGACAATATCTTGGAAGATTCTTCAAATGAAATTTTGTGGATACAGCTTAGGAATAAAAAACAGGGGCAGTCACTATAGACTCAAACAGAATGCAGGTATGTAGACAACATACTGAGGTGTGTAAAAACAATGAAAAAGTAATAATAAAAACAAGAATAAATGAAGTCCAGTGTATTAGAATGGTCAGGAATTAAGCTGTGCCCTGTACCATACATGACCCTGTGTTTTCCTTTAAAGGTCCTCACATCATTGGGCCTTGCGGCCCTCTGCCTCATAGTTTGAGACACCTACTCTGCCCATTCTGAATATGGTTACAACCATTTTGTTCCCCATTGCACAATCTCCATTCCCAGTGTGATGGAAGGAGACAGTGAATGTTCCTTGGCCAGTGGCTTCCAGCCTCTGCGTCGACATGTAGATGACACATTGGGCATCCAGATTCCATTCCTGATGTCCTTCACCGTAGGTTTCGCCCCCACAACACCCACCCCGGGACCCCTCCCATCCATCTACATGAGTCTGCACCTGCCCACCTTCACCCCCGTCCCCATGCACTGATAGGCCTGGCACATCAAGGTGGCAATGGTGTGAGCAAGCAGGTAGGTGTTAAGTAAACAAATGCTTAGAGACCAAGTGAGCAGCTGTGAGATGCAGTATGGTTCAGTCTGTGACCTGTTGTGTCTGAATGCACTCCCAGTGTGTCCCTGTTGTAGCTTTTCAGTGTTAGTTGTCAATACATCCTGCAATGCAAGTCTGGGCTTTGTCAGCAGACCTTCAGTGAATTAGAGACGTACTATGGTGTTTGTGAGGATTTGCAAACACCAGATGCTAATGTTAATGGACACGGACTGCATGTAGCTGGTGCCCATGGCTCATAACCTGACATGCTGTTTGGGTTGAAGGGACTGGAATGTTCTTCAGAGTAAGTGGTGAGCAGAAGTCACCTGATACCCACTTTGATTTCCATGTCATGATTTCACAATGTCACGCTTGGTTGGTGTGTTTGGCAAGATATGGACCTGAACGTTAATGAGATGGTTGATAGTGGTGTGTTGACTCAGGGGTTATCATTGCTGCCGCGCCAGGAATCTGGGTTTTATTCCAGCCTTGGGTGACTGCCTGTGTGGAGTTTGCACGTTCTCCCTGTGTCTTTGTAGGTTTCCTCTGGGTGCTCTGGTTTCCTCCCACAGTCAAATGATGTGCAGGTTAGGTGGATTTGCCATGGGAAATGTAGGGTTACAGGAATGGGGTGGGTGGTAGGCTCTTTGGAGGTTGGTACAGACTCGATGGGCCAAATGGGGTCTTTTTCTGCTCTGTAGGGATTCTATGATTCAACTTGAGCTGTTGGTAGGGCCTTGATTGATAATTTGCTGAAACTTGCCTCAGAGCCCAGCAAAAGCATAAAAGATGGAATGAGATGCTCCTGACAGCGAGATGGACATTCTGGACCTCATCGGTCTATGCCACAAATCTTGCCATAGCCTACATCATTCAGACCCCTATAAGATTTTGTCCGCAGTGACTAACAGATCTGTAAATGCAATGATTTGCTGGATTTGTGAGATATTTTCAAACATATATATGAGTGTGAACCTCTATTGAAGCTCACTGCTAAGGATTTGCTGTGGCATTGGGGCACAGAACACGAAATGCCTTCCATTAGAATCAAAAAACTAGTGATGACCAGTCCAGTCCTGAGGTATTACATATCAATAACGAAAGCATCTTGCAGTGCGGTGCTAGCAAGACATTTATGTAATAAGGCCAACCAGTTGCATCCAGGGTGTTAACACAACCTAAACAGTGCTGTGCTCAGAGAGAGGAGGAGGGACTGGCTAATGCCTTTGCTTGAAAGCATTTTAATCAGAAACAAAGTGGCAGCAACTACAAACCACTTCAAATCTGCTTCCTCAAACCACTTTTTCAAGGTGTCTGCAAAGAATGCTCCTTCATTTGCAAAAGTATCCTCTGGAAGTGATGTACAAACATGGGAAATAGCAACACATTACGGATGTGCTGGTGCCAGCAATGTTCCTTACGATAGAAGTTGAAGGTTAATGAGGTAGCGTGTGAAATCTTTCAGATCCTCCCAGAATCTAGATCCAGAGCAAAGCTACAACTGTTGCAACAAAAAACTTTCAGGGGCATGTACAACAAAGTGAAACACCCCTGCACTGTCCCTGTTGGACTTTAAAAGCGTAAGAGGTGGCTTGATTGAACCATTTACAAACCTGAGCAATCTTGACAGCGTGGATGGGTCAAGGATACTTCCTGTTGTGGTAGAATCCAGAAGTAGAGGTCACCGAAAAAAACAAGGGCTCGTCCATTTCAGACTGATAACGAGACTTTTCCTCACAGAAGGTCATGAGAATTTGAAACTTTTTCCATCAAAAGACGGTGGAAGCAGGGTCTTTGAATATTGTAAAAGCAAAGGTAAATAGATTCTTGATAAGTGAAGGGGTGAAAGGTTATTGGAGGTGAGTGGGTGTGTAGAGTAATGAGATTGGCAATTACGTTATTGAATGATAGAACAGGTTTGAGGGGCTGACAGGCCTACTCCTGCTCTTCGGTTGTCTGCCTGGCTGTATAGTCATATATAATGAGAAGCAACAGATCAATGTGCTCTGGAAGTCATCAATCCAGAAGAGACATTAAATTTGAAAGACAAGTATCCTGTCAAATCAAGCAAATGACACAAGAAAATGCAATTACCCGAGGACTATAGGAAGAAGTGGTGAAAGGATGGCTAGAAAGAATCAAGGACACTCCAGTTGCTGTGAGAGAGAAGTAGTCAGACAGATAGACCAAATTATATCTCATACAGAGGAAATAGAGTCACTGTCCCTATGGAAATAAGAAAATAGAAACTGAGGAACATCCAGGCAAGCCATCAATGAAATGAAAACCGAAAGAACCGTGGATGCTGGAAATCAAAAACAGAAATTGCTAGAAAAGCTCAGCAGGTCTGGCAGCATCTGTTGAGAGAAATCAGAGTTAACATTTTGGGTCCAGTGGCCCTTCCTCAGAAAACATAATGTAACGTCAATAAAATGAGTCAAGTTTGAGAGAGTCAGGAGAAGTACACCATTGGACAAACACAAGCAATGTTGTTAAGGACCACAATCGCTAGTGCAGTCCTTGTACTGGCTACGGAACTACAGAAGCTACTTGTGACACATGACATCCCAGAAAGACCATGGATGAAGTTTAGAGTAGATCTCTTTATTCTCACAGGAACTAACTGCCTTGTCACCGTTAACTACATTTCAGACCCCTGAGAGTTAGATCAGTAGACATCAATGACGACCAGTGACTTTCTAGAATGTCTGAAAGCTAACTTCAGTGTGTACATCATTCCCAACATTGTGCTGAGTGACAATGGCCCTCAATTCACAAGAGAAAGACTTCAATAATTGCATAATGGATTGGGAAGTTCAACACTATTCATCATCTCCATATTATCCCCAGTCAAATGAAAAAGCTAAGGCAGCAGTGATAGAGCTGGTGACATAATGGCTTTGTCACTGGACTAGTAATCTAGCGATTAGAGCTATGGCACTGGTGTCATGGGTTCTTGCGCTATGGCAACTGATGGCTTTAAAACAAATTCATAATTCTAGAATGAATGCCAGCCTCAGTGATGCTGACCACCAATTTTTGTAAAAACCCATCCAGCTCACTAATGCTGTTTAGAGAATGAAATCTCCTATCCTCATTTGGTCTGGCCTACATGTGCCTTCACACCAATGTAGTTGTCTCTTCCCTCCAAGATGGTCCCAACAAGCCATTGAATTCAAGGGCAGTTAGTGATGGGCAGCAAATGCTGGCCTTGCCAAGGACACCCATGTCACATGGAAGGCTAAAGGAAATAAATTCTCAAAGAGATCATAAAGAAATCTAACAGATCCTGCAAAGTCTTGTACAAGTCAATCTTCAAGCAGCAAAACACAGGCTTGGAAACTTGTGCAGTCCAAAGATTAATGTCACACCACACTGAAACTATTCCAGTAACAAAAAAAAATTACCGAAGCCGAAGTAGTAACAGGTATGAGTGGTGAAATCAAGGTAAGATGACAGAAAGCCATAATTCACTTAAATAAAATGGCCAAATTGGTGGCAGAGCTGGTGTTGGACAGAATATCAGATTGCAAATGTTCAACACTGTTAACAAATGTCAGTCCACATGACAAATTTGGATCTGTGCTGAGCCATTGTTACCTTAATCCTAATGAACTCGAGTGAACTGTTGTATCATGGCAACTGCAGATATCTCTGCCTTTACATCAGCTATCCTCTTGTCCTGTTGCAGGATTCCTCAGTCAGAGACTGGGTGCCTTTGAAAGAAGGACAGTGTCCCATCATCCTTGGGAGTCAAAGTAAGTGTCCACAGGTTTGTTTGTTGTGCCCTGTGCATGGCAAGCCCTACCCACCACTTGGGCAATATCATCAGCAGCAAGATAAGGCCCATGAGGGAGAAGTATTTGGCCAACTCGGGCCTCAGTTGGCAGTGAGGCAGGAAGACTGCCCATGGATTTAATCAAAGGAAGCAGGAAGATGGCAGGGACACACCTACCACTATCCTGTCTCATTAAATACCCCTGCCACCAGGAGAGGGCTCAGGATTCTATCTTATTTGGGCTAACTAGATTTTTCTTTCTACTTTTCAAAAAATTCTATTGATTTGATTTGATTTATTTATTCTCACGTGTATTGTGTATTTATTACAAATACAGTAAAAAGTGTTGTCTAATGTGGCCACTCTCCGACGCCATCTTAAAACATAGAAAATGAACCAAATCACAGAATATAGAGCCAGAGAAACAAAATAATAAAGTTTGCCTTATAACCTTAGCTCAAAGAAGTTAGGTGGTTTTTGGAAGAACTCCCCTTCTAGCTCAGCCACGCTCCTCCACCTCACTGCCTTGAGACGGTGCTGTTAAACTGATGGCACACCTGGAATCGTGGCTCACCATGACACTGCCACTGGAAGGAAGGCTCGCCACTCTCCAATGCCATCTGACTCCCACCCAATGCCACTGCCACCGTGAGTTCATGTGCTGGGACCAAACTTGCTGCAGTTGCCTCCTCTGCCCTCAGGTGTTGGGCCTAGCTGTAGACCTGGAGTCATGGCTTGGCCTACGAGTCTGCACGGGGCGGGGGGATCAAGCCTGGGACCTGCTCCTTGCTCGCCGGGAGACCTCGGGCTGGGGGTGGAGCTGTGTGTCTGCCTCATTCTGGCATTGCTGCTGCCAACGGACTCCTCCTTCTTCAACACATACTTGGCACCGCCACTCCATGGGCCCATGCCGCCATCTTTGTCTGCCATTCTGTGCAGGGCCCACTCTCACTGATGCTGCTGCAACCAAGGTGAATGCCAGAGAGACAAGTCTTCAAAGAAAAGAAAGCAAAACTAAAAAAAAGCAGATGGAAAAACAGGCTCAACAGCCCAAAAGCTTTTACTCTGCTGCCACCATCTTGGTGACATGATTAAAATGATTTTGAATATTTTAGAATGAATGCAGTCTAATATATAAATGCAGTTTCAAGTAGAACACAAGCACTAATTTATAAATATAACTTTCAGTAATTGACACCACACATTACCTTCATTTCATACTTATTAAAATCATCCAGAAAGATAACATTTCAATGGTCAGTTATATGTCATTATGAAACATCTTATTCTAAGCAAGTGTGTAATATTTCTTTAGAGATAGTAGGAACTGCAGATGCTGGAGAATCTGAGATAACAAGGTGTAGAGCTGGATGAACACAGCAGGCCAAGCAGCATCAGAGGAGCAGGAAAGCTGACATTTTGGGCCTAGACCCTTCTTCAGAGGGGTCTGAAATAAAATAAAATAAAAGCAGAAAGGACTGAAGCAGCTCAGCAAGTCTAACAGCATCTGTGGAAAGAGAAAAACAAAATTAAACATTTCAAATCCAATAGCACATTTCTTTGGAATGCCAAAGAACAGCCATATTGTGTTTGAAACGTTAACTCTTACCTTCTGCACAGATGTTGTAAAACTTTTTGAGTTTCTTCTGTTTGTGTATTAGATCTCCAGCATCTGTAGTATGTACGTTATTTTTGGCAATCATGGTCTAAGTCCAACTTTGACTGTTTTAAGTCCCTCCACTGGTTTCTACAAAGGCTTTAGACAAGCTTATCTTAGTTCCCTGTAGTTATGGATATGCAGCACTTTAAACTCGCATTGTTAAACTGATAAACAGATGGCGTTATGTTAGTAGAGGGGCTTCCCTTTGGGTGGTTGAAGTAGATTGGGTAGAACTGTATTTTTCCAGTGCAGTAATTGTGCCCTGGATATTTACGTACGCAGTCTGGTCCCAGAGGTGGATGGAAACACGAAGCTGAGGATAGATACTGTGTGGTGTGGGCTCTGATGTGGTGTTCACAAAGCACTTCTACTCCCCCTGGCAGTGCTGCAAACATACTTACCTTAATCCTTGAAGCAGCTCTCACCTCCTATCAGTTGCTGGATTCCTCGAGGCCTCAGAAAATCAGCTGTTCAAGATTAAACCTGCAAAGTTGGCTGTCAACCTTGGCCTTAATCAAATTGTAGAGCATGTTGGCTGGGTCGTCCTTGCTTTGACTCTATTGAAGTTGGAAGTTGACAGGCTGGCATTTGGATTTGGATATTTTAGGTTTAAATAGCTTAAAACTTTTATTGTCCAATTATAGTATCCCCAACTTGTCCTGCCATGTTTAAAAGATTAATATATGGCCTCCAGATCACTCTGCTCCTATACTCGCTTTCTTATGCACTTCTTTTTTCAAATGCATTTTGCAAGTTCATACACACAGTATCAAGCCTTGAAGAAAGGATATTGACTTTCACTTAATAATCTTTGTTTTTCCAAATACCAATTAATTTTGTCTTTGATTATTAATGCTAAGATAACTGGCTAGTAACTCATGGATTCTATATTGTACCTTAGTATTCTAGAGACTGCCTCTTTTAGTTTACATTTGTAGATTATATTGATCCTCTTTGTGCTCCCCCACTGGATCAATTTGATACTTCTCTCATTTCCACTTGTTAAACTTCCTGTTGCTTTTCTTACAGTTTAACTCAGTTTGGCTCTATTGTCTTTAATGTTTGTCCCTTGATCCCTGCATTGATGTCAACTTTTGCCTTTCCGTTCATTACCTTCCATCTCCTCTTCTTCTCATTCCCTTATCTCTTCAATGGCATCCACTTTCCTTTCCTCTTCATTGTCTATTGCACTCTCCCCTGTCAGCCACTCTGCCTTTCCTTTAGTTTTGCCTGGCATTCATCACAACACTTTCGCCATTCCCTTTATCCACTTCTAAGTGCTTCAGCTCTGTGAATCTTGCTACTAAAGGAAAGAATTCTGGCCACTGTAAACCACAGTCAGGAAATTTGATTCTCCTGGGAGCTCAGGCCTACAGTACAGTATGCAGCAGCTGTGACCACTTCCATTGGCAGCTGAGCTCTCACAGCAGTAGCCTGAGTGGGAGATGAGCCAGAGTCCACACTGGCAAGTGGCCTGTATTAACTTGATGTTTCTGGGTGAAAACAAGAGGAGAAGAGCCAGCAGGATTTGATCTATTTGGGATATCACAAACTTGACATTTCCAAATCTAACAGAAAATATTTAGCTTCATTGAGGAACACTATTATAAATTACGAGTGAAATGAGGTCTATAATCAGGATTAATCTTTCTCAATTGAGCATTCTTGTTTGCTGGCCTCTTATCTTCCATGATCCATAGATTTTGGTTCATGCAAAACTCACAGCAAGACCCATTCATCTAATGCTCTTGAACTCTTTTTTCCAAAATCTCTTCATTGTTCCAACCAATTAGGCCCTCTTCCTTGTTTTGCAATGGATCCTCAGCCTGTGAACTCTGTTCTTCCAAATATGGCCATTCATCCCTTCCTTTAAGCCACTGGTATCTTCACCTTCACCTGTTTAGGCTGTAAGCTCTAGAATTCTCTGCCCAAATCTCTCTGCCTCTCTACCTTTCTCCCCTCCTCAATGGCTTTCCTTAAAATCCAACTCTTAGAGCAAGTATTTAGAGTCAGAGAGTCACACAGATGTACAGCATGGAAACAGACCCTTCAGTCCAATTCTTTCATGTCGACCAGATTTGCTGCATTAATATTGTCCAATTTATGAGCATTTGGCCCATGTTCCTCAAAACCCTTCCTATTCATATACCCATCCAGATGCCTTCTAAATGTTGTAATTGTACCAGCCTCTACCACTTTCTCTGGCAGCTCATTCCATTGACGCACCACCCTCTGCGTGAAAAAGTTGGACACTCAGATCCCTTTTAAATCTTTCCCGCCTCACCTTCAACCTATACCCTCTAGTTTTGGACTCCCCTACTCTGGGAGTAAGATCTGACTATTCATCCTATCCATGTCCCTCATGATGTTATAAACTTCTATAAGATCACCCCTCAGCCTCTGACACTCCAGGGAAAGTGGGCCCAGCCTATTCAACCTCTCCCTATAGCTCAAACCCTCCAACCCTGGTAACATCCTTGTAACTCTTTACTGAACTCTTTCAAGTTTAACAACATCCTTCCTATAGCAGGGAGGCCTGAATTGCACACACAAAGTGGCCTAACCAATGTCTTGTACTGCTGCAACATAACCTCCCAACACTTATACTCAATGCATTGACATTTGGTTTTTTTTAATTCATTCAAGGGATGAGGGTGTCACTCGCCAGGCAACATTTATTGCCCATCACAAATTGTCCAGGGGGCAGTTAAGAGTCAACCACATTGCTGTGGGCCTGGAGTCACATGTAGGCTAGACCAAGTAAGGATGGCAGTTTCCTTCCCTAAAGGACATTAGTGAACGAGATTGGTTTTTCCAACAGTCGACAATGGATTTACAGTCATCATTAGACTCTTAATCCTAGATATTTATTGAATTCAAATTCCACCATTTGCCATGGCAGGGTTCGAATCCAGGTCCCCAGAGCATTATCTGGGTCTCTGGATTGACAGTTCAGCGATAATACCTGTAGGCCATTGCCTCCCCATAGTTACATAGACGTAACATCACCTTTTTTTGGCTCCATTTCAATTTTTGTCATAATAATGCTCCTGTGAGATGCTTAGGATTGTTAGCTATGTTAAAAGTGCTATATGCAGTAGTTGCAAGTTATTATTGCTTCTGTCTTGCTAATAACTCTGTTAGGTTGCAGAAGAATATTGAAAGTAGGAAAAATAATTCAAGTTAATTATTCAGGACCAGCTTGCAAAATTAATTTCCAACCCAACACTTTACTAGTTAATACTTTAATCTCTTTGGATTTTAGAAACGGGCCATGGGACTAGATTAAAATTCAAACTTTGTGACTCACTGGGATTGTAGATGTTAAGGAAGAACAAAGATGTGCTAATATTAAGATTAAATAACAATGTAACAAAGCTATTGGTTGTGAAATTAGAAAGGATGGAAAAAAGTAGTAACAGTTGACATCTAAATGTTTGTTGAAACAAATAGATAGGAACAGGAGTAGGCCATTCAGTCCCTTAGTATAGTTATGGCAAACCCGCTATCTCAAAATCCCACTATTCCGCTTTCTCTCCATACGTTTTGATGCCTTTAATATTTAAAAATTTGTCAATCTAATTCTGGTGCATACTCATAATCTACCTTCCACAGCTGTTTGTGGTAGCAAATTCCACAGGTTGGCCACTCTGAGTGAAAAACATTTCCTTCATTTCAGGCTTAAATGGCTTACCCCAGATATTGAAACTGTGACCCTCTGGTTTTTGACTCTCCAAACCAGGGAAATATTGTTGCATCTGGTCTGTCTAGCCTTGTTGGAATATTATCTTTTTCAATCAGATCCCCCCTCATTCTTCTAAATCCGAATGACTACAGGACCCATTAAACCAATCTTTCCTCATACAACAGTATTACCCTCCCCGGTATCTGCCTAGAGAACCACCGCTGTACTCCCTCTATGGCTGTTGTCTTCCATTAACACAAAGTACACACTGGCCTGCTACTTATGACAAGAAGAGTTAATATTGCTGCTATGTTCAGAATATCTGTTAGATTTCATTTCAGAACTGTTTATCCAATCACACTTAGAACAATCAAAGCAATTCAGAAGTTGGACTAAGTTCAACACCATAAATTGCAGGAGGGAAATGTACTGAAGTATCCCTGTTCCTTAAATGGATCAGATCCTTAGTGAAGCACGTCAATGATTAAATTTATATGGAAAAATGGTTTATGTAGCTTTAATGCAATTTCAATTCAACATTATTCTTTCCTTAATATTCTGACCACCACTTACCTGTCACCTGCTGAATTTGTTTGTCTATTTTGTTACTACATGATACATGTTTGCATGTTTTAACGTATTTTCTTCGCCTATTGTATACATTTTTCAATGTAAGTTACATTGCAATTCACCCTTCCGACAGCGAACGTGAAGTACTATCATTATTTACCCCTTACACTGACTTAAAATGCACTGGTGTCTCTGAGGAAGCCAGATGTCTTTTTTACCCTCATCATCCACACGGTTCAACTCCCCAAAAAGGTCCTCACATCCCAATCTGTCATGGTAGGATTTGAACTCAGGACATCAGGTTTGCAAGCTCAGTCCAAAAGCTTATTCACAGGTAATCTTTCTCAAATGATTGAAGGCAGATATGAAAGATCATTCTTCGTATCATACTGTTAACCTCTGGGTTATTCCTGGCATCAAATATTGAAATAAGATGAAATACTGGGCACACTCCTGAGCATAACAACATCTGCATCATATCCAGTGTGACCAGCTCCACTAGCTTGAGGGAATATCACGAGTAAGCACAAGGTTTGGAAGTGTTTAATTCCATCTTCTGTTGATGATCCCTTAATTGGCTCTTTAGGACCATGTCTCTGAACTAGCTAAAACACTATGACTGTTGGTCCCTTCCAGACTGCATAGGAGTTCATGAGTTTCATATAAGCTTACTTGAGGGATATTGCTCAGTGAAGACCTGATGGAACCAGTTTATAATCCACAATTTACCCCACCCACTCTGACAGCACACCAGATTTGTAAAAGATAAAAGTTCTATTTTGGCATTTTTTGATTTTGCTTTTTGTTCAGGTTTCTCCTTTCTCAATTATGCTGCTGCTTTAGAATGTAACTGAATGCTTACTATCCCAATTGAAGTGAATCCTTCACTTTTCTTCCTGCAGGATTTTATAAATGCTGTTTCTGTCCTTACTTGGTACAGTTGTTAACTCAGTTGATGTTAATACTGAGATAACAACGTGTAGAGCTGGATGAACACAGCAGACCAAGCAGCATCAGAGGAGCAGGAAAGCTGAAATGGGTCTGAAGAATGGTCTAGGCCCAACACGTCAGCTTTCCTGCTCTTCTGATGCTGCTTGGCCTGCTGTGTTCATCCAGCTCTACATCTTGTTCTCTCAGATTCTCCAGCATCTGCAGTTCCTACTATCTCTGACGTTAATACTGATCAAGTCAGTTCCCAATGTGAGGCCTGGCTTATTAGCCCATCATTTTGTTATTTTTTTGGCTAACTGTGAAAGTCAGTCACTGAGCGCATTCACAAGTTGACATCATACTTATAACAAAAAATTTAGAAGTTTATTAAGCGACGAAACAAAAAAAACATGAACTATGTTACCCTAGACAAAAGGTTGGAAACTTTCCTTTACTGATGTCAGAAAAAGTTGCAAAGTCACACCATTCCTTTCATCCTATATAAAATTCTTCCTTACAAACACCAAGACTTCAGGGAAGAGCTAAAATAAAAACAAAACTGAGGATGCTGGAAATCTGAAACAAAAACAGAAAGTGCTGGAGAAACTCAGCTAGCAGCACTTCTAACAAAGAGCCACTAGACACAAAACATTAGTTCAATTTGTTTCTCTACAGATGCTACTGAATCCACTGATCTTCTCCAGCGCTGCTTTTGTCTTAGTGCAGAGCTGCTGAGGATTCTTGTTCTGGTCTAGGCTGTAAATTTCCTTACAGGTTTTTTTCAATGAGGATCTCTCCCTCGGATGCCTAAAACAAGTTGCAAAAACAACACTGTCAATTTAATTTCAGAGAACTTCACAGAAACCAAGGGTTTATGTGTCCTTCACTTTTTTGCATAGAGCACATCGACTTATTGAATTGTTCTGCTTTTCTCAGTATGTTGTTGGATTCCTAATGCTAAATAACAGCATAGTTTGTTTTTCTCTACCTATTTGAAAGGCAAACTGTTCACCTCAAGGGTTTGAAACTTCATTAAAATACATGTAAACAAAAAAAAAATAAAAAATCACTGGACTAGTAATCTAGAAGGCCAGACTAATGTTCTGGGAACATGGGCTCAAATCTCACCTTAGCAGATGCTGAAATTTGAATTCAATGAAAGGTTTTGAATGAAATGCCAGCCTAAAAGTAGCCATGTAACCACTGACAAATGTTGCAAAACACATCTGGTTCACTAATGAAGGGAAAGAAATCTTCCATCCTTACCTGGTCTGGTCAACATGTGACTCCAGATTCACAATATGGTAGACATTGGGCAATTAGGGATGGGCAATGAACGCTGGTCTATCTACTGACACCCCGCTCCATTAACAAATTAAAGCAAAACCTCTCAGCACCAAAACTAAAAGCACTCAAAGATGAAACTAAACAATGTCTCCTCCTTCTTAACACATGGAATGTAATAGTTTAAAGTTATTCATTATTCTTAACACAGTTCTGTAGCAAGAGGTCAATGATTCATAGGGCAGTATGGTGGCTCAGTGGTTAGCACTGCTGCCTCACAGTGCCAGGGATCTGGGTTCAATTCCACCCTCAGGTGACTGTCTGTGTGGGCTTTGCACATTCTCCCTGCATCTGCACAAGTTTCCTCCCACAATCCAAAGATGTTCAGGTTAGGTGGATTGGCTGTGTTAAATTGCCCATAGTGTTTGGGCATGTGTAGATTAGGGGGGATGGGTCTGAGTGTTGGTGTGGACTTGTTGGGCCTGTTTCCACACTGTAGGGATCCTATGAATAATAGAGATGCTTTCCATCTGCAATGTGCCTGTGGTTCATTTTCTGGGATGAACATTTTGATTTTCCTTTACTGAGGCACTCACACCACACCTATGGACGCATCAATCTGCCATTACTATGGAATGGTCACTTGACCCTCAGCTTACACTATAGCAGTCTATATGATATGAATCTTTGGGGAGACAGTGTTGTAAGGGCAATGTAGCTGGCCAAAATAATCCAGTGGTGAGGCAGCTTTGAAAAGTTTTCTCCCTAATTGTTCATCTGTCTCAGTTCTGAGCTGAACTTACAACTACAATAAAAATTAAAAGCTTCAAACCTGCATGGAAGCTAAAATTACTGCACAAAGGCCAAGTCCCGTCACCAACTCACCCATAATTCACAAGTGCACAGTACACTGGCGCGCGCCAGCCAGCCAGCCAGCTCAGGGTCAGCCTTCAGCTGAGGAGATTCTAATCTCCTGGTTATATTGGTCAGCCAAGGCTTTCCTGATTGGCCCAGGTTAACAACTCCAATCACGTACCTTGAAGTCAATGAGGTCCACCTGGACCCAATCACTACATCCCTCCCCCAGGTCTGGGGATGTAGGCCTGGTCTTTCACTAGTAGCTTCTCTTGAAATGCTTTCACCTCAGGTTCAGTTCTTCTGACTCAGACTTGGACACAGGTGGCGTGTACCAGACCATGGCCCCTATTTTGCATCTGAAATGTCTCAGGAGAGTTTTCTCCTCTTCTTCCAGTGGCAACGGTATTGAGGCTGCATCTATTTTGGACTCTGAGGTTTCCTAAATAGAGGGAGAATCACCTTTGGTTTCAGCCAGGCCGTCTGGCTGTTCTGAGGGTCCAGGTATGTTTTACTCCTGCCCCGTTTGCGAGGTAACAGCTTTCAGGTGATCCGTGTGTTTGCTCAGGGCTGTATCGCCTACCCAAACTTTGTAAGTCACAGGACCTGACCTCATCAACCTCACCTCATATCTGCACAGGGCCATTTCCATGGTTCCGGCACCAAACTTCATCCCCTGAATTAAATTGTCTCTCTCGTTTTGAGGAGGTATTTGGCTGGCATTGGCATTCCTGCTGCTGTTTCACCCTCCCCCCAGGTCTGAAAATGTCAGGTTTAACCTGGTGCGGAGTCTTCTCCCCATCAGCATCTCTGCTGGAGCAATCCCTGATGTTGCACGTCGGGTCATCTTATGGTCCCTCCGCTCACTATATGCCCTGAGTGAGGCTCTGCGAATGCCTACCCTGAAGTGGTGTACCCCAAGCTCATTTGAACAGGTGAAGGTGTGCACTTCCATTGGGATGCCCTGTAGTTCCCATGCTCTACTTGCCACATTTTCTAATGACAAGGTCAGCTGTAGTGTCTGTTTGAAGTCCAGTTTGGCTTTAGCTAGTAGGGACTTCTGTGTGGTTGTGTCTTATTCTGACATACAAAACAGTCTCTCAGCATCTCATTCAGTGTTAACTCAAAATCACAAGCCTCTGCCAGTCATTGTAACCTTGTCAAAAATCTCCATACAGATTACCCCAGTTCTCTAACAGCTGAATAAAACCGAAAGCATCTGGGAATTAGAGGAGATTTGGGGTTGTAACATTCCTTAACCAATTCTGTCAACTCTTGGAAGGTTTTAGTGTCTGGTGCCTCTTGGAAAGTTAAGCCCCTAATAACCAAAAATGCTGCAGGTCCACATGCAGTCAGAAGGATTGCGCATTGCTTTTCATCTGCCCCAATGTCATTTGCCAGGAAAAGATATTGTATTCTTTCCACACATTGCGTCCAGTCATTGACAGCAGGTCAAACAGGTCAAGCTCTCCAAATAGAAGCATGATGCCAGAAATGTTTACTCCAACTCCACAACAGCAGTTGCAAGCGAATGTTCTTCAGGCATGTCCTGTTATCTCTTGTTGCCACCAAAATGACTGCATAGAGGCTGGGTCCTGTCACCAAATCATTCGTTATTTACTAGTGCACAGTGCATTGGCTGTGGCCATTCAGCTCGGAGTCTGTCCTCAACTGAGGAGATTCTAATATCCTGGTTACATTGGTCAGCCAAGGCTTTCATGATAGGCCCAGATTAACAACCCCAATCAATACCTTGTAGTCAATGAAGTCCACCTGGTTCCAATCACTACAGAAGCATAGCGTCATATACCCCTCTCTCTCCTTAAGAAGAAAGAAAACATGAAATGCTGCTGCTGGTACAACTTAAGCAAAAACTGAGGAATTTTAAATGGTCTGGAAAGGATAACTTCCAAATGCCATGAGAACAAACTAAGGTTAAAAACATGAAAAAGCAGTTTTCTACATTAAAACAAGTATTACCTGTATACAGATGTCAACTGATTCTTCCATTTTAATTTTTTTATAAATCAGTGCAAATATTTAAAAGAAGTGGTCATCATATCCTTTTTCTGATATAAATGCTACCTACAGATAAAAGTCTGCTGAAGCAAGTCTGCAATCTTAAAGGGACAGAAATAAACAAAACAAAATGAAGTAGAGAAGTCAAGAAAACACAGAAAACCACTACACCTCAATGTAGTCTCTCTCACTGAGAATTTTAAACCACCAAATGATGGAAAGCAAAAACATAACATTTGCATCAGCACTTCACTGACATTCTCTCAGAATATCAATTATATAAAGACGGTATCAATCTTTATGGGTCATTAGACAATTGAAAAAGGACAGCAGGCAGTCAAACTTCTCACTTTGAATCGTGAAGGTTTAAGAAGAATAAAGTGTTCCAGCATTTCTGACAATGATTGCAAAGATCTTGACAATGCTTTTTCTTGGATTTAGAAAATCAACATAAAGTGTAACAGATTTCAGAGCACATCATACAATTAGATGAAATAATTGATTAATTTGCATGCAGTACTGACACAAAGGTACAGAATGTGATTTTACTGAAGCTAACTGAGGTGAATGGCTTATTCAACTGGCTATTGCATTAGTGGGAAGGTGATGGCCTAGTGGCATTATCACTACCCTATTAATCCAGAAACTTAGCTAATGTTCTGGGGACCCAGGTTTGAATTCCACCACAGCAGATGGAGGAATTTGAACTCCATAAGAAAAAATCTGGAATTAAGAACAGACTGATGACAATGCAACCATTGTCCATTGTCGGAAAAATCTATCTGGCTCACTAATGTCCTTCAGGGAAGGAGATCTGGCCTACATTGCTCCAGACCCACATCAATGTGGTTGACTCTGAACTGCCCTCTGAAATGCCCTAGCAAGCCACTCAGTTTTATCTCACCATCACCTTCTCAAGGGCAACTAGGGATGGGCAATAAATGCTGGCCAGCCAGTGATGCTAAAATCCGAAGAATGAATAAAAAAACTTTGCAACTATCAAATCTTCCTGAAAGGTACTTTTGGAAAAATTCAGAGAAAACACCATCGACATTCTGCTGCACAAAGGACTCAAGTTTGAAGTATTTACAGTAGGTCAGCAACATCTTCAAGTGCTTGGGTCTGGAATAACTGTCAACAGGTTCAGTTACACATCCAAATCATTGCCTGAGGAGGTGTCACTTGCCTCACTCACCAAGACAATGTCCAGCATTTAATGACAAATGCAAGTTATATTCCACATTGCCTAAAATTTAGAGGAAATTTAATCATCTGGAGAAACTCGAAGTGCAACATAACTCTCCACAACAGCATGTGAAGAAGGGTCAACCAAGAGACAATGCTAAAGAGGCTCCCAAAGTCCTGTCAATGGCACATGAGCAACGAAGCCCAAGAGGCAATCACGAAGTTAAGCTCACAGATCCCTGTCAGACTGTACTTGTGGTAAACCAGACAGACCTCTTGGACAATATCAGAACAGCTGAAACCTTTACCTCCATCTAAACGTTTTAATCCAAAAGGAGTAGACAAATATGCACTAAATGCCAAAATAGACACTGGTGTTTTTGCAAAAGTCATTGCTTGATGCATCTCACATGAAATGTAATTTGGAAAAATGTGAAGTATGGTGCAGTCCACACACGATAGGTAATTGCTTACAATGGGTCTATGTGCCATGCATTGGCATAATCCATCATGTATGCAATCCTTGAGACAGAAACATGAAACAATTTACAATCTTGAAACAGATGGATCTTGTTGTTTTACTGGCACGGATGAATCTACATATTATTGTGATCCATGTGATGACAAACGCTTCCACTGCAACACCAAGGATTCCAGACTGTGACATCAATGTCATTCATTTTAGTCAGAGCTGACCAGAATAGATTCAATGAATGATGGCAGACAATGTTCAGTTACATGAACTCAAGAAAATCATTGTCAGTGCATGGCCTGACTGCAATCAGCAAGTCCTTGAGATAATATGTTCATTCTGACCACTCAGAGATAAGTAGGACTCTCCAAGGTTGTAATCTTCAAAGGTAAATGGGTCATGATTCTGACCATTGCCCTACAGGACATGCTAGACCATATATTTAGTCCATGTCAGCACAGAAAATAAATAACATTGGTACTTGAGGCCATATATCGGCCTGTCATTAATGAGGGAAATAATGAACTAACCAAGTCACGTGACCTATTGTCAATTTCATTAACGTCAACAATCGACAGAATCAAAAGAATCTTTCCTTCCAAACGTGATTCCTCTGGTCCATGGTGCAAGGTCGTGACAGATATCTTCCACGTCCAAGGCCCATATTATATTCTGTTGACTATTTCAGCAAATTTCCATTGTTTTTACTTCACTCATGGGGTGTGGACATCACTGGCCAGCATTTATTGCCCATTCTGAGTTGCCCTTGAGAAGGTAGTGGTGAGCTGCCATCTTGAACTGGTGTATGTGAATCCTCAATGCTGTTAGGGAGAGAATTCCAGGATTTTAAACCAGTGACAGTGAAGGAACGGAGATATATTGCTAAGTCAGGATGATTTGTGGCCTGGAGGGGAATTTGCAGGTGGTGGTTTTCCCACGTATCTGCTGCTGTTTTCCTTCTAGTTGGAAGTGGCCATGGATTTGGAAGGTGCTGTCTAAGAAGTTTTGGTGAATTTCAGCAATGCACAGCACACACTGCTGCTACTGAGTTTTTGTGATAAAGGGAGTGAATGTTTGATGATGTGGTAACAATCAAGTGGGTTGTTTTGGGCTGGATGGTGTCAAGCTTCTTGGATATTGTTAGAGTTGCACCCATTCAGGCAAGTGGGGAGTATTCTATCACATCCATGACTCATGTCTTGTAGAGGGTGGACAGGCTTCAGGGAGTCAGATGAGTTGCTTGCTACAGGAGTCCTACTCTGGTCTCAGAATGCACTATCTGTACTGTAAGATCCACGATGATTAAATGCAAAGTGACCTGCCAAGATTTTCAGATTGCTACGTTCATTCATGTGCTTCTCCTCTAGGGAATGGTTTACACTCACACAAAGTTCTGTTTGGAAGACAGATCTAGACAGTTCTTCCCTCCCACACTCTCACCACCCAACCACGAATGCACAATACATTATTGGAAAGAAGGGAGAAATGGTACAGGACATGATCAGTGAGCATACAGAACGTTAACCCAAATTTAAGTACTGGAATTTGAGATTTTGATTCGGACACATGGTTTTGTGGAAACATGCTGCATCCTTGTTTCCACTCTAGGTTGTATGATATTGTAATGAGCAATGGTCAAGTCATGTGATGAAATAGGTGACATGTCCAGTTTGCACTTTGTTAACCACCTGACACATGGGACGACAACTGGGATGCTAAAGATACTGTGATAGACAACAATCACACATCTACAATGAATGATACAAATCCAAATGCAATGACAAATAGCAGACCACAGAGGGAAGATACAATACCAGGTCATAACAACTATATAAGGACCAGATCTGATCATTTGTACATTTTAAAATGCTGAATGTACCAAAACAATATCTCTTTATTTTTCTAATACTGGAAAAAGGTTCATTCTTTCAAGGAAAGGCAGGTGATGTAATACAACAGAATTGATTGCAGACAGACCTGTACCTTCACAACAGCTTATGATATCATAAGACCATAAGACATAGGAGTGGAAGTAAGGCCATTCGGCCCATCATGACTTATGACATTCTGATATAAAGGTACACACCTCACCTTCAGTCTCACTGTCTGTGTAATGGAGTCAGTGTAATCAGTTGGCTATGTATGTAATATACAGTAACATCAGTAAATGCAGAACCCAGTGTCAGTCAGTGATATGGTAGCCTTGGAAATAGTTAGTGTTATGAATAAACCTCAAGATATCTGACTCAACAGGACCTGATTATCTGTGACATTTGTTACATGAGCTGCATATATAAAACCACAAATGTGGTCAGGAAGCTCAAAGAATTTCAGGGCTATTACAAAGAACAAAGAACAGTACAACACAGGAACAGGCCCTTCGGCCCACCGAGACCATGCCAACACATAATGCCTTTCTAAACTAAAAATCTTTTGCCTTGACATAGTCCATATCCTTCTAATCCCTGCCTATTCATATATCTGTAAAAGATGCCTCTTAAATGTTGCTATTTTATCTGCTTCTACCACCTCCAGTAACAGTGCATTCCAGAAGTTTACCACCCTCTTGTGTAAAAAAACTCACTTCTCACATCTCCTTTAAATTTTCTCCCTCTTACCTTAACCCTCTGTCTCCCAGTAATTGACATTTCTGCCCTGGGAAAAAGACTTCAACTATCCATTCTGTCCATGCCTCGCATAATTTTGTAAACTTCTATCAGGTCTCCCCTCATCCTTTGAAGTTCAAGAGAAAACAAAGCAAGGTTGTTCAATCTCTCCACATAGCTAATACAATTCAAACCAAGGTCAGAAGTCACATAACACCAGGCTATAGTCATAGAACATAGAACATAGAACAATACAGCGCAGAACAGGCCCTTCGGCCCTCGATGTTGCGCCGCCCTGTGAACTAATCTAAGCCCATCCCCCTACACTGTCCCATCATCATCCATATGCTTATCCAAGGACTGTTTAACTGCCCCTAATGTTTATCTGAACAAGTTTATCTGAAATCAAATAAATCAAATTGATTTCAAATAAACCTGTTGGACTATAAGCTGGTGCCATGTGACTTCTGACTTTATCCACCCCAATTCAACACCAGCAACTCCACACGATGGCATCCAAACCAGGCAATATACTGGTAAACCATTTCTGTACTGTGTCCAAAGCTTCTAAATCCTTCTGGTAGTGTGGCAACCAGAACTGTATACAATATGCCAAATATGGCCTAACTAAAGTTCTATACAGCTCCAAATAATAACTTTATGTTTGCAGAGCAACTGGGGTTGTAACATGATAGAAAAGGGAAAGCCACTTTAGTGCTTCAGCCTTTTCTGTAAACATTTAGCAGCCTAAATGATGACCAGGATTATTGTCTTCTATACTGAGCCCAAACCCACTTGTTGTAATTTGACTAAGCACTCAAAACTACAAACAGTTTCGAAAGATAATGACACCTCCACTTACAACATGTTTTTCCATTGAATGTAGCTTACAACAAAGCAAAACAGCAATGTGAAATATAAATGCATCTGTTAGCAATCTAATATTGGTTAGACACCAATGACCACTAGATGGAGATGCTATCTGCATATTAACACCATTCCTTTGTTACGCTAGCTAGCACAGCACTAAAGACCTGATATGTCATGTTCAGATTGGCTGTATTATTCTCTCGCGTGTATGAATTATGGTTTAAAACTGTTCTTTGCAACTTTGATTCTAAACTTATTCAAGTCAGGATTTCAATGAGCCATTTGAATTTTTTGCTTACAATCCTCCACTTTTTCGTAATCATTACTGAACTAACCTCTTAGGATCTGGATCACACAGATGTTGCAAATATTCTCTGCCTGTCACTTCTGGATCTGTGAAAGAAATGTCACCACCAGCTTCAGTACAAGGAGTGATCTGAGTCCCTTCGATTGAGTTCTCTGTGTCCGCTGATGTGACAAATACATTTGTATGAAACTACAAACAGCATAAGGACTTTGCTTGCCCATCATTCAAGTGTAATCAACTCATGGTTAATCTTGTCTGATCACCAATAACTGCAGAGCGACCAATCCCCTCAGCTGGCAGTGGAATCTGTGAGACTTACGGTTGGAATGCAGCTACCAAGCTTCTTTTCCTTGATTGGATATAAGAACCTGTTTGGTTTACACTGGTGGAGGAGTAACCATGAAAAGTTTTAAACAGAAGAAGCTCTTATTTTGAACGAGATACTTTATTGCACAGTAGTGATCAGGTACAAATTTCGTGAGGAATACTCAAAAAGCTTGGCACCACCCAGGACAAAGCAGCCCACTTGATTGGCACCATATCTGCAAACATCCATGTCCTCCACCACTGAGGCTCAGTAGCAGCAGTGTGCACCACCTACAAAAATTCACCGAGGCTCTTTAGACAACACCTTCCAAACTCACAATCACTTTCATCTAGAAGGACAAGGGCAGCAGATACGCAGGAACACCGTCACTTGCAAAGCTATTTGCTATCCTGAATGGGAAACATATTGCCGTTTCTTTAGCGTCACCAGGTCAAAATTCTGGATCTCCGTCCCTATTGTATTGTGGATCTACCTACAGCGCATGGACTGCAGCAGTTCAAGAAAGTATCTCACCACAACTTTATCGAGGGCAACTAAGGGTGGCAAATAAATTCTGGCCTAGCCTGCTATGCTCATATTCCATTAAAAAATAACTTAAAGCCCTTGCAATTAAAAGAGTGATGGAGGCTTTCAAACTGCATGGACTCATATTGTACGTTTGGTGATTAGTAATGGATATTGTATTTATTAATATAGCAAAGATAGTAAATCAACTAACACAAAACTTAATCCAATTTAAGCCTTAATAGAATACAAGGAATAAAGGTACACAACTGTTTTGAATATTATTTACATGATTTCAATGCATTACAAAATAGAAATGTTAAGGATTGAATGCATTCCTTTCTGTCCATTGTTTAATGGATTACTCAGAAAAGGAAATTGCATCGAACCTTGAATGAACTAAACTTTCAGAGTTAAAGGGATAAAGCTTGGAAATGGATCTGACTGGATTGTACTACAAAGAGCTGGCACGGCCCTGATGGGCCAAATAGCTACAATCTGTGTTTTAATTACTACATGATTCTATCACTCGATGAAAAATGAATGTGCTCAAGGTTTCGAAAACGCTCACATCTGGCACACTTGCGTGAATACTGGGATGTGTAGACTGGGAATTTCTTCCATTTAGCTCATGACTTTGGTATTTTAGTGGCAGGTGCCTACATCACTAGAAATATTTCATGGAAACCTAACTGGTGAAATATGCCAGGAAATAAACATAGTTCCTAGAGCACTGTGCTCTCTGAGACTTCTTTGGTTATTTTAATGACCCCTTTGGGCCTGACTTGCAGGTAGATTTCCGAATCCTGGCCTGTCATTAACCAGTATGCATTACCGAATGTGGGTGTATCACTCTTCTGCCTGGGAAAGCAAATGGCGCAGTAATCTCAACTCCCCCGTTGACATACCACCAACCCATGCTGTCCACCCCACTAGTCCATTCTGCTATCGGGGCCCATATTCTTGGTAAACAATTCATGTGTCTCAAACAATCTTCTGTTCACCTTCAGCGTGCTATTGTGGCATCCCAATGTCTCATTAACAGCCGATTTTCATCTCCTTTGCGTGCGTCACAGTGGGATGCGTCACCTTGTAAGTTGGGACAATTATTTCAAACTGAGCTCTGAATAGATCTCAGTTGCTGCATTCAGGGACTCTTGAATTGAATGGAGCCACTCTCGCCTCAGAAGAACAGCCTCCTACATCACCTGTAGCACCGCTCATGTTTTCACAGCATCGCTGTTTATTCTCATGTCCTGAGCATGGTGAAGAGAAGCCAATTGCAACAAATTTGAGGGCAGTTTTGTATCATGAACTCAGGTCCACAGAGAATTGATTTACGATTGTTTCAATTCATTTCACTTAGGGCCCCTAACAGCTGTCAGAGCAAAAGGAGACTTATTTTGAACTCAGCTCCCAGAGGGAAAGGGACAGCACTCTAAAACACTTCACTGGCAAATCCCTATCACTCGCTAAGTGCACCATAAAAAATATTAATTTGTTTTCCTTTTCCCCACACACAATTTTATTAATAGTGACCAGTGCTGGAAAAAACATAGTCTGAAAGTAAAATAGTGTCCAAGCAGATTGATAAGCTGAAAATATTTTTTCTTCCCTCATTTATGATATCACTTTTAAACATAATTCTGCAACCAGGGCTTCATTAGTAGCTCAGAATACTCCCTGTAGACTTATTTATGTCATTAGACCACATGCGGCACTGGGAAAGGACAATGCACTTCAGGCAGTGTGAGCAGAGCTGGCAGAGCTTAACTCTTGAAGTACCAGCCAAGATATTTGTCATTCTTACTGCACTTTTAAACATTTGTCCATAGGATGTGAGTGTCATATAGTCATAGAGTTATACAGCATGGTAACAGACTCTTTGGTTCAACTCATTCACGCCAACCAGACATCCCAGTCTGACTTAGTCCCGTTTGCCAGCATTTGGCCCAAATTCCTCTAAATCCTTCCTATCATGTACCCATTCAGATGCCTTTTACGTGTTGTAATTGTACCCACTTTTATCACCTTCTCTGGCAGCTTGTTCCATAAACACACCACCCTCTGTGTGAAAATGTTGCCCCTCAGGTCCTTTTTAAATCTTTCCCCTCTCACCTTAAACCTATGCCATCTAGTGTTGGACTCCCTTACCCTGGGAAGAAAGACTATGGCTATTCCTTTTGATTCTATAAACCTTTATAACATCACCCATCAGCTTCCAATGATGCAGGGAAAAGATGCCCCAGCTTATTCAGCCTCTCACTATAGCTCAAACCCTCCGGTCCCAGCAACATCCTTGTAAATCTCTTCTGAACCCTTTCAAGTTTAACAACATCTTTCCTACAGCAGGGAGACCAGAATTGAACAAAATTCCAAAAGTGGCCTAACCAATGTTCAGCCTTTCACTGGCTTGACCAGGATTTGCAGTCCTACCCTGCGAGCTGATTGGTTTTCGTGCAAATGTTTCGTCTCCCTTCTACATGACATCTTCAGTGCTGTCTAGTGTTTGTTGAAGCGCTGTTGTGGGAATCTACGTTCTTGAACCACAGTTGCTCATGTGGTGTAGGTACACCCACAGGGCTGTTAGGAAAGCAGCTCCAGGATGTTGACTCAGCAAACACTAAAGGAACGGCAATATTGCTCCAAATCAGGATGATTTTATGTAACTCCCTTCGTATTTGCTGCATTTGTTCTTTTATCAGTGGTGAAGAGATTGAATGTTGAAGGTGGTGAATGGGATGACCATCAAGTGGGCTGTTGCGTCCTGGAAGGTGTCGGGTTTGATTTACCAGGATGTTGCCAGGAATGGAAGCTCTGAGATTGTGACTTTTTTCACTGCAGCATGGAAGGTTGAGGGATGACCTAATTGAGGTTTATAATATCATGGGGGGCATAGATAAGGTGAATTAAGGTGAACTGGGGTGGGGGATGAGGTAAAAACTGTTGGGTGTATTTTTAAGGTGAGAGCAGAAAGATTTAAAAAGGACATGAGGGGCAACTTTTTTACACAGAGAGTGGTTCAAGTGTGGGATGAACTGCCAGAGAAAGTACTGGCTGCTGGTATAATTTCAACGTTTAACAGGCATTTGGATAAGTTCATGAATAGGAAAGGTTTGGAGGAATATGGGCCAAACTCAGGTAGGTGGGTCTATATTAGTTTGGGAACATGATCAATGTGGACTAGTTGGACCGAAGGGGCTCTTTCCACGGTGTTTGACTCTATGACTTTACTATTGAATATTGTTGGAGCTGTGCTCATCCATAAGGAATATTCCTTTATGGGCTGAAGTTGACACCTGTTGCTTGCTTTCCTGTAGCTGTTTCCTGAACTGGCCAGATGCTTTGTCTTCTGT
>JAHRHZ010000263.1:44402385-44493661 GCA_024137785.1 Ginglymostoma cirratum
CTTTCCTGTAGCTGTTTCCTGAACTGGCCAGATGCTTTGTCTTCTGTAGCCGTTTATTTTCTGCGCTTTGCTGTTTGTTGCACTGTATAAGAGAGAGGGAGTTTCGTTCCAATTTTTTGGATTTCTTTTTGGCTCGGAACTGCGGATGGTACCAGGAACGAACTTAAGCCTCCAGACCAGCCATTGGTCAAGGGGGCCCCAACAGGCAGGAGTGCGTGAGACTTGTTCCTTTTCCTAGAAGGGTATGAGACTTATTGACTTTTTTCCTTTTCTCTCCCATATATTATTTATTTATTGTTATCACTGTATTCATTTATTATTACTTAATAAACTTTCAAATTTAAGTAAATTGCTGTTAGACGAGCCTTCTCTTAATTATATTTACCTGAATCTGATAAGAACCGTTTGGATACATGCTATGATCTAAGTCAGATGTCAAGGGTATTTGCTTTCATCTCACCTCTGGATATCAGCTCTTTTGTCCATGTTCAGACTAAAGTTGGAATGAGGTGATTAGTTGAATGGCTCTGGTGAACCCAAACAATGTGTATGTGAGCAGATTACTCCCTTGCAAGTGCCACATTATAACTCTACTGATGATTTCCATCACTGGGATACGAGCTCCTTTAGTTACAATTAGATCATAAATGCAAAGCATTTATGATATTGTTTGGCATTGATAAAGGCTTTTCATTCCCAATGTACTTACGCAAACAGAGAATCCTGTTGCACTCTGATGATGTTACCATACAATTCTTGTTCTTTCCACTTTCTGTTAATCTAATGTGTTAAGTTTTCTACTGATTTATAATGAATGCATTTGGGTGTGGGGCTTTGTGACCCAGTATGACCCCAGGATTAGGCCATTCAGCCTCTTGATCTTGTTCTGCTATCCCATAGAATCGTGGCTCATTGGACTGTAGCCTCAAATCTAGATTCCTGCCTACACTGATAACATTTCACCCTGTTTCTCAACAAGAATCTATCTACAGAAATTGCTAGGAAAACTCAACAGGTCTGGCAGCATCCGCGGAGAGAACGCAGAGTCAATGTTTCTGGTCCAGTGACCTTTCCTCAGAACATGTATTCTCGTTAACTCAGCTTTCTCTCCACAGATGCTGCCAGACCTGCTAAGTTTGCCCAGCAATTTCTGTTTTTGTTTATGGTTTCCAACATCTGCAGTTCATTGTTTCTGTTCATCAAGAATCTATCCACCTTTGCCTTAAAGTAGTTTAGGACCTTTGCTTCCACTACCTCTTCAGGGTGAGAGTGCCAAACAACCACAACTTCTGAGAGAGAGAAAAAAAATTGTTTCATCTCTTTGTAAATAGATAATCCTTGATTTTCAAACAGTGGCCTGTAGTTCTAGATTCTTCTGTGAGAGAAAATATTATCTCCACATGTATTCCATCAAGAACCTTCCAGATTTTTGTTCAAAACATGCAGCATTAAGTGTTAGATGGCTTTGATGTAAGCTATTCTTGCCATTCAATGAGTTATGGAGTCATACTCATGGAGTTGTACAATACAGAAACAGACTTTTTGCTCCACCCAGTCTATGCTGACCATAGTCCGAAACTAAACTAGCCCCAACTGCCTGCACTTGGCCCATATTCCTCCAAACATTTCTTATTCATGTACTTATCTAAATGTCTTTTAAATGTTGTAACTGTACCCACAACCACCACTTTCTATGGAAGTTCATTCCACACACAAACCACTCTTTGTGTTAAAAAAATGCTCTTTATGTCTTTTCTAAATCTTTCTCCTCTTACCTTAAAAATATGCCCCCTAGATTTGAAAACTCCCACCTTAGGGAAAAGACACCTGCCATCACCTTATCTATACCCCTCATGATTTTATAAACCTCTTTAAGGCCACCCCTCAACCTCCTACGGTCCAGTGAAAAAAGTCCCAGCCCATCCAGCCTCTCCTTGAAACTCAAATCCTTCAATCCCGGCAACATCCTGGTAAATCTCTTCTGAACGCTGTCCAACTTAATAATATCCTTTCTATAACAGGGTGACCAGAACTGGATACAATACTCACCAAGGTCCTGTATTACATCAATATGACTTCCCAACTCCTATACTCAAAGGTCTGTGCAATAAAGATTATGGCTAATGCTGGAAAATACAAACATCCACCTAGGTATCACTTCACTCCTCACTTTAACTGTTTACAATATATTCTGCAGTTATGAGTAGAGGCATCATTCAGGGGCCTTGGCTGGACTTTGCTTTTTTTAAGAAAAAAAATCTGTAATCCAATCCACACCCGCAAATCTACCACTGTTACTTAGCCTGCGGTTTGAACTTTGAATTTTGGTGAAAGTGCAGTTGTGTTTTAAATATGTTTTACAGATATCTGGTGCTTTAACAGTGAACAGTTTTGGCAGTGAGTAGGTTTGGGGGAAGCTGTGTAGAAGAGAAAGTCTTTCACTACTTATCCATGCAGATTTTCTACTGTTTCCTTCATCACTTTGAAATATAGGGAAACTTTCCTATTGACATAAAAGCAGTTATATAATGTTTATTGTGTTTATGCAGTGAGGGGAAGCAATGCAAAGTCAGGTGGCAGATAGAGATTCAATAATCTCCCTCAAAAAGCTTTTGGATATATACTCGAAGAAGAACATAGAACAGTACAGCACAGTATAGGCCCTTCGGCCCACGATGTTGTGCCGAACTTTTACCCTAAACCCAAAGTCTATCTAACCTCCACCCCTACCTTATACTATCATCCATATGTCTATCTAATTGCCGCTTAAATGCCCCTAATGAGGCCAACTCCTCTACCCTCTCTCAGGGCTATACAAAACAAAAAGCAGCGGGATTGGGACTAACTAAACTGCTCTTCAAAACAGCTGGCACACATTCAATGGACAAAATGGTCTCCTGTGCGTATATTCTATGGTTATGTGACATGAGTACCAGGTGAAAATCGGCCCATTGAACCTTCATGTAAGTTCTGTCTTTCAAATCTCATTGCTCCTTTTTTTGCTATTTTCTTGAATGCCCTGCACATTTCAAATCATCACAACCCTTTACATGAAGAAAGTTTTCCCCTGGCATTGCTTTTCACCAGCTTAACTCGAGTTCGATATTGTCAGGGTGAAATTCTGACAGGGTTTTCCCATTCGTCTTCTGTAGCTTCAGGAGAAGAACCGTGGAAACTGCTGAAAAGTGGTTCAAATTCCAATATTACTGTTTTCTTTATTATTGTGTTCTGAGGAATGGTCACCGGGCCTGAAATGTTAACTTTGTTTTCTCCTTCACAGATGCTGCCAAACCTGCTGAGCTTTTCAAGCAGAGATAGTAGGAACTGCCGATGCTGGAGAATCTGAGATAAAATGTTGTGGAGCTGGATGAACACAGCAGGCCAAGCAGCATCAGAGGAGCAGGAAAGTTGACATTTCGGGTCTTCAGAAATGGGGGAGGGGAAGGGGATTCTGAAATAAATAGGGAGAAAGGGGGAGGCGGATAGAAGATGGATAAAGGAGAAGATAGGTTGAGAGGAGACGGACAGGTCAAAGAGGCGGGGTTAGAGCCAGTGAAGGTGAATGTAGGTGGGGATTTAGGTGGGGGATATGTCAGTCCAGGGAGGACGGACAGGTCAAGGAGGCGGGATGAGGTTAGTGTGTAGGTGATGGAGGTGGGGCTTGAGGTGGAAGGAATGTTTAGAGAGGTGGGGACTAGCTGGGCTGGTTTTGGGATGCCGTCGGGGGAGGGGAGATTTTGAAGCTTGTGAAGTCCACATTGATACCGTTGGGTTGCAGGGTTCCCAAGCGAAATATGAGATGCTGTTCCTGCGGCTTTCGGGTGGCATCATAGTGGCAATGCAGGAGGCCCAGGATGGACATGTAGTCCGAGGAGTCGGGGGTGGGGGGGGGGAGCGAGTTGAAATGGTTCGCGACTGGGAGGTGTAGTTGTTTTTTGCGAACTGAGTGTAGGTGTTCTGCAAAGCGGTCCCCAAACCTCCGTTTGGTTTCCCCGATGTAGAGGAGGCCACAATAGGTACAGCGGATGCAGTATACCACATTGGCAGATGTGCAGGTGAACATCTGCTTGATGTGGAAGGTCTTCTTGGAGCCTGAGATGGGGGTAAGGGGGGAGGTGTAGGGGCAGGTGTAGCATTTGCTTCGGTTGCAGGGAAAAGTGCCGGGGTGGTAGGGCTGGAGGGGAGTGTAGAGCGGACAAGGGAGTCGCGGAGAGAGTGGTCCCTCCGGAAAGCAGATAAGGGTGGGGAGGGAAAAATGTCTTTAGTAGTGGGGTCAGATTGCAGATGGCGGTAATGTCGGAAGATAATGCTTTGGATTCGGAGGTTGGTGGGGTGGTATGTGAGGACAAGAGGGATTCTGTTTTGTTTATTATAGCGGGTAGGGGTGTTGGGGGATGAGCTGCGGGAAATGCGGGAGACACGGTCGAGGGCATTTTTGATCACTGTGGAGGCGAAGTTGCGGTCCTTGAAAAATGAGGACATCTGGGATGTTCGGGTGCGGAATGTCTAATCTTGGGGGCAGATGCGGTGGAGGCGAAGGAATTGGGAATAGGGGATAACAAGCATGGGGCTGGATGAACACAGCAGGTCAAGCAGCATCATAGGAGCAGGAAAACTTGACGTTTCGGGCCTAAACCCTTATCTCTGGGAATAGGGGATGGTCTTTTTACAGGAAGTTGGGTGGGAGGAAGTGTATTCTAGGTAGTTGTGGGAGTCGGCAGGCTTAAAATGGATATCTGTTTCCAGGTGGAGGCCAGAGATGGAGACAGAGAGATCCAGGAAGGAGATAGAGGTATTAGAGATGGTCCAGGTAAACTTAAGGTTGGGGTGGAAGGTGTTGGTGCAGTGGATGAACTGTTCAAGCTCCTTGTGGGAGCACGAGGCAGCGCCGAAACAGTCATCAATGTAACGGAGGAAGAGATGGGCGATAGGACCAGTGTAGTTTTGGAAGAGGTATTGTTCCACATATCCTACAAAGAGGCAGGCATAGCTTGGGCCCATGCGGGTACCCATGGCCACCCCCTTTGTCTGTAGGAAGTGGGAGGAATTGAAAGAGAAGTTGTTGAGTGTAAGGACGAGTTCAGCTAAGCGGATGAGGGTGTCACTGGAGGGGGACTGGTCGGGCCTGCGGGACAGGAAGAAGCGGAGGGCCTTTAAGCCATCGGCATGGGGAATGCAGGTGTATAGGGACTGGATGTCCATGGTAAAAATGAGATGTTGGGGACAGGGGAATTGGAAGTTCTGGAGGAGGTGAAGAGCGTGGGTGGTGTCACGGACGTAGGTAGGGAGCTTTTCAAGCAACTTTGTTTTTGTTCTTGATTTACAGCATCCTTAGTTCTTTTGGTTTTTACTATTTTCTTGACTTTTCCATTGAAGGATGATCAGGAGAACCCCTAATGATCCTTATATCTGTGACAGCTTTTCATGTCTGAACTGTTGCGATGTTCAGTGAACTGTTGTTATGTGCGATTTACATCACCTTATTTTCAAATCCAACAGTAAACAAGATTCTTCAAGTTTACACCCAGCATGTTCTGTTTTTAATTCAGAACCAAGGGGAGCCAGAGCAAGATTCTAACAATATTTCTAACTAACTCTGAGCTATGCCTGCCTCTTTGTAGGATATGTGGAACAATCCCTCTTCTGCCGTTACACTGGCACCAGCCTTCACCTCTTCCTCTGCTACAACGATGACTGTATTGGCGCTGCCTCGTGCTGCCATGAGGAGCTTGAATAGTTCATCAACTTTACTAACACCTTTCACCCCAACCTCAAATTCACCTGGACCATCTCTGATACCTCCCTCCCCTTCCTGGAACTCTGTCTCCATATCTGGTAGCTGTCTCAGCACCGACAGCTATTTAAAAACCCACCGACTCCCATAGCTACCATGACTACACCTCCTCTCACCCACCCTCCTGCAAGAATGTGATCCCCTACTTCCAATTCCTCCACCTCCACCACATCTGCCCCCAAGATGAAGCATTCCACTGCCGGACATCCCATATGTCCTCCTACTTCAAGGACTGCAACGTCCCCCTCTGTTGATTCATAATATCTCAACTGTATCTCTGGCATTTCCTGCACTTCTGCCCTCAAAACTCCTCCCTCCCCAACAAAAATATGGGCAGACACCCCTAGTCCTCACATATCACCTCACCAACCTCCACATCCAGCACATCATCCTCCATCACTTCCACCACCGACAATCCGACGCCACCATCAAATAGATATTTCCCTCCCCACTCCCATCTGCCTTTTGTAGGGACCACTCACTCCGCGATTCCCTCGTCTGCTCTTCACTCCCCACTAAACCCACCATCTCCGACACCTTTCCCTGCAACCGCAGGAGCTGCTACACCTGTCCCTACACCTACCCCCTCACCTCCATCCAAGGCCCAAGAGAAAATTTCCAAATCTGACAGGGATTCACCTGTACCTCCTCCAACCTGGTCTACTGTATCTGTTTCTCCAGATGTAGTCTCCTCTACATCGGTGAGACGTAACATAGACTCGGTGACTGATTCATGGAGCATCTGCGCTCTGTGTGCTATAAACAACAACATCTTCCGATCACCAGCCATTTTAACTCCCCCTCCCACTCCCTGGGTGACATGTCCATCCTGGGTCTCCTCCAGTGTCACAATGATGCCACATGCAAGCTGGAGGAACAACACCTCATATTCCGCCTTGGGAGCCTGAACGTAGAATTCACCAGTTTCAAAATCTCCCAAACCCTGCCTCTTCCCATGTCCAATCCTCCCCCTCATCCCCCCTCCTTGGCCTGACACAAGCTGGCCACTTCTGTCCCACTTATCTGCCCCACCCTTCCCATTGACCAATCTCCAATACTCCCTACTTGCATTTACCTAACACCATCCCACGTACCCTCCCCCAACTCCACCCTCCCATTTATCTCTGAGCTCCCTTACCCCTCCCCAGTCCTGATGAAGGGTGTAAGCCTGAAACATCGACTTTCCTGCTCCTCAGATGCTGCCTGACCTGCTGTGTTCCTCCAGCTCCACACTGTATTGACTCTGTATCTAACTATCCTCTAATGAAGTTGGAGAAATGGAAGAACAAAATATGCTGTGGATTTCTTTAATTCGTTTCAATACAATATTTGTTAGCTTCCAAGTATATAATTTTCAAGAAACATGTGCGGTTCATCACAGAAACATTTAACAGGAGTGTTTATGTCCATTAGTCCCTCCTTTTATTATTTAAGCTTTCAATGCTCTCATTACAGCAGAGAATTTTGAAGCAGAATGTTCTGAATGGAACATTTTGGGCCAACAGTAGCACATTTGGTCCTGACCTTGTTTGCTGCACATAATGGAACGTTTTGGTTCAATCTTCTGAAAGGTGGCTATTTAAGAAACTGTCTTTAGCATTATCATGGCTAGAGGTGGTGGGAGGTTTGTTTAGCTCAGCTTGCAGGGGTGGCTGGAGGAGGTGAGAGATCGGATTATCTCACCTTTCAGGGGTGGCTGGAGGTGGTGAGAGGTCTGGTTAGCTCACATTGCAGGGGTGGCTGGAGGTGGTGGGAGGTCTGGTTAGCTCACCTTGCAGGGAATGCAGGCTGCCTTTACAGTGTCTGTCATTAGATTGTTGCTGATAGCGAAATGGCCATGAGGCAGAGGACACAATCAGTCCATTTGGAATGGCTACCACTGCAGCATGTTATTGTAATATTGCTTGGCTCAGACAATTGGTGATGGCCTGGTGATATTATCACTTAACTGTTAACCCAGAGACCCAGATAACATCCCGAGGACCCGGGTTCAAATCTGGCCAAGGCAGATAGCGGAATTTGAATTTAATAAATACCTGGAGTTAAGAAACGAATGATGACCATGAATCCATCATTGATTGTCGGGAAAAACCCATTTGGTTCACTGACGTCCTTTAGGGGAGGAAACTGCCATCCTACCTGGTCTGGCCTACTGATCCAAAGCAATGTGGTTGACTCTGAACTGCCCTCTGGGCAATTAGGGATGGACAATAAATGCTGTCCAGCCAGTGATGCCTCTCATGCTGTGAATAAAAGAAAAAAAAGTTAATTTCCTGAGATCGCAGTTTCCTCCCTACTGGGGTAGATTAGTTCACCTCTAGAAGCTGCTGGTCAAAGAGATGACCAGCAACTCTCCAGTCTCAGCACTGACCTTTGTTGGGTGGGGGGTACGTGCGCAGCCGCCAGTGGAACTACAAACATACTAATTAGGAACAGAATTATGCCTCTCGGTCCCTTGAGCCTTCTTTACCTTTCAATATTTTAAAAAGTTCATTCATAGGATGAGGGGCGTCGCTGGCTAAGCAGTACTTATTGCCCAGAGGCCAGTTAAGAGTCAACCACATTGCTGTGGGTCTGGAGTCACATGTAGATCAGACCAGGTAAGGGTAGCAGTTTCCTTCCCTCAAGGACATTAGTGAACCAGATGGGTTTTTCCTGATAACTGGTACATGGCCATCGTTAGATTCTTAATGCAACATATTTATTGAATTCAAATTCCACCATTGGCCGCGGCAGGATTTCAACCCAGGTCTCCAGAAGAAGGGTCTAGGCCCAAAACGTCAACCTTCCTGCTCCTCTGATGCTGCTTGGCCTGCTGTGTTCATCTAGCTCTACACCTTGTTATCTCCAGAATGTTATCTGGGTCTCTAAATTAACAGTCCAGCCATAATACCATTAGGCCATCACCTCCCCCACAGTACCTCCCCCACATTTCAATAAGATCAGGGCCAACCTGTTTGCATTTTAAGTTCTACTTTCCCATCTCCCTTCTGTTAACTGATTCCTTTCTCTAACAAGAACCTATCCACCTCTGTCCTAAAATTCAATCATATTGTGGTCACTGCTATGTAAGAGTGCATTAATCTGAGGTAATGAAATTAATCCTGCCTCATTACACAGTACCAAGTTTTATAGAACCTGTTCTCTGGTTGGTTCTCTGCTGTAAGAAACTATCTCAAAATCATTCTATGAACACCTTACCCAGGCTATTATTGACAATCTGATAAAGTTTATTCAGGATTCAGCAGATTAAAATCACCCTTGATTATTGCTGAAGCTTTACCCAGTATTTCTTAATGTAAATGTTGTTATTCTGATCCCAGTGGATGGTAATATTAGACAATTCAGTTTCAACAGAGAAACTTGACTCGATATACCTTGGCAGAAGGTTTTAGGGGTATTTGAGATGTGGGTTATAGTGAGATGTACGGCAGAATTGAATGAGAAGGCAAGCAAAGGCAGGACCACCTTATTTCAGCTTTCTGTTTTTGACAACTGGTGCAACAAGTTTCTCAGTAAACAGCCAGCTGCCAATAAATTGACGAATGAAAGATTATTGCTAGTTAAAGAAAACATATCTGGCCTCGTGGTGAAAAACATTACAAAAAACTCAATGCAGCTTGTACATAGCCAAAAAAAGGGCACGATTCATCTCCATAGGTTTTTGTGCCGCAATTTAATTGCCATAGTGCAATATATTCCCATGAGGCTAGCATGGTTAACAAAAGGATACAAGTTTATTACAGAAAAAGGGGTAAAAAAAAACCAAAGCTGTAAACATAAATGAGTTAATTTGGAAAGATCTTTTCATGAACGGCCAAAAGAAAGATTCATTCCTTTTTATCCACGACATCCTTTGCAAATACTCAAGCCCAATGAAATATCACTCCTATCTTCACTTTAAAATTGGTTATTCAAATGGCTAGGTGACAAGAATTTGTTTTCAGCAACTTTCTGCACATCTATCAGATGTGATTCTCTCATCTCTCCCCAAGGTACAAAGGCTGATTAACTTATAGATATTTCTCTGAATTTTCCTGTTTTGAGACTGCTAAAACATCTTTTTTCCAGCCATGATGGCTTAGAATTCCAGAAACTAAACTATATGTCTACTTAGACTTAATAGTTCTGCTGAACAGAACCTGCTTGTGGTCTCTGGTCATCTGTCTTTCTGTAGGCTATAAAAACTCAAGGCAACAATAAGCAGAAATTATTTCACTTCCAAAAATTCTTGTATGGGATACAGGCGTTGCTGTCAAGGTCAGCAATGCTGCCCGTCCCTAGTGGCCATGAACTGATTGTCTTGCTAGATTATTTTAGAGGGTAGATAAACATCAATCACATTGCTATGGTCCAGAGCCACATGTAAGTCAGATAAGGTAAAGATCTCATCCCCAAGGGGCATTAGCATCCAACATGGGGTTTTTAAATTACAGTCATTACAATCATCCTTACATTAGGTTTTAACTCCAAAGCTTTTTCTATTGAAATCAAATTTCACTAAATGGGATTTGAAACCTGGTCACAGAACATTGGCCTGGACTCTGAATTACTAGTCCAGTGGGATTAATATTATGCCACTGCCTTCCTTATTTAGTTAATGCCACATGACTTTTTTGGAATGATTGACTTTAGATAATCGCTCCAAATAACTTTCTGACTCTTTCTTAGAAAAAAAGGACCTTCACAGAATGAAAGAAATTCACATCCACTTGAGAGCCAAACTTCCCAAATAATAATACTCCATTAAAATCCTTCATAACAACGTTCTACATTGTAGTTACTACTAAGGCGTTCCTGTAGGTCACTCCTGCTACTGACTTCTTTCTCCCAATATTCCTCATCTGTACCCAAACTGATTCAACATTCTGATCTCCTGAACCAGGCAAACCTCTAAGTGTTGCGCCAACGTCACCATGGATTGACAATGTTATCCCCTCTCTATTTCGTCACATTCCCATTTTTGTTGAATATCATAAATTACAAAATATTCAGGACCTAATCCTTGTCATCCTGCAGCCAAAAATCTGCAATAGTTATAGATCATATTTGTTTATGTTATTATGTGCTCACAATTTGTTTACTTTGTTATAAATGCCATGAACATTCATATCCAGAACTTATAGTTTTTTTTTGCTATCTCCATTACAGCTGTTGGTATATTCTTAGGTTATTTTGTTCTGCCTATTCCTGCCGTTCCCTGACCTTCATTTCCAATATTACTATTTTGCCCTCCTGCCGTAACTCTCCCCCTTGATTTGCTACCTAAACATGATCCTTCACCCCCATTGTGTAGTTTAAAACCATATCCGTTTTCATAATTATACACTTTGCTCGAACAGTTGCCTCTGCATTTTGCAGGTGCAGACCATCCAAATGGTACAGCCCCAATTTTCCCTACTGCTGGTGCCAAGGCCCAATACCTGGAACCTAATTGCCCTACACAAGTCTTTTAGCCACGTCTTCATATCTCTAACATTATATGCCTTCTGCATGTGGCTCAGGTAAAAATCCAAAAATTACCCTCAGGTTCTTCTTTTTAATCTGTTGCTGAACTCCTCATCCTGTGTGAGCAGGATCTGTTTCTATGTTTTAATTATGTCATTGCACCTATATGGACTGTGACCACTGGGTCCTCTCCCTTTCAATGTCCACCCTGAGCAGATTTCCCAAACCTTGGCACAAAGTAAGCAAATAACTGTCTGGACTCATGCTCCTGGCTGCACAGAACAGTGTCTATCCCCTTGATAATACTATCTCCTACTATCACTGTGTTCCTTTTCAGTCCCCCATTTCAATAGTTTCCTATACCATGGTCAGTTAGGTCATCCACTCTGCGGCCCTCACTCTGCTCGAAACAACCAGAAAGAACTTCAAACCTGTTGAATAGCTGCAAAGGCTGAGGCTCACACACAGCCTCACTCACAGTCCATCCTCTTTTCCCCAACTAAATCAAAAGATCTCATTATGTACCTCATAAAGTTTGAACTGAAGCTGTTCAGGTTGTAAGGCTATTGCCAGGGTTGGAGGGTTTGAGCTATAGGGAGAGGTTTAATAGACTGCTGCTATTTTCCCTGAGACTGTCAGAAGCTGAGGTGTAACCTTATAGAAGTTCATAAAATCATGAGGGGCATGGCTATGGTGAGCAGACAAGGTTTTCCCAGGGTAGGGGAGTCCAAAACTAGAGGGCGTAGATTTAAGATGAGGGGTAAAGATTTAGAAGGTACCCGAGGGGCAGCTTTATCACACAGAGGGTGGTGCATGTATGGAATGAGCTGCCAGAGGAAGTGGTGGAGGCTGATTCAATTACAACATTAAAAGGGCATCTGGATAGGTATATCAATAGGGAAGGCTTAGGGGGATATACGCTAAACGCTGGAAAATGGGACAAGATTAATTTAGGATATCTAGTCGGCGTGGATGATTTTGACCGAGGGATTTGTTTCCGTGCTGTCTCTATGACTCTGCATTTTTGACCTGGGTCATGTTGTCATCTAGGACCCCCCCACAAGCTGCAGCTGTTCCATTTATTAAATATTTTGTTAACCTTAATATTGGTTCCTGTATAATCTTCAATAGAACAGAACAGACTTTAGCCACTAACTAGATATTCACCAAACAGTGAGTTCTTCAAATGCAGTAGAATAAGAACCTATTCCAAACTGACACTGCTCCACCTTTGAGTTCTTCAGTTTGCTCAACTAACATCAGCCCTTGGGCAGGATTGTCACTTGTGGTGAGAAAGGGCTCTAGCAAGGTAAAGATAGGCAATGGTGGGAAGGTTCAATCAGGGGTAGCTCTTTCTGCTGGTGGGGAGGGGAAAGCTTCATCTTCTTTTTGTTGGTTACAGGGTACCTGGACCTGTACTTCTATCCACAGCCTGTTGGACAGTGCAAAATATCAGCCACTTCATCACTTCAATTGGCACAAGGATTGCCAAGGTGCCAGGCATCCATATTGGCAAAATACTCATGAGTGCCAGTACTACCCCGATGCCTTTTCACCAACCCACCTAATTTTATGATCTCCTCCACACTGTTTCCCATTGCCAGCATGCACCTGGAAAGGATATTCAATTCCAGCCCTGTAACACTGAGAAAATGGCATGTCAGTCAACTTTTGCAGTTATGTGCCGAATTATCCAAGCACCATGGATTCTTGCTCCTCCAAGCAGGCCACTGACATTGGACTCAGCCACCCCCAGAGAAAGGTGGTCTGCTCTGTTTTTAGCACTGTTGCCTTACAGCACCAGGAACCCAGATTGAATTCCAGCCTTGAATTCCAGTCCGTGTGGAGCTTGCATGTTCTCCTCGTGTCTGTGTGGGTTTCCTCCATGTGCTTCGGTTTCCTTCCACAGTTCAAAGATGTGCAGGTTAGGTGGACTGGCCACGCTAAATTGTTTCATAGTGTCCAGGGATATGCACATTAGGTGAGTTAGCCATGGGAAATGCAGGGTTGCGGGTCGGGTTTGGGCAGGATGCTCTTTAGAGGGTCGGTGTGGACTCAATAGGCCGAAATGCCTACTTCCACATTGTATGGATTCTATGAAAGCAATGTCAGTAGAAGTGCTTCGCAAGTCAGCCTGAGGTGTTTGTCTCCAAGTATATTCACCCTCATGCCTTTAAGGCCATTGCACATAAGATACAGCAGCAGAAGTAGGCCATTCAGCCCATCAAGTCTGCTCTGCCATTCATTAAGATCATGGTTGATCTGATAATCCTCAACTTCATTTTCCTGCCCCTTCCCCATAACTCTTATTCCCTTATTGATTAAAAAAAATGAACTTTGCATTTACTTAGAGATCCAAAATTGACAGCCCTCTTTGGTAAAGAATAGGTTCATAACTTCCAGAGAGAGGAAATTCCTCCTCATCTCTACCTTAAATGTGCAACCCCTTTCTCTGACATTATGCTCCCCGGTCCTAGGTTCTCGCACATGGGGAAATGACCTCTCCATATCTACAATAAGATTGTAGCAATCTTATTTGTTTCAATAAGGTCTCCTCCCATTTTTCTATATTCAAATGAGTACAGGTCGAATCTACTGAACCTCTCCACATACGACAGACCTCCAAATCTGGTATCAGCCTAATGAATCTTCTTTGAACTGCCTTCAAACTTTGCATATCTTTCCTAAGATAAGAGGTCCAAAATTGTTCAAACTGCTTATATCATTGTCTAAACATCAGGTAAAGGTCTTTGCTAAGTTTCCAAGATGTATTACACTGGAGATGCTCTGTCAGCAGATGTTATTATGTTATTTCTGTTGCAGCCGTATGGACTAAAGCAGTTCATGTGGTCACTTGGCTGATGGGCAATGTTGGAAGTTAAACAACAATTACAGCGCATATGTCTGCAATTACAAGCTGCATTTTGACTTAGTCCTGTCTCTCAAAGACTATCAGGGTTGAGTCTGCATTACCCAGTATTGAGATGCAATGCATGAGAAAATTACTGCAGATGCTGGGATCTGTACTGAAAACAAAAAATGCTGGAAATCACAATGGGTCAGGCAGCATTCATGGAGAGAGAGTAAGCTAATGTTTTGAGTCTTCATCTAGACTCGAAACGTTAGGTTACTCTCTCCCCATGGATGCTGCCTAACCCGTTGTGATTTCCAGCATTTTTTGTTTTCAATTAGAAACCAATGCGCCTTGTGTCTTCCTATGAAATTTTGTACTCTATTGTCTCAACAGATGTCTAAACCTTATTGAAAATAACTTGCTTATAACAGACTACACAACCTCAAGCCACTAAGCAACACTGGGCATAATGTTCTCAACTGAAAATTTAAGAGGAGCTGTATATTGGATGGAGATGGTAAACTGTGCACACTACGTCATGCAATATTTATAATTTGCATATTTATTTGGCATGCTTTTAAAGCTCCAGCAAACTCCTTAAAATATGTATCATAAGATCTGAACTTCCTCTCCTCATTGACACATAACTTTAGAATGTTACTGAGGGTGGTTGATAAATCTTGACTGCAGTCTCTCAGATTATCTTTAGTGTGACAATTCATTATTTAAAATACTGTTATCCATGATTTGCCAATTGCAGCATCCTTTCTTTGATCTGCATTACTGACAACTACACAATTTAAAGTAGCACGGAGGAAGAATTTCAGAGAAAACTTAAATGAGGACAACATAAAAGGAATTTCCCCAGAATAATTGGTCCATTCTGACTGTAATTCAGGCTTTTGAGATAACTGTCCCCCCACCCGCTGTTATGGCATCAGGTTGGTTGTCTTTACCTCATGAAAGCAATTACTTAGCATTTGCATAAAAAATCTCCATGCGTGAATAATATTATATTTTCATGACAGGAATGGTCATAGGATAAATGCAGTGATGGAGCATTGTTAGAGATGTTCCCTAACTCAGTTAAGACTTAAGCAGCAACCGTCCTTTGAATGGCAGTGTCATCAACATTTAAGAATAGCAGAAAGGAAAATGTGGAAATGATGGGTGTCAGACATTTAACTTGAAAAAGATGGAAATGCACAGGTTTAGTAACTGAGAGTGAAGGATTGCTTTACATTCACAGTGGAACCAGTCACAGGAATTGGAATGTTGGGATTTTCAGGAAAAATGTTGTGCAAATAAGGATGACTTCAGGCTGGGTAGGGCAAGCAACCTATCTGATGTGTCAGAGGAGCAGGAAAGTTGACGTTTCACGTCGGGACCCTTCTTCAGAAATGGTGGAGGGGAAAGGGAGCTCAGAAGTTAAAAGAGACAGGAGGGGTGGGGCTGGAGAATGTAGGTGGGATGGTGATAGGTGAGTGCTAGTCTGAATGGTGGGGATTGGTCAATGAGGTGGGAGGTGTGGATAGGTAGGAGAGAAGATGGACAGGTTGTGTCAGGTCTAGGAGGCGGGGATGAGAGTGAGGGTTGGTCATGGGATGATGCTGGGGGTGGAGAGGTTTTGAAACTGGTAAAATCCGCATTTAGGCCATTAGGCTGTGGGCTCCTGAGGCGGAATATGAGGTGCTGCTCCTCCAGTTTCCAGGTGGCATCATTGTGACACTGGAGGAGGCCCAGGATGGATATGTCGCCCAGGGAGTGGGAGGGAGAGTTGAAGTGGTTCGCAACCGGAAGGTGACATCGTTTGTCACAAACAGAGAGCAGAGGCTCTACAAAACAGTCTCTGAGCCTCTGCTTGGTTTCACTGATGTAGAGGAGGCCACATTGGGAATAGTAGATGCAGTAGACCACATTGACAGATGTGCATGTGAACCCTTGTCTGATGCAATCTAAGTCAATCCCCACCACTCGCCACCTCCACTCACCATCCCACCTAACTTCTCCAGCCCCACCCCTCCTCTCTCTATTTATTTCTGACCTCCCTTCCCCCTCCCCATTTCTGAAGGAGGGTCCCGACCTGAAACATCAACTTTCCTGCTCCTCGGATGCTGCCTGGCCTGAACATCAAGCCTTTCGAAGAAATCACCTCTCATTCTAAATTCCAGATTGTATCAGCCTATTCTACTCTACCTCTCCTTATAGAATTATTAAATAGTGCAGACTTACTCAGGCCAAGTGACCATTGTACATATAATTGTTAACTGTTGAATATATTATGAATTAAGATTGATAAACCCAAATGCAATGTTAAGTATTGATTAAGTGTAATTAATCCTGATCAACATATTGGTCCTGATTTTGTAATTGGTGGTGAACAAAGAGCACCGGTAGTTCATTAAACTAGTCTCAAGATGTTCTGTGGAGCTTTGCACAGAAACTTGGCATTTCTGTACAGCTCCCTTTACAAGGGTGGTTAGAACTCCGAGAACAATCAAAGAGTCATACAGCATGGAAACAGACCCTTTGGTCCAATTATTCCATTCCAACCATGTTCCCAAACCAAACTAGTCCCACTTTGTCTGTGTTTGGCCCACATCTCTCTTATTCACATACATATCCAAATGCCTTTTAAATGCTGTAACTGTACCTGCATCCACCACTTCCTCTGGCAGTTCATTCCATGCACTCTGTGTGAAAAAAAAATTGCCCCTTGTGACCTTTTTAAATCTTTCTCCTCTCACCTTAAAAATATGCCCCTAGTTTTGAACTCCGCCTCCCCTAGGGAAAAGACCCTTGCTATTTACCCTATCCATGCGCCTCATGATTTTATAAACGTCAATAATGGTACCCCTCAATCTTCTATGTGCCGGTCTTGTTTTTGAAGAATTATTAATGTAGATTTAAAATCTGAATCAGAAAAATCGGTATATTTATTTCAATGACAGCTCATGTATAGAAAATAAAACAAAGTCAAGAAAGCGAGTGAGAAAGGGGCAGGAAAAGGTCGAGGGAGAAATAGAAAACACAAATAAAAAGTGGAAAGACATTGTTTAGAAAATGAAGAAACAGTAGTTTGTACCTCAGCACTAATATTTGTGACTTTAATGAGCATAAAATGCCTCACAGCAAAAAATAACAAACAAGTATCAAAGACATAACTGTGATACTACAGGCATGTTTCCTTGCTATAAACAAAGTTTGTTTTATTCTCATTGATCATGTCAATATTTTAAATCTATAGTAAAAGCCATTACAACTATTTTGATTAGGCAGACATCTCGGAGGCTTGGGGACCGCTTTGCAGAACACCTGCGCTCAGTTCGCAACAAACAACTGCACCTCCCAGTCGCGAACCATTTCAACTCCCCCTCCCATTCCTCAGATGACATGTCCATCCTGGGCCTCCTACAATGCCACAGTGATGCCACCCGAAGGCTGCAGGAACAGCAAATCATATTCAGCCTGGGAACCCTGCAGCCCAATGGCATCAATGTGGATTTCACAAGTTTCAAAATCTCCCCTCCCCCAACCGCATCCCAAAACCAGCCCAGCCCATCTCCACCTCCCTAACCTGTTTTTCCTCTCACCTCAAGCCACACCCCCATCTCCTATCTACTAACATCATCCCGCCCCCTTGACCTGTCCGTCCTCCCTGGACTGACCTATCTCCTCCCTACCCCACTACCTACACTCACCTTTACTGGCTCCATCCCCGCCTCTTCGACTTGTCTGCCTCCTCTCCACCTATCCTCTCCTCTATCCATCCTCTATCCGCCTCCCCCTCTCTCCCTATTTATTTCAGAACCCTCTTCCCCTCCCCCATTTCTGATGAAGGGTTTAGGCCCGAAACGTCAAGTTTTCCTGCTCCTATGATGCTGCTTGACCTGCTGTGTTCATCCAGCCCCATGCTTGTTATCTCGGATTCTCCAGCATCTGCAGTACCTTTTATCTCTATTAGATATACTGGACGCAAATTTGTGCTAGAAATAACAGTGAGGCTATTGGTATTTGCCATCATTACACTGTAACACAGCAACTTCCTGCAACTGCACATGTTAACTTAAACACAAAAATCATCAGGCAATTTTCCATTTTGTCCAGCTTTCCAGAACAGCGTTGCCAAGAGACACTTAGTATAACATGAAGTTGCCATATTAATTTGATAGATACACACGAAAAGCTTGTCTATTCTAGTGTAAGCATTCATGAATGATAGGAATTAGTTATTGCCAAACAGGCTCTCTGACACTGAAAATTAACATGTACAAGTATGGAGCCCTTTGGATTTTAAAATACTGTTGGAAAGTTCCCAAAACACTTTTTTTTCTTTATGCTTTCACTGGATATTGGCGTTCCATATCGTAATTGCCTTTGAATTGAATGACTTCCTAGAGGGCAGCATTAAGCCAATCATATCCCTGTGGATTTACAGTCACACATTGATGATGGTTGCATATTTCTTTGCCTAAAGGCCATCAGTGAACCAGATAAGGTACTTGCAACATGATGATATACAACAATGGATGTTTAAAATTAGCCCATGACTCATATCAAAGATATATCCCAGAGATGAGGAAGGATTCCAGAAAGGGAATAAACCATCCACAGTTAGCCAAGGAAATTAAGGATAGATTCCGGAGAAGTCCGAGAGGATTGGAAAACTGCTAATGTAACATCTTTATTCAAAAAGGAAGAGAGCCAGAAAACTATAGGCTAGTTAGCTGTCATTTAGGAAATGTTAGCGTCTATTATAAAGATGAAATAGCAGAGCATTTAGATACCCATAGTATAATCAAACAGAGACAGCACGGCTTCATGAAGGGGGAAATCATACCTGACAAATTTATTGCAGTTCTGAGCAGGTGACATGCAGGATAGATATAGGGGAACAAGTAAATATAACAGATTTCCAAAAGGTGTTCAATAGAGTACGACACACAAGACTACTTAATAATTTAAAAGCCCATGGGGCTAGGGTAGTATATTAGCATGGTTAGTGAACTGACTAACTTATGGGAGACAGAGAGTTTGACTAAAGGGAGACATTTCATGATGGCAACATATACCTAGTTGAGAGTCCCAGGGATCAATGCTAGGGTCACAGTTATATACAACAAATATTAATGAGTTGAATGAGTGATGTGAATGTACTAACGTCAAGTTAAAGGATAACACACAAAACAGGTGGGAAGGCAAGTAGTAAGGATTACACTAAGAATCTACAGATAGATTTAGGCACATTAAGACAACAGCAAAAAACTTGTCAGATGGAATATAATGTCGGAAAATGTGAGGTTACATGCTTTGGAACAAGAATATAGGAGCTGGATATTATTTAAATGAGGAAAAAACTGTAAAAGCTGCAGCACAATTTGATTACAGATCTTCAGGCATGAATCACAAAACGTTAGCATTGAGTTCAGTGGGCAGTAGAGAAAGAAAATGGAATATTCAAAAGGAATTGTGTATAAAAATAGGGAGGTTTTGCTAAAGGCACTAGTCAGACATAGCCAGAATACTGTGAACAATTTTGATCCCCTTACCCGACTGGCATATACTGGCAGTGGAGGCATCCAGAGAAAGTTTACTAGGCTGATGCCAGGTATGGAGGGACTGTCTGATGAAAAGAGTTTGAGTGGGTTTAACCAGTAGGACCAGAGAGCATAATCTCAGGGAAGGATGTCATCCATTTAAGACACAGAGGAAGAGGAATTTCTTCTCTCAGAAGGTAGTGAAACTGTGGAATTCTTTATTGCACTGAGCTGCAGAGGAGTGTTAGTAGGAATAGACAGATTTTTAATTAGTAAGGGAATCAAAGGTTATAATAATCAAGGGTTAATTAAGCACATTAATTATTTGTGGGCAGGAAAGGAGATGTTGTGGCAGGAGACAAGCAGATCTGTCACATGCTTTTCTGGGTCTGCTCGATGAAGTACAACAGGGGATAGCTTTGGTGAATTTCTGCAGTGCATCTTGTAGATGGTACACACTGATTTTACTGAGCAGTAGTGGTGGAGGGAATGATGCTTGTGGATGTGTTGTTAAGCAAGTGGGCTGCTTTGTCCTGGATGGCGTCAAGCTTCTTCAGTGCTTTTGGAGCTGCACCCATCCAGGGAAGAATTCCATCATACTCCCGGATTATGATGAGAATGGCATTGTTGTACTGTCACCATGTTAATAATCCAAAGGCCCATGCTAATGCTCTGGCAGCATGGGTTCAAATTTCACCATGGCTAATTATTTATCAAATTCCATTGATAAATAAATAATAATTATAAAGCTAAACTAAGTACTAGCTACCATGGCAATGATCATAACACTATAAGAAGGAGAAGTCAGCATTTGGTCTATGAAGTCCACTCTGCTGATCTGATCATTCTTAACTTTCCTGTCTTTTCTGCATAACCCATTGTAGCAGCTTTTCTCGATAGTAGCATTCGGTCAACTGAATGCATGCCAGATCTCAAGTCCCATTTCACAGTGGCTGATTTAAAGACAATATATTTGTAGCAAGAATCTCAGGAAATTACTACATATGCCAACATATACATTCGTAGAACAGTACAGCACAGAAAAGGCCCTTCGGCCCACAATGTTTGCCATAATTTTACTCTAAACCTAAGGTCTATCTAACCTCCGCCCCTACCTTATACTATCATCCATATGCCTATCTAATAGCCGCTTAAATGCCCCTAATGAGGCCGACTCCACTACCCTCTCCAGCAATGCATTCCACGCCCCTACCACTCTCTGAGTAAAGAACCTACTTCTGACGTTTCCCCTATATCTACCTCCGCTCACTTTAAAATTATGCCCCCTTGTAATAGCTACCTCCACCCTAGGAAAAAGTCTCTGGCTGTCATTCTATCTATACCTCTAATCATTTTGTGCACCTCTATCAAGTCACCTCTCATCCTTTGTCATTCTAAAGAGAAAAGCCCTAGCTCTCTCAACCTTTCCTTGTAAGACCTTCCCTCCATTCCAGGCAACATTCTGATGAAGGGTCTAGGCCCGAAACATCAAGTTTTCCTGCTCCTATGATGCTGCTTGACCTGCTGTGTTCATCCAGCTCCATGCTTGTTATCTAACATTCTGGTAAATCTCATCTGCCCCTTTTCCGACACTTCCACATCTTTCCTGTAATGAGGCGACCAGAACTGGACACAACACTCCAGAATAAAAACCGAAAGAACTGCGGATGCTGTAAATCAGGAACAAAAACAAAGTTGCTGGAAAAGCTCAGCAGGTCTGGCAGCATCTGTGAAGGAGAAAACAGAGTTAATGGTTCGGGTCCAGTGACCCTTCCTCAGAACTCAGAACTCCGAACTCCAGATGTGGCCGAACCAGGGTTTTGCACAGCTGGAGCATAACCTCACGTCTCTTGAACTCAATCCCTCTATTAATGAAAGCTAACACACCATACGCATTCATTACAAGATAGCTCAAGGACAAAACAGAAATAAACTTTGAAAGTTCAGTCTCAAAAATTGCCAATAAATCTGAAAATGCTTTAAATAGAAACATATCTAATTGAAAAACACTGACAGCTTGATCTTCACTATTAACTGAGGTATCTGTCAGATATAATCATTTAGTAAATATAGAAATACCCTTAGATCCTTTGATTATTAATACTGTTTTATTAATTATTAATTATTAATACTGATTATTAATACTATTAATAACTGTCTTTGTTCCCCCTAGGCTTGATTCTTCCAATACATATCTAGTTGCACTCCCACATTTTGGCCTTGATAAACTTGAAGTCTCCAAAATGTCTTGAGTCACAGCAAGTTCCATTAAAACAGTCTCAATAACATTTTAAGATAACAAGCATGGGGCTGGATGAACACAGCAGGTCAAGCAGCATCATAGGAGCATAGGAGCAGTGCCTACCCTCAATAACATTTTATTTGTGTACTCCTTAATCTGAGAATGTTAATTTTTAGGAAGTGTCTCCAGTTAAATGCTCAAAGTGCAAATAAACAAAGCAGTAAATCTAAAGTTTTGATTTGTGTTTATTCATTATACTTCTGAAAGAACAAATCCTTTATTGGACAGACACAACAACCATCACTAGGTTTGAGTGTAAGTTTACGCTTTGAGGTTGTTTCCTGTTCAGAGTCTAACAGATCATTAGAATAGCATAGGTGCACAGCAAACCACAAAACCCAAGTTTCCACATTGCTTGCTGCCAAACAATTTGTTACAAACGCAGGAAGATCAGCAAAATCCTCAAAGAAACAGCACCAACATTTGAAACAACACCTAATTAAAAACACCTTCACGCATACACACTAAGTGCCTTGAGCTATCTGAGGCTGATCCATAGTCTGGCATAGATAACCTGCTACATTCGGTATTCACATCAAATACAGCATTGGATGCTTTTGATCGGATGCAGTGGTCTTTATGGATTTTCTGAGAACCTTTGCTTTGTCTAGCAGTTATTCCCTTGAGATTTTGTCTTTTAAAAAAAACACATTGACGCATCCTGCTCATCTGATACTAAGCACTGATGCCCTTGAGGATCTCTCTCAATCCAGGTGCTCTGGAAAACCATTTGTTCTGAGAGAACCATTATAGATTCTTCAATTACATTATTCGAGGTGTTTCAGGTATGATCTATCTTTTTGGAACTGAACCTTCACGTGATTTTGCAATGTGTTCTGTCCATCGAGAGCCATTCTCTGTCTATCAATGGTGGAAAGCTGGTGAGGGAATCATTTTCACGGATCTGTATTCACCCAAAGCTGCCCTTGACTCACCCTGATGTATTCCCTATTCAGACTTCAGTGCCCTACTTGACCAGAATGGCCACTGCCCTATTTTAGCTGCTACGTACATCTTATTTTACATTTGCCTGCCATTCTTTTGATGGTTGTGAACAAGTGCTTTTTTTCATTCTTAGCTTTTAGAAACAGAGCAAACTGTTGTGAGGGGGTAACTTTGTCACACAGGTCATGAGGCATGTGTGGAATGAGCAGGAAAATAAAAAGGTGGAGGCAGGTACCTTTGCAACATTTAAAAAGCAGCTGGATGGGTACACGATTAAGAGAGGATTAGAGGGATATGGGCCAAATGCCGTCAGATGGGACTAGATTAATTTAGGATTGCTGGTTGATATGGACAGGTTGGATCAAAGAGTCTGTTCCCAAGCTGTATGACTCTATGACTGTGTGTATTCCTCTTTAGATGCTGTAGGATGAACAGAAGGTGAGATTTCCATTACTGGCGTTATTGTACCTTCTCTATTGGCTTTCATCACAGAAATGATGGAATTCTAGGCGCTCTATTTGATAGGAGTCTTACAATCAACATTAAATTAAATTCTAAATGGTCGGTATTTTTAGTCACAAAATATTCCACACACACTCTCTCTTAGCTTTTGTGGGTTGCTGTGCACCTATACTACTCCATTGATCTGTTAGACTCTGAAGAGGCAATAACCTCACAGTGTAACCTTACACTCAGACTTAGCTATGGTTATTATATCTGTCCAATAAAGGATTTTGTTCTTTATCCCTCTCTTGTCCACTAGTTTCCCTTCCCCCAATGTATCAGCAACTTGAATTTATGTTCAATCTTTAATAAAAGGAAAAGTAACTCTGATGATACAATTCTCACTCTTGTTTACAAAATCCACAATGGTATTTGCGACTCCTTACCTTAGAATTTTCCTTCATCTGTGTATCATGACCAGCATCCTCTGGACTTCCAGCTCCAGATATTGTCCATCTTTCACTTTAGCACTAGAGTTAGAACTGTTAGCTCCTATGTGACTGCTATCATATGGCTTTTGCAAACAAATTTGTTTTACCATGACTGTTGGGTTACAGTTACCATTTGGTATCAGCTCACTTGCTTCAGAGATGGAAAGCAAATGTTCAAATCCTATACTATAGTCTGGAGTGCATAACATGCATTGACAATCCAGTGAATTACTGAGAGAATGCTGCAATGTTCTTGTCTTTGCATGAGATTTTAAGTAGATGGATGAGAAAGATTTCATTTTGAAGGAGAATGGAAGAGCTGTCCCGGTGCTCTAGCCAATATTTTCTCTCAACCAACATAAAAAAGTTAGATGACCTAGCTATTTCACATCTTCTGTTTGTCAGAGTTTTCTATGTGCAAATTGGCTGCCCTATTTCCTACATTATAATCCTGACTGTACCTTAGAGCTACTTCATCGGCCATAAAATGCTTTGCAACATTTAGAGATAATGAAAAATATTATGTTAGTGCAAGTTTTATGTTTGTTTTTTGGAAAAGCAACTTGAGATCACTGTAATGCGGTTGACTTTTAACTATCCTCTGATATGGCTTTGTAAGCCATTCACTTCAAGGACAATTAGAGATGGGCAAAAATATTGACTTTCCCAGTGATGTTCCTCGAAAGTATGAAAAATACCTATCTCACTAATGGACTGAGTGGCCTCAAGTCTCTTTCTGTGCTTTGTTGGGCAACTTACCTTACAATGCACACTGAGAAACTGAACTTTATCATGGTTTATGTTTACTTAATAACAAAACTTTCTTCTGACTATGTGATTTTCTGCGCACAATAGTTTCCATAGGTCAGCTATTGTTGTATACAGTGTTACTATTCAGGAAGGCTCCATTTAAGATTCTTGGTCTGTTTCGAATTACAGCCTACAATAAGAAAGAAAAACGTGTATTTGTACAGTATTTGTCATCACAGTCGTGGAATGTGAACATTGTTGGCAAAACCAGCATTGGTTTTCCATTGGTAATAGCCCATGAAAAGGTACATTTTGAAGTGTAGTCGCCATTGCAACATAAGAAATGGATCAACCAAATATTCAACCAACAAATGTTGAGTAATATGTTTTTTTGCAAAGTCAATTCAGAGATAAATCTTGGCTAGGTTACCAGAGAGAACTCCATTGTTTTTCTTTAAAATAGTACTATTAGATGTTTTTACTCCAGGCAGAAAGGGCATCAGTTGAACAACACATTCCTGATGATACTATCTTAACAAGGTGTAGAGCTGGATCAACAAGCTCTACACCTTGTTATCTCAGATTCTCCAGCATCGGCAGTCCCCACTATCTCTGTATCAGTGATGATACTATGTCTTTAAGAGGTGTATTTTGTCCTTTTTTTAAATCAAGAATGGTTGAGATAAAGATGCCAAGTTGTCTGCTCAAACCCAATAAAGTAAACAGCTTGTGTGGCCTTCATTTTTTAAAAAGTTAGAACAATAGAAGCAGCCTGAATGGGTGGGGCCAAGCTCCCACAGAATCTGAATTTTTAGTTTTAGCTTTCAGCAGTTGCTGAGGCCTTGAATCTCAGTGTGGAAATTCTTATTGCTCTCTTTGTAACAGTTAAAAGCTAGGCTAAAAGCTCTTCCTGCTGCTAGAGGCAATCTCTTTTATTGAATTTGCCTCTGCCAAGGGTGTGTTCAGGGGATATTAACATATTGGTACAGGTAATTGCTAGTAGTTAATATATATTATTTTGTTAAGCATTTTAATAGAATTACAGTTAAGACAATTCTTTTATTATGATCTGGCCCATAATACATCCAAGAGGCAGTGTAGCACTCTCTCAGCTCTGCACTGGAGTCTCAGGCTTTGACTTTTGCGCTTAAATCCTGGAATAGATCTTGAACTTAAAACCTTATGACTTCAGAGCCTTGGCACCGAAACAAAACAAGCCACAAAACAATAGAATATTGAACAGAACAGCTGTATGCCTATTCTAAAGTGAGGAAATGGAATCTGGTTTAGCAAGTCATGCATGTGGGTATGAGTTGAGGAACCTGTTGGGCCATGATGTCCTTTGTGGTCAAACAGCCTGCTGATGTTCATTGTCTTGGTGTCAGCATGGAGAATTACCATTTAGGTCAGGTATGGGAGAGCACTGGCACAAAGACACTACAGTCCCCATTAGATAAGGAAGTTATGGATGATGACAAGGAGGCAGTAAGCTACAAAAAGACCAGCCATAATCTTATCGTATAGTGGAGGAGGTTCCATTGTCTCAATGACCTGCTCCTGCTCCTGTATTTTATGATCTCCTGAAGAATACCATCAGGGAATGAAGGGAGAAAACTGGTGCGCAGAAGAGTTAATAAAGAGGATTATGTAGTGTTTCTTCTGGAGATGCAAAAGAAAGTATGCAATCATGTTTTAACACTATATAAAAAGGAAGAAACCACTTAATTATCAAGCATTCATTTCATTGGGCTTGAGATCCTCAACTGATGAAAAGGACACATCTATTGGGACTGGGAAGAAGAAGACTTTGTCCATAATGAGGCTTTGTTTGAATTCCTATCTGTCAAAGACATATATGAGCATTGGCTTACATAATTTGAGAGTAACCAGCTCCAAATCATGCTGTCTTTTGAAAACAAATTAATTATTGTTTGGAAATATTTCCAATGTGCCATTAGAATAAGAAATTTATATACAGTCTGCAGTCCAAGCTATTCAGTGATCCACTAATCAATGCATTTTGAAAAAAAAATTCTATGTCTATAACTTGAGGGCAGGCAGTGGATCTTTAATTTGAATGAGGCTGTAGTTAATTAGTATTTTGGGAGCAGTTGTCAGCTTTGTGTCTCCTTCCTTGTAATAGAATCAATTGAAAACCCAGATTTGATGAGATGTTCTCTTCCTGGTGTCTGAAGGGTAAGCTTCTGCATTCATTAAATTTACAACTTGCCTACTATTTCAGACAAGTGACCATAGATAAATCTGATCATTGGAGTTATCCCTATAGGGGAATATTTTATTTGATAGAATTGCTATGATTTCAGTAATTATTAATTTCAATAAGACTCAGGCTTAGAGCTAGTATGGATTGCCAAAAGCCCAGGCATTGAATTCTTAATTTCCATTACAGATAGTCAGTGCTTCTCTTGTTCTTGCACACAGTTCATCCTCCAAGGTCATAAAGCACTTTGTATTCTCTCTGTATGGAAACTGAAACTCATTGCGGTTTCCTGCTAAAAATCTGCTCTTCAGGGCTTCAGAATGTGGTACACCTCCCCCATTCGTTTCTCCTTCTTTCTACCATCTTTGAAAAGCTCAAATTGAAAATTCAGGCATTTTTCAAATCTCTGTTCCCTGCTTTAGCTTGTCTTCCTTTTAATTGTTTCCAATCTTGATGGTGTTCTGCACTGTGGATCTCAATTTTATATAAAGCACTCCTTATTCAGTATATTGTAATTCCCCCAGGATAGGCCCACCATGTAGTAGGGGCCCGAATGATCTGTCAAGGTACATGGCTGCTTGATACAGGACCATTTGCCTGTGGTCCAAACATAAAACAGTGGGTGGAATCTTCCTATATTTTGGTTGTTTCAGTTTCAGCAAGTTTCATGAAGGGTTAATGTGAGGTCTAATGAGTTATCTCGCTTAACATGCCTAAACTCACCTCATTAACTATCTCCTATATCTCTGTGATAGTCTTCTCATCTGATACAAGCTTGATTCTCCCACTTCTCAAAGCTTGGCGTTCTCACCAATGCTGGGATATCCCAGGGTTCTGGATGCTGGCACCATGTTTAAAAAGGTTGTAATGTACCTAGTTAAGAGCTGGCAGTCTTTTCTGACACTTGGTCCAGAGATGGTAGATAAGGGAAAATTGCTACCCACTCCAATTTTGCAGATAGGAACCTAGAAGTCCTGGTGGATGGGATGGTATAGAGGATACTATGAAGCCAGAACTGGCCAGCCTGGTCCAAGCTGTGGGGGCTCTATACTAACTCAGGGGGCCACCTGAGTTAGTAGAGAGTCAACCATCCAAAAGAATTCCTAGAAATGCTACAGGAAGGTCATGGACATTCTTCACACTGCCAGTGAAAGTGCCACCACCTTCTCTCTACCATTTCACACTCACTCTGTCTCTCCTGCTGCACCCAGCTCCCACCAAGGCTTTAGCTCTCTCACTATTGCCCGCAAGGTCATCCCCCTCACTCTCACCCACCCAATTCCCCCAGACATCTAACTGCAATGTCTTGGCATCTCCTACTCACTCATTTGGGACATTGAATGTTCAATGCACAGAAATGTGAAATGATTCTCATTGGTCGGAAGAACATACAAAGACAATACAAAATAAAGGGTACAATTCTAAAGAATGTGCAAGAGCAGAGAGACCTATTATATCTGTATGTCATTAAACATTGAAACAGATTGAGAGAGTGATTAGTAAAGAATACAGTATCCAAGGCTTTGTTAAATTTGATATCTGTAGAGTACAATAGCAAGGAAGTTACATTGAACTTGTGCAAGGCACTAGCTTGGACTTAGCTTGTGTACAATGTTCGCTTCTGGTGCTACACCTTAAGATGAATGTCAATGTATTGGTGAGGGTGCAGAAGAGATTCATGAGAATGGTTCCAGGGATAAGGAACTTCACTTCTGAGGGTAGATTGAAAATGTTAGGACAGTTTCCCCTGGAGAAGAGAAGACTGAGAGGAAATCTGAATGAATTATTCAAAATAATAAGGCAAAACAGCTTAGCAAAAGAAGCAAAAGAGATGTGATTAAAAGTGTTTCCATGTATTGGTTGTGAGTGCGGTGGAGGCAAGTTCAACTGATGGATTCAGTCTGAAATTAGACTGTTACTTTAAAAGGAACAATATATTCAGGAAGAACACAGAATGACACAAATTGAGATGTTTATCTGAAGGACTGTTGCAGCCATGATAGGCCTTGCTCTGTGCTGTAATAATTTGGTGATATCATGAGAAAGGAAGGAGCACACCAACCTGGTAGATGCCCTCTAGTGGCACCAAGGTGTCACCTCTTTGGAGGACCTGACCAGGGCACATGGAAGATTAGCCCAGCTCAGTAGATTACTGGCCCAGTAAAATTCTATTTTGTGATCGTCCTCCTACTGTGCATATTTAAATGGACCCTCGCTCCTTGCTCGGAGATAAATAATAGATAACAGGGTCAGGTTTTCCACCTTGATTACTATTAATATTCTTGGAAATTTCATCTGTTTGTACGTGTCCAGCCTGCCCCCAAATCAAATCCCAACATCCAATGAATAGGGGACAGAGAGATAACTGGTGCATTTGTCTCCTGCACTGTCCTTCTTTGAGCCCAGGCACCAATTGTCCCAGTTGGTAGGAGTTGCCCCTCAGTACCCTGCTCCCTGCCTATGAATTCAGTACAAACCTGTGCTTCAGCCTATCTGAGCAATCTAGTGATCCCTTTCAGCTTTCCACAATCCAGCCAACAGAAGAGGTTGAGGCATATGCATTGTATCCATCTGAGTTGATTTGGAGCCTATCTACTGTAAGCCCCCAAAGCTCCAAAATTGCAGAAAACTAACAGAAAGATGCACTTTTGCCCATTTTGCCTTGGTATTGCTCCATTTCAGATAGGATGGTGGCAATAGCAAGTCACTAGTTAGTTGCCTTACCCTCTGATTTTCTTCTTCCCAGGCTTACTATCAACCATCCCTTTGTCTGCCCAACTTTCTTTCTGTCTCCATCTGGCAACTCACTCCTTTTCCCCTCCATCCCCTGACATCAGTATGAATACCACCTTTTCCTAGCTACTATTAGCTCTGAAGAAGGGTTACTGGACTTGAAAGGTTGGCTCTGCTTTCTCTCGACAGATGGTGCCAGACCTGTGATAACAAGGTGTAGAGCTGGATGAACACAGCAGGCCAAGCAACATCAGAGGAGCAGGAAGGCTGACGTTTCGGGTCTGGACTATTCTTCAGAAATGGGGGAGGGGAAGGGGATTCTGAAATAAATACGGAGAGAGGGGGAGGCGGACAGAAGATGGATAAAGGAGAAGATAGCTGGAGAGGAGACAGATAGGTCAAAGAGGCAGGGGTGGAGCCAGTAAAGGTGAGTGTAGGTGGGGAGTTAGGGAGGGCAAAGATCAGTCCAGGGAGGACGGACAGGTCAAGGGGGCGGGATGAGGCTTGTAGGTAGGAGATGGGGGTGGGGTTTGAGGTGGGAGGAGGGGATAGGTGGGAGGAAGGAAAAGTTAGGGAGGTGGCGACAGGCTGGGTTGGTTTTGGGATGCGGTAGGGGGATGGGAGATTTTGAAGCTTGTGAAGTCCACATTGTTACCATTGGGCCGCAGTGTTCCCAAGTGAAATATGAGCTGCTTCTCCTGCAATCTTCGGGTGGCATCATTGTGGCACTGCAGGAGGCCCAGGATGGACATGTTGTCTAAGGAATGGGAGGGGGAGTTGAAATGGTTCGCGACTCGGAGGTGCAGTTGTTTTTTGCGAACTGAGCGTAGGTGTTCCGCAAAGCGGTCCCCAAGCCTCCGCTTGGTTTCCCCGATGTAGAGGAGGCCACATCTGCAACAGTGGATACAGTATACCACATTAGCAGATATGCAGGTGAACATCTGCTTGATGTGGAAGATCTTCGTGGGGCTTGGGATGGGGGTGAGGGAGGAGGTGTGGGGGCAGGTGTAGCACTTCCTGCGGTTGCAGGGAAAAGTGCTGGGTGTGGTGGGGCTGGAAGGGAGTGTGGAGAGGACAAGGGAGACATGGAGAGAGTGGTCCCTCCGGAACGCAGATAAGGATGGGGAAGGAAAAATGTCTTTGATGGTGGGGTCAGATTGCAAATGGCGGAAGTGTCGGAGGATGATGCATTGGATCTGGAGGTTGTTGGGATGGTATGTGAGGACGAGGCTATCGGTGCCAGACCTGCTGTGTTTTTACAGCAATTTCTGTTTTTGTCTCTTCCTGCAGTGCCCCTGACACCATTTGTTATTTAAATCTGAGTCTAAACTGCCCTCAATGCAGATGTTCTGCTGCCTGGATATTGTGCTACCGTTGTCTGTCCTGTACCCACACACACACAAATTCCATTCCTAGAAGGACTGGTCTCCCAATCTCGGATTGGGCTATTTGAAAGGCTGCCTCCTTACAACCTACAGCGAGTTTAGTGTCTTTCAGTGTCAAATTACAGCCAGCTTTTCTATGTTCTATATCCCATGCCTGTTAGAATCAAGAGCTCTCACACTCATTTTTCTTCCAGAGAAGATCAAATACAACATCCTGAAGTGAAAGGACAGTGTCCATTCCACTATAGCACTGAGTTTCTACACAGTGTAAAACAACCATAAAAATACAGAAATGTATCAGCCCACAATCGTTGCAGAGTTATTTTCTAGAGCTGAGCCAAAATTCTTTGCATTATGAAGGCAGTTACACTGTCATAAAATAGGCTAAGTTCTTGGAAGAGCACTTTTCCTTTTTGTACTTAGCCTCTGGCCTCTAACCTTTGCTCCAGAGCTGACAGACTCAGATTTGGGAACAATGTCGTTAAGTGTGCAAATAAGATGTCTGTGGAACTACCCTTACTTGTGAGCATGTGAATATATTTAATGAAGAAAAATACCATTAGCCATCGTTCAAGGGAAAAGGAGGGGGCAAACATATTCCAACTGCAGCCCTGAGACTGAGTCAAGGCTGTAAATGTGAAAAAGCAGTGGCTTGTAGCATTTAAGAAACAAGGATTTTGATCACTGCTAAAAGCATGCTGGCAAACTATTGAGGATGCTTGAACATTTTCACAAGCCTTTGCGTCTGATCCTGTAAAATGCAATAATAAAAACACATGTACACCTAACAGGGCCACAACATGTCACTTCTGAAAGAAATATTTGCAAGTCTGTGTAGCAAATGTGACAGCAGGAATCTGCTTGCTGTGCAGTTGGCACGATTCCAAGGCATTATTATGAACCTTACTTGTTCGACTCCATCAATGAGACTACTGATACTGACTCATATATATTAGGAAGGTGTAGATTTTGGGAGAATTTGAAATAATTACTCAATTAGTGACTCGCTTTTTTTTTTGAGGAACACTGCAATACCTTTGGTCAACCTTATGTATTTTTTTGTGTAATTTCTACCCACCTTCTCCATTCGAATTAGAAGCCGCAGCTGAAAACTCTGTGAGGATTTTTTTTTGAAACGCTGTATTAGCATATTTTCCTCCACCAGGGTCTCTGTGCCCTCAGTTCCTGTAATTATTATTCATTAGGATCGGGTTTTGCCTGGTGTGCAGTTCATGTTGAATCAGCTGTACTGTACCATTTTTGATAAGGGCAGGAATGCAGAGGTCAGAGTCATGTCTGTAATTAGGGCTTCGTAGTCAGATGCCATCTTCACTAATCTATAAATGGGGATTTAAAAAGAAAATGCATATTATTATTGTTGCCTACAAAGAAATCTGGGTGGTGAAAATTTTTTGAAAATTCAAAAGTTTACTAAAATTAATGATGACGATGGTGCCTGAACGACAAGATGGAAAGCCTGGAAAAAAATGATATATACTTTTGTTGCGTGCACAGCGAAAAAAAAGCAGTGGATATATATAAAAGAAATTCCTGTTGAATATATCCCAAGAAGGACCATCACAAATTAAAATATTTATACCTTTTGCAAAGTGAGTGTGTGCCTTTTGGCTTCCGTTTTTGAGAAACATTTTACTTTAGAAAAATCCCAAAATACAACAAAAATCTGTAAGACAGTTTGATGTCTCCAGTGTGAGCGTTTTAGCTGTGATTTATGACATAACTATATATGTACGTTTGACAGCTTTCAGATTGCTGCAAAGGCGGCGGAACTTTTAAGTGAGCTGGGCTATCTGGGAAAATCTATCAAGGGTCTACCCTGGGAGAACAAGGAGATAGACTTTGCATGGCGCTGCTGTGCAGCAAGGCCCGCATGCTGAGCACATCTTCAGTTCGCTGACAGTTGCGCTCAGACTTCACTGTATTAACGAATAAAAGGGAGCTCCCTGTAGATTACACATCTTCCATGTTTTGACATTGACCTTAATACATAATTTAACCACAAAGCCTGAAAAGTGTGTAACAAGATGAGAAGAGACCACAGAACCTGCAAACAGAGTGATGTTTAATCAGAAATCATATTTGTTCATGACTGCGGTGATATGGGCAAAAGAAAAATGTTGAAGGACAACAGCCTGTGAATTTTTTTTATATATATATATAGTACATTAGAATTTACCCTTCTGGTAAAGTCTCCATACTAATACAAACTGAAGGAGTCCAAATCATCCAAGATTATCCAAACAAGATGCTTACGCTCAGACTCAGGGGGCTCTGCCAACACTACAATACAGCTGTGCACCACAGTGCAATACATTGAGTAATAGAAATATTGGTCTTTTAATTCTGCATTGCGCATAATTCTGATATGATTCTTAACATGGTAGTTAACCTCTGAACAACTGTCAATTCCAAATAAATTTCTATTAACCCTAGTGTTTTTCAAACAGAACTAATTAATTGAGCAACCACAGAGAATTGTGAATACTGATGAATTTACAAATGAAAGAAACCTTTCACTCAGGGACAGAGACATCTATTAAAGATGGTTGGCCTGGGCTAAATAATCAGGATATGGTGAAGGTTAAATAGCCTTCAATTTGTGCTCTTGTAGCCTTAGATATATAATTTAATTAAAATAAGCCAGAAAATTTTGGATCATATTTTCTTACCTCTACTTAATGAACAGGTTATGGCACTTTTTTATATTGGATATGTATGTTTTGATCTGATTTGCAGGTTCTACAGTCCTTTAAGAGTTAATCATTCCTTCTTTGGTTATTCATGGCCAACTGGCTAAATAGTCACTATGATCGATTGTAAAATGGGGCGATTGCATGTGTGGGAAGAAAGCCACCAATTATGTCGCACCTGCAATAATACATCTTAAGAAGTTAACAAGCCACTGATCCAGTGATGAAACGTTTGTGAGTTCAGCTGCTGACATTGTTGAGAAATAGGTGACTGAAAAGCTGGTAACATATTATCAGTAACTGTCATCTGTCCTTGTGCAGTTTAAGCAGGAGAGAACAGCAAGATGTGGACACATTGCAACAACAGCACAAACTTGCAATTATATAGTGAATTTAATGTTGTAAAATGCCCCAGGGCTTTGCATAGATCCAAGTATCAAACTAAATTTGATGCTGAGACATATGAGGAACAGTTAGATTTAAAATGAAGATGCTGGAAGTAATCAGAAGGTGCAGTTTTGATTACAGGGAGGGAAACAGAATTAATGGCTCAGATATTCACCCTCGGTCTGGATACTGGGAAATTTCCCCTTTGCGTGGCTTTCCTTGGGGGCAAGTGTCCACAAGTATGGAATCTTCATTGTTAGCAGGGGGGAGATGGCAAAAGCAACTGGGGCAACCAACGCTGGCAAGAATCTGGAGGCATCCACAGGACCTACCATGGCCTATGGCTTGTTGTTCAAAAGCAGGGGTTGAAGTATTTCAGGAGGCAAATGGAAGTCTGTGCTGCTCATATATGATGAAGTTTGGCTGAGAGTCTGGACATCCAGTTGTCTCTTGAAGCACCTGAGCCTCTGTTTACTTGAAATCGCTGTTAACAATTTCACAATGCTTCCTTACATTGGGTTAAATGGTTTCAACTGTTCCGGAGTTTCAACTATTGAAATCTTAAAGGGTGATTAACACTTTATTTTGGTCTGAAGTAAGAAGGATTCTTGTTTAACGCAGTGGAAAATTATCAATAAAAGACATTTTTAAAACTATTTTTTCACACACCCAACTTCCACTATAGGACTCATTGCTTCTACACGGTGTATACATTTTATGTTGGGGAATGAAGAGACATGTGTGGTGGTAAGAGGGATATAGCTTGGCGTGAAAGACATGAGGAGAACCTTTTGAACTTATCTTTCCAAAGGTTACTCTGTACAGGCTATGGTTCACAACGGCTCTGATGTGCCATGGAATATGACTCTTTAAAAACTTGGCCTGATTCCATGAGTCCATGTGGCGGAGTAAGCCATTCCTTTCTCTGCAACAGACAGGCTGGGAGACCCAGGTGTGTACTCACAACCTGAACCAGCCCATGCATGTAAAAAGCCCCTGTGAAAATTAGAATCAACAGCAATGGGGTTGGGAATTTCTAAAGTGCTCCTGAGTCTTCCCGACTCAGTGAACATCAAGGCTGATATTTAAGGTTTGCTTCCTTTCATCAAAACTGGAAAAGTAGTTTTTAAGGTCGTGAAAAAGGTGCATGGTATGAGAGTGGATTGGAAGAAGAACCAAAGGGATGTCTGCGGCAAAGTGCGAGATATATGAAATTTAATGACAGCAGGATTCACAGTATAAGTTCAAAGGGAGTGGTATTGATTCAAGAAAAGAACAAGAAGATGTGTGTAGAGGAGGTGTGAGCGGTGAGGTCCTGTTCAAATGTAATGGGGGGCCATTTTTGTCTCACTGCCAACCTGTACTTTGAGCATGAATAGGCTGGAATTGAGATGTAATTAGACTAAATAACCTTCCTGTTGCTCAATATTCCCCGTAAGAAGCCATGCAGTCGCATTGAGGGTCCATGCATGCTGATTGGTGGGTCTATGCTCTTACCAGAATTGACTTTTGGTTCCTAGAGATAACTGTTGGCCATGGGTCTGGGAGGTGCTTGCAGAAGAAAATGAAATTAGTGGGAATGTAATTGAAGTCTGTCCATTATTATTGGCCAGTGGGGCTCTGTGTAGGTAGTGTTCACTCCCATGGGAAAGAGAAAGGAGATTCAGCACTTGATGTGAAGTCTACCATATTTATTGGACTCTCATTGTCAGGAGTGAGGTGCCTCCCTAGATGTGACACTCATAGAGTTTTCATGGTGGCACCTGGTCAGGTTCAGCGCAAGTTAAAGGGATCGCTGGGAACGGATCTCGGAATACTGTTAAATATACAGCAGGCAGCTTTGAGCCTGTGGGATTAACTAAATTATTCTCCATGCAAAGTACTCTGAATGCTTTTTTGCTATAACACACACTTCCCCCCACCCCCCACCCCCCCACACTGATTCCAGCACAGGTAGTCCCCAGGTTGCAAGCTTGTTCCATTCCTAAGTCAGTTTGCAAGTCAATTTGTATGCAGTTGGAACACAATACAGGACAATATAAAATATGTAAGTACGTGAACTGTTCATATGTTGGATCTTTAAAACAATACCCCTGTATGGGATCACATTCACAAGCACGAGTGTTCCTAAGTCAGACATTTATAAACTGGGGACGGCCTGTATTTGAATATTTCCTTTCTGTCTTGGCAATCAGAAGTGAATGCAAAATTTGTGGTTTGACCTGACCAGAATAATTGTACAGCGTCAGCACCTTGGCCTCAGATTTGAACTCTGCTAATCATTCAATACATTTCAACATTGTTTGGATCATTAACCACTGTTCTGCGCAGATAGACCATGGTGATATTTGAGCCTACTACCATTTCCAGATACCTTTCGGCTAGTTCAACTCTAGTTATTAAGTCAGCATGACACCCAATGTTTCCTCCACATGGCAAAACTTGCACGCACTAATTCAACTTTATTTGTTCTCTTTGCGAGTATCATCTAGATATTTCTGTATTTTTTTAAACCTACTCTATTGACGTCACGATTGTCCCCAATCTATGCTAATTATGAACTCAATCAATTGACATGGTTTCTGTGATTTAAGGTCATTGTCTATTGCCCTTTAAGTGTGTAGAATATTGTCCAAACCTAACAAAGTAAGTTTACATAGAATTGCAAAACATAGTGAGTCATAGAGTCATACAGCACAGAAACAGACCCTTTGATTCAATTCGTCCATGCTGAACAGGTTTTCCAAACTAAACTAATCTCTCTTGCCTGCTTTTGGCCCATAATGCCCGAAACATTTCCTTTTCATGTACTTATTGAAACGTCTTTTAAATGTTATAGCGATACATGTATCAACTGCTTCCTCTGGCAACTCATTCCACATATGAACTACCCTCTCTGTGAAAAAGTTGCCCCTCATGTACCTTTTAAATCTTTCTCCTGTCACCTTAAAAATATGCCATCTAGTTTTGAACTCCCCCATCCTAGGGAAAAGACCTTTGCTAATCATCTTATCTATGCCCCTCATGATTTTATAAACCTCAGTATGGTCATCCCTCAACCTCTTACATTCCAGCGTAAAAAGTCCCCTCCTATCCAGCGTCTCATTATTGCTCAAAACCTCAGTCCTGGTAACATCCTGGTAAATCTTTTCTGCAATTTCCAATTTAATAATATCCTTCCTACAGGAGGGCAACCAGAATTGTATGCAATATTCCAAAAGTGGTAACTCACCAATGTCCCGTACAACCACAACATGACATCCCAACCCTTATACTCACTGGTCTGAGCAATGACAGCAAACATGCTTTCTTCACCACCCTGTCTATCTGCGATGCAACTTTTAACCAACTATGTACCTGAACCCCTAGGGCTTTCTGTTTGACAACACTACCCAGGGCCCTATCATTAACTGTATAAGTCTTGCCTTATTTGTTTTACCTCACATTTATTCAAATTAAACTCCATCTGCCATTCCTTAGCCCATTGACCTAATTGATCAACATCTCTTTGCAATCTTAGATATCCTTCTTCACTTTTGACTATGCTACCAATTTTGGTGTCATCCACCAACTTACTAATCTTGCCTCCCATATTCTCATCTAAATCATTTATAGAAATGACAAACAACTGTGGATCCAGCATATACAATACAGAATGAGGCCATTCTGCTCAACCAGCCCATGCTGCAGCTGAATGTCCTCCCATCTTACATCATCCGACTCTATCAACATTACCTTCTATTCCTTTCTCATGCAGGTGTTTATGTTGCCTCTTCTTAAATACATTTATTTTCCTCTCCACTAGTTCCTGTGGTAGTGACTTTCAGAGTCTCACCACTCCTCATAGAATCTCATAGATTCACTCCTCTGTTGGTAAAGTAATTTATAGCGTAAGTCTCAATGCTGGTGATGGCCTTTGAGTTGTGTGATTTACTGCAATTCATTCCAGATCAGAATGACAGCTTATAGTTAAAATACTTAAAGCAGGGGATGAGATTCCAACTTCCCAGAAAGACCTAACACACAGCCTGGTTCAAACTGGGAGCCTGACTCACCATTAGTGTATAGCTCCTTCTGTCCTACAGTGTTTCAGAGAAAACATTTATGATTGGCCCTTGTCAAGGCCACACCAAACAAGCCTAAGTATTTAAAAAGAGAATGACCAGTTTTCTTGAATTGATTTTGGGTTAGGAGCAAACCTCAGAAAAGGAATAAAAACCTTGAATATGCTAAATGACTCAGCCTACAGTCCTCTGCGATAAAGAATTCCACAGATTAGTTAACCCTTGAGACAAAAAAGACTTCCCATATCTCTGCCTTAAATGGGTGACCCCTTACTCTGAGAATACGCCCTCACTCTAGATTCTCCCACCAGGGGAGAACATATCAAGCCCCTTCAGAATCTTATATCACTGAATCACAAAATTGATTTTCGTAAAGGAGGCCATTCAGCCAAAAATGTCTGCACTGGCTGTGCTATCCAATGCCAATCTCCTGCCTTTTCCCTCATATCCCTTCAGATCATTTCTATCCAAATAATCATCTAACGTTTTCTTAAATGCTTCAATTGAACCTGCCTCCAACACGTTTCCAGGCAGTGCATTCCATACTGTAACCACTAGCTGTAGATTAGTCCCACCTTCTTAATCTGTCCACATAACTGAGGTTTCTCATTCCGTAAACCGTTCTTGTAAATCGCTTCTGTACTCTCTCCAATGCATTCACATTTTTCCTATAAACTCGTGCCCTAAGCTGTACATAATATTCCAGCTGAAGTCCAACAAGTGACTTGTACTGCTTCTTATACTCTCTGCCCTATTAATAAAATAGAGAACACTGTGCTTTATTTCATGCTCTCTCTACCTGTCATCAGGGATATGAGGGAAAAGGCAGGAGATTGGCATTGGATAGCACCTACTCTATCAACTTGGCAATTCCCTTTTGGAGTTCCACACTGTCCTGCTCACAGTTTACCATTCTTCCAAGTTTAGTGACATCTGCAAACTAACCCTAACCCTAGCCCTAAACCTAACCCAAATCCTACCCCAGCACACCAAGATCCAGATCATTATTATATATCAGGAAAAGCAAGGGTCCCAATACTGACCCCTGGGAACTCAACTAAGCCTTTATCCAGCCTGAAAAATATCCATTGACCACTACTCTCTGTTTCCTATCATTTAGCCAAATTTCTATCCATGTTTTATACCATAGCCTGTAACTTTCCTCACAAGTCTGTTTTGTGGCACTGTATCAAACACTTTCTGGAAATCCATGAATACAACATTAACAGTGTTGCCTCTTCAAAAAAATCCAGCGCCAGCTAGCTAAACACAATTTCTGCTGATTCTTCCTAATCAATCCTCCATTTTCCATGTGACCATTAATTGTATCCTGAATAATTGATTCTAAAAGTTTCCCAACCACCTAAGTTAAACTTAGTGGCCTGTCCCACTATCGAGTTCAATAATTTAAGGGCCTGAACTCTCTCATGTCCCAGGCCCCTATTCCACACACAAGGCCTTGTTATTACATAGTCTGCTATTACACTCTACCTATTGTAAGCGACTAACAGTCTCGATTAACAGCTATTCACTCTTCCAGCCAGAATGTTATCCACTTCTTTATCTATCCAACTTCTCTTCTCTCTCTTTGGATTCTATCTCCACCTTCTATTTACTCCTTACCCTCTCCTCCCCCCCTATCTTCTGCAAATAAACTGACATTTTCCTAGCTACCATCAGTTCCATGGACGGGTCTCCGGATCCGAAATGTTAACTCTGATTTTTCTTCACAGATGCTGCCAGACCTGCTGAGCTTTTCCAGAAACTTCTGGTTTTGCTTCAGGACAGCTTCCACTCACTGGCCACTGCTCCAGACTGCTTCCCCTGTGCCGGTTGGTTAGTGAGTAGAATGAACCGCCAGAGAAGTGGTGAATGAAGGTTCAGTTACAACATTTAAATGAAATTTGGATAAGTTCATGAATAGGAAAGGTTTGGAGGGATATGGGCCAAACACAGGCAAGTAGGAGTAGTTTAGTTTGGGAATGTGGTTGGTGTGGACTGGTTGGACCAAAGGGACTACTTCCATGCTGTATGACTCTATGACTATGATTCAATTTCTGTTTTTGCTTCATTTAATTTGCAACGCATCCACAACCTTCTACATTCACTTATTGACTCTCATAGTGTCGTGGAAGGATTGCATACTATACACATGAGTTGCTGCAGCAACTCACCATGATCTTTCAACAGCACCCTCTGTCTATTGTCTATTGCCTGAAAGGACAAGGACAACAGGTACATAGAAATACTAGTTCTTCTCAAAGTCACGCACCATCCTGACTTGGAACTATATTATTATTCCTTCACTGGCATTCCATCAAAAGTTTGAAAGTACTGTAGGTGTACGTAGAAGAGATGGACTACAGCAGATGAAGAAGGTGGCTTGTCCTTACTCTCAGCAGGCCAGTCAGGGACTGGTATTACAAAGTAGCTTCTGTAATGATACTCACATCCCAAGAATAGCCTTCTGAACATGAAATGAGAGTGTTATCACTGTATCGTGGTAGATGCAGAGTAAATCCTTCTCTGCAATACTCTAATAATGTGCTTTCATCCACATCACCTTCAGTCTGACATTTTCATTTCCTGCTACAATAATCAGAGTGAGTGATAATGTACTACCCAATTGCAGACCGTTTTAAAGCTTTGTACTTTGACTCAAGCAACTGGGTCGACACGAGGATGTTATATTGAATTGTATTTTCTGAATATTCTGTACAAGCCACATCCGTTTGCAACAATTTCTAACTTGCCACATTTAAAAGCAAGGACTCTTGCAATGAAAGAGATTTCGGAAATGTTACAGTAGAATTTTTAATAATTTATGAATCGGCAGCTGCTCAAGAGTTAATAAAATGCACACTTCAATTAGGTTATTGGGGCCTTGGGAAAATAAAAATCCTGCTTCTATAGGTTTTGTTTCCTCAATTTATTCTTGAATATTCTTTACCTGTTGTGGCCCCCTGAGGTTAACAACGAGAGTTGCTGTCACAAATTTTTTTGTTGTAAAAGGACTTTTTATTAGAGGTTTGACAAGACAATGTGTGAGATATAATTCCACTACATGGATAGCTAGCATTTTGCCTCTCCTCCTGCATGTTTCCTAACATGTATCTTTCGTTTGTTCAGATTTGTTTCACTGAATTGAATCTTTTACTCTCTTACAAAATAAAATTTCTGAAATTGCTACTCACAGGACTCCGCTTCTGAGCTTAATGGGAAAATTTGAAGAACAATGTATTGTGGAGATCTCTTTTTATTATTTCTCTACTTTTGGGGTCAATCTATTTTGGGCTGAAGGAAATAAATTTGCCTTCACTGATGGCTGGAACGTCTGAGATGACTTGAGTTTGAGGGAGTCTAATCCTCAAGGGCAATCACGATCCATTTTTCCGTGTAATATTTGACTTACCAATCTCAGTGTCTGCATCGCTCAAACCTAGGTGTATGGGACTGAGGAGCAGGAATAGGCCATTCTGCTCTTTGAGGTTGCTCTAGCATTCTACAAAATCACAGCTGATCTGAATGTGGTCAGGCTTTCCAGTTTGATCTCCATAACCCGTGGCAGCCCTTACGAAAGCAAAATACTGCAGATGCTGGAAATACAGAGAATGCTGGTCAAACTCAGCAGATCTGGTAGCATCTGTGGAGAAAGAAACAGAGTTATTGTCTTAAATCCAGCATGATTCTTCTTCAGAAGTGAAGTTTGGGTCAGAACTTTTTATATAATTTTTACAGAGACAGAAAACCAGTGCAAATTTTAAAGGGGTTGTTAATGATCCTTGACTTCCTTGTTAGCCCCAAATATATCTAATTGTGTTGACTAAACTCAATGACCCAGCCTCTGCTGCTTTCTGGTGGAAGAGAATCCATGTTCTAATGAACATCTGAGAGAAATGTAGATTTTTTTTAAATTCAGTCATGGGATGTGGGCTTTGCTTGGTGGCCAGCATTATTGTCTGCCCCTAGTTTTATGGGCCAGACCAAACTCCCTCAAAATATATTAAGAAGATAATCTAGACGCTAACTTTTTCTTGCTTTTAAAAGCAAGTGTAAGGTATCGTGTTCCAAATGTAATTTGATTGATCAAACTACCAGGCTTGAAGTAAAGATAACAAGGTGTGGAGCTGGACGAACACAGCAGGCCAAGCAGCATCATAGGAGCAGGAAAGCTTGACGTTTCGGGCCTAGGCCCTTCATCAGAAATGGGAGAGGGGAAGAGGGTTCTGAAATAAATAGGGAGAGAGGTGGAGGAGGTTTGTCTGGAGGGACGAGGGTAACTTCTTCAGGTTAGGGATCCTTAGAAGAGGCTTAAAACACACTTTATTCTTACACTATAGTTAAAGTATGGACAAACTAAGAAATTTTTAAAAATAGCTTAATTGTAACCCTAGCGAAATACTTAACAAGATAATACGTACGTTAACTACCAAAGGTTAGTTATTCCAAGATAGTAACACTCTGTAAACATCACCTTGGCAAAAGCAAATTCAGTAAAATTGATTGTCTCACAGGCTGTTCTCTAGTCCAAGAGGAAACAACATCGAGAGAAAACTCAAAGAGAGAGAGAGAGAGAGAATTCAAATGTTTTGCTATAGCAGGGAGGGATGCGTAGCAGCTTCCAAATTCCAAGAGCTACTGCAAGCTAAAACTAAAACTCTGGTTCTTTGGGAGCCTGAACCAACCCACTCATGCTTCTTTTGGCTGCTTTAAAAAAAAACGCCAAAACTAGCTACATTGCTGAGCTCAGAGCAGACAGCTCGTATCCACGTTTATAACACTTGCTTTCAAAATAAACTTGACACAACAAATCCTTCCAAAGGCACATCCCCTAACGCTAGTTGCCCTTGAGAAGGTGGTGGTGAGCTGCCTTCTTGAACTGCTGCAGTCCGTGTGATGTAGTTTGACCCACAATGACCTTAGGGGGGAAATTCCAGGATTTTGACCCAATGACAGTGATGGAACAGTGAAATATTTCTAAGTCAGGATGGTGAGTGGCTTGGAGGGGAACTTGTAGTGGTGTTCCCATGTACCTACTGCCCTTGAACTCCTAGATTGAAGTGGTTATGAGTTTGGAAGGTGCTGTTTGAGGATATTTGGTGAATTTCTGCAGTGCACCTTACAGATAGTACATACTGCTGCTACTGAGCATCAGTGGTGGAGGGAGTGGATGCTTGAGGATGTGGTGCCAATCAAGTGGGCTGCTTTGTCCTGGATGGCATCAAGCTTCTTGAATGTTGTTAGGGCTGCATCCATCCAGGCAAGTGGGGAACATTCCATTACACTCCTGACTTGTGCCTTGTGGATGGTGGTCAGGCTTTGGGGAGTCAGAAGGGGAGTTACTCACTGTGGTATTTCTAGCCTCTGACCTGCTCTTGTAGCCACTGTGTTTATGGGGCGAGTGCAGTTTTCCCATCAATGATAACTCCCAGGATGTTGATAGTGGGGTATTTAGTGATGGTAACACTATTGAATGTCAAGGGGAGGTGGTTAGATTGTCTCTTACTGGAGACGGTCATAGCCTAGCATTTTTGTGAATGAATGTTACTTGCCACTTGTCAGCCCAAGCCTGGATATTGTCCAGGTCATGCTGCATTTGAACATGGACTACTTCGGTATCTGAGGAGTTGCAAATGGTGCTGAACATTGTGCAATCATTGGCAAACATCCCCACTTCTGACCTTATGATGGAGGGAAGATCATTGATGAAGCAGCTAAAGATAATTGGGCATGGGACACTACCCTGAGGAACTCCTGTAGAGATGTCCTGGAGCTGAGATGACTGATCTCCAACAACCACAACCATGTTCCTGTGTGCCAGGTATGACAACAACCAGCAGGGAGATTTCCTCCCGATTCCCATTGACTCCGGCTTTGCCAGGGCTCCTCAATGCCTCACTCGGCTAAATGTGGCCTTGATGTCAAAGGCTCTCACTCTTAATTCACCGCTGGAATTCAACTCTTTTGTTCCACATTTGAATGAAGGCTGTAATGAGAACAGGAGCTGAATGGCCCTGGTGGAACCCAAACTGCGTGTCACTGAGCAGGTTATAGCTGAGCAGGTGCTGCTTGATAGCACTGTTGATGACACCTTCCATCACTTTACTGGTAATCGAGAGTAGAGTAATTGGGCAGTAATGGGTTGGATTTGTCCTGTTTTTTATGTACAGGACATACCTGGGCAATTTTCCACATTGCTAGGAAGATACCAGTGGTTGTAATTGTACTGGAACAGCTTGGCTAGGGGAGTGGCAAGTTCTGGAGCACAGTCTAGTGTCAGGGCCCATAGCCTTTGCAGTATCCTGTACCTCCAACCATTTCTTGATATCGTATGGAATGAATCGAATTGGCTGAAGATTGTTATCTGTGACGCTGGGGACCACTGAAGGAAGCTGAGACGTATCATCTGCTTGGCACTTCTGGCTGAACATTGCTGTGAATGCTTCTGCCTTATCTTTTGTCTGATGGGTTGTGTTCTCCCATGACTGAGGGTGGGGATATTTGTGCAGCCTCCTACTTTTTTCTTCATCTCAGTTGTAAAGTGAAACCTCTTGTTCTTAAAGAAAAGCAAAATACTGCAGATGCTAGAAATCCTAAATAAAAACAGAAAGTGCTGGTGAAACTCAGTAGGTGTGGCAACATCTGTGGAGAGAGTTAACGTTTTGAGCTTGATCTTCATTTTATTCTGAAACTATGTCCCCTAGTTCTAGTCTCTCTCACAGGGGCCAATAATCGTCCCAGCTTCCACTCTATCTAGTCCTCTCAGATGCATATAAGTTTCAATAAGTTCACCTCTCATTCTTCGAAATGCTAACCGATAATCTGTTTAACCTATCCTATGAGAGGCCCCTTATTCCAAGAATAAATTTTAAAATAATTCTAATGAATAAGGTTTTCCACACAGCACTGTGGCTTTACTCGATAGACTTCCTTGATTCCCTACAAAATGAAATTATGCTTATGAAGGCATCCTCACATTTACTTTTGTAAGCAAATCAGAATACTACCTTGTGCAGCCAACATAATCTGACCAAGGGCATTGCTGAAGGGTTCATCATTTGCCACTTCTAAAAAGTTGGTTTTGTGCCAGTCAATAGTTTCCATGTCATGTCACATGTTACTTAGGGCTCAAGTGCTGTTAAGTTATGTTACTCTTCCGACAGATCCCATCCACTATCTCACTGAATTCTACAGAAGTGGACAGTACTGTCTGTTAATTGATGTAATTGCAGCAATTGCTGACTGTGTAACTGATGAGCTGCATGCAATGTTCCCTTGAAGTTGCCCTACCACAAAACTGCTTGGAGGGTCTGTGCATGCTGATCAGAATGCGAAAGCATTGACCCTCTGGTTCTAGAAGCCACTGTGGCAGAGATCTGTGCAGCAGCTGGAAACATTAGGAAGGATGTCTGAGCAGGCCTGAGCAAGGAGCTATAAATTTGTAAGAGACGGACGCCAGTTAAAACAAGGCTGCAATACTTAATGCCTCTTCACACCGTCTTAAAGGGGAGGTGCATTTTGCCTGGAGGAGATGCTGGAAGTCATTTTACAACTGAATCTGACCTGAGAAAGAAACAGAAATGGCACAGCATGGGAGAGGGTGGTCTCAAAGATTTTGTAATGCTGCACTGGAGGCCTGTGATGCAGGAGATGCAGAGGACGTGAGATATTCTCTATCACGGAGGGCCTGGGAAGCTTATGAATGAGTTCTGTGAAGGCACTAGGAGCAGACATCCATGGAGTTTAACCCTGAGCATCTTATTGCAAAAATTAATGACCTTACATCAATGGCCACATCTTCAAATCCCACAAACTGTACCCAATAGCCATAGCCCTATTATTGACCAACAAGCAATCTTTCTTAACCAGGCCTTATACCCAACATTCACAGTTCCACCTCAAACTCACACACTCAACAATCCCACAAACCTGGCACTCACATCTCAGAACTTGCACTCACTGGGAGCTCTTCGACCATGATAGGCTTATCACCAATATCACTGCACTGATTATCCCTCACACTTGCAGTAAAGGTGCTGCATGAACAGACGTAGGAATACCTAACCAGTGGTGGAGAGGTAAAGCTAAAAGCCCTCATCCCTACGGAAGAGGCAGTGCTCACCGGCTACTGCTGAGACTAGTTCGCAGGCCATGGCCTTCAATCGGACTGAATGGATTGAAGATGAAACTATGGCCATGCCTACTCCTCCTTCTCACATCCCATTTCATTCTTGTAAATCTCTTTGGATTTACAAGACGCAAATAATGCACACACCTTGCACTATTGCACAGATCTCAGAAAGCCACTACGCCTTTACGAAGGCTAGACAATAAGATGCTATTGCATTTGAGGTCTCTATCCTACTCTTTGCAGTCGGTAGTCAGTTAGCCTATTGGCAATGAAACAGAGCCAGTCTGCTAGTCAGTCAGTGAAGTGTGACAGTAACATAGTAGCAATCTAAGTAAGCATATAAACCAGATTATATATGTATATCGGAGATGTCATATTAGAGTACTTAGCTGGTTGTTAATAAACTTAGAGATATCTCTGTGGTATCTGTGATGTGGGCTAACATGTGGAAAAGCACAAACGCATTATGGTAATGGAAAGTGTATTCTAGAATTCAGTGGCAGTAAGTTAATACTAGTAATTGATGACACAGCAAGTTGGTACTGAAGGTCAAAAGAGGATTTCCTAACAGTCATCCATCGCTCATCATTTGTCATAGTGCAGATCTGAAGTTACACTTACAATGGAAAGCAAACGGGACTACGTGGACTAGTGCTCCATTGGTATTCTGTCAGAATTCAAATGATTCAAGCAAAGAATAAATGGATCAACAGATTGTGGGCAAAATGAAGTCGGCTGCCAAAATTCTTATGACTTTGGGGTTTTAAATGTTGATTAGAGTTAAATTGTACAGCATTTTGAGTGATGGCCAAAAAGATCCAGACAAGACATTCCAAATCCTAGAAATTCTACTTAAGGACAGAATCAACTTCAGGATACATAGGTTTGAGTTCATGATATACTGCCAACAGCCAGGTGAAAATATCACCCAATTCATTAGCAGATGTTGATGCAAAAGCCTGGAATGCAATTTCATCAAAACTAATTTAGTTGAAAGGCTAATAGAATGGGTCAAATAAAAGGAAAACACTGTAGATACTGGAAATCTGAAACAAACATAGAAAATGCTACAGAAACTCAGCAGGTCAGGCAGCACCTGTAGAGAGGGAAACAAAGTTAACGTTTTGAGTCCAGTGACCTCTGAAGGCTTATCATAGACTTGAAACACTAACTTTTTTTCTCTCTTCATGGATGCTGCCTGACATGTTGAATTTCTCCAGCCTTTTCTCTGTTTCTACATTGCCTCTACACCTATCAGATCTTTCTGAAAGTCTCTTCCCCTCAAACCTAAAGATCATCCCATTGATGCATTGCAGGTAGAAAGACATTGGTTATAATCAATTGTAACAGAACAGCAGCATATGCAGAGATAGTAGGAACTGCAGATGCTGGAGAATCTGAGATAACAATGTGTAGAACTGGATGGACACCGCAGGCCAACCAGCTTCAGAGGAGAAAACCTGAAGAAGGGCCTAGGCCCGAAACATCAGCCTTCCTGCTCCTCTGATTCTGCTTGGCCTGCGGTGTTCATCCAGCTCTACAGTAGCATATGCAGATGCTTTACTCTGCAATCATCATCAAGAACAATAAAATGTCAAAATTTTGCACGTGATGTGGGTTGTCTACTTGTCTTAAAACATTGTCCAGCATTTTGTGACTTGTACAAGCTATGTTCTACAAGAAGATATTAAGTTAACAAAGAACAAAGTCAAAGAAGATTCTAAATTCCCTTCCACGATGCATGGGCATGTCAATGAAACCCAAGAAGTAACTCTAATGTTATAACTTTCAGATCCCAGTTGGACAATACACACAGTCAATTTGACACACCATATGGATAGCTATCAGAAAAGCTGAAGCCTTTACATCCATCCAAATAACATACCCTGAAAGAATGGAGGATGTGCACTAAATACCAGTACTGGTGCAGATGCAAATATCATCCTTTATCATCCTGGGTGAACTGTTATCACGGAAACTGGTACAATGTGGTGTTGTCCATATATGGTAAACTAACTGCTTACAATGGGTGTGACAGCCCTTGAATGGTTTTATCAATATGTCTCATCAGGATGGACACCTGAAACCTTAGGAACTCTATCATTAGTTTCCCAATATGCACAAATCTATGTATCATCACAATCCACAAGATAACCAATATATCAATTCCAACACTAACGATTCAAGATCGCAACATCAAACCTATTCATGACCTGACAAACATTTAGCCAGACTGTTTTGAAAGTGTTCTTAACTTTAAAAATGATGTAGCAGTACATCTTAAAGATGATGCCTGACCCAGCATTGACCCTTCCCATAAATCGATTATTTACATTCAGGATAAGCTCAAATTGGAATTGCATTCCATGATATAAAACAATAATTCACAAGTTTATCACACTGAGTTGTGCAACTCCATTACTTGTGCTTTGGAGAAAGATGGCACCCTACTTACGTTGGATTGAAGCCAACTAAATGGTACACTAAATGTAATTATGTGTGATCAAAGTTTTGTAAGAAGGTGGGTTTGAAATAGTGCCTTAAAGGCAGTAAGGTCAAAAGCTAAAAAAAGTTTACAAGGTAATTCTATTTCAAGAAGTGGCAAAAAGCTCCTAGTGTAATTAGGGTAAAGAATACGGAATTGCCCATAAGTTTACACTCATGTCTATTACACAGCAAAGTCACAAGAATGCTTGATGTCAGTAGTGGAAATACCACTTTGGAACAGTAGAGGGCTGCTGTTCTGAAATAAAAGCTCAGGTTGGAGACTGAAAGCCTGACTTTGCACTTAACCCAAGCTCATAGCCCATCAGAGAGCAGTTGATATTGACATTGGGCAAAATCGTTGGCAACTGTTCCATAACCTTTTCTTGATGACTACTACTGTCTCTCTGCTAAAGTGGATTAATTATTGCTTTGATTTGCAACTTTATTTGCAGACCAGACTGTCTTGTGAGTTTCCCACAACATTTAATCATCTAGTTTTGTTCCCTGACATTACGACAGAGACTAGACCATTTACAAAACACCTCATTGGCTGTAAAGCACAGAGAGGTGACTGGTGGTCGTGAAAAGCAAGTCTTTCTTTTCATTTTCTTTTCTTTTTCCAAAAACCTGACCAGTAGGCACACTGTAATCCGAACAGATTTGAATTGGGCTGATTTGAATTTAGGGTGAATTTAGTGCTCGGCCCTGCTTATTATGTTGTTTAATAAATGTCTTCTGCCCCTCATCATTGCAAACAGAATTATGTGAGAAGGTGTATTGGTGAAACACCATTTTTATGACATTTGGACATTTTTTGTTATAACTCATTATTCTTCTTCGCTGTCTAAGAATTTATGTTTGCATGTGATAATTAATTTTGATTCAATCATGTCAAGAATGATAGCTAATGTGAGAGAGTGATGACAGTGCTTGAGTAAGGACTGGCAAGGATAAGAATTCCTTGGGGCAACAATTTAATGCCCAAGTCAAGGGAAGCTGTCAAAGATTTCTATCTTAAATTATAAGACACAGTACTAGGCTGAATGAATGCCAATAAAAAAAATACATATTAAAATTAGAGCTCTGCATGTACAATTGGAATTAGTTTAAATTCAAGCATATTCCAAGGTCTTCATTAAGCCATTGCTTGCTGTAAAACCAAAATTAATTGCCAAGGTGCGCTTTAATTCCATTGTCAAGTACCTTTGCCAACCTAATTCACTTTTCCTTTCAAATCAATAAAATTTAAAATGGAATTGTGTAAGATCCCTGTGAAAATTAAGAATTCCGTTGATCTAAAAATGTCATGTTACAATATAAGAAATAATACGTTTTCAGAATGTTTTGTAGAATGTGCTGACAATGGATCCCTGTTAACAATACAAAACTAAAGGTTTTTTTTAATGATTATGACTTTCAATGGTTATAAACAGTTAGCAAAAGGGAATTTGTATTTTTTGAATGGACATGACGGGATCAAAGGAATAAATTATTTTAAAACTCAATGTTTTATCCATGATAAAATAACCACGTTTTCTTTCTTTCGATCTGCTTTATTTTATGCGAGCTATCTCAATCCACAGTCACCTCCTAAATTTCACTCATTGACTCTCTCAGTTTCCATATAACCAGAGTGGAGTGACTGGTTGGTGGGAGTGGATAGAGTTGGGGAAACTGGTGGTACATGCAAAGATTGGTGAATGATATCAAGAAGACACGATCAACCAGGGTAAGATGGAACTGCGATATTTTCCAACACTTGAGTCTCTTAGTGGTATGTATGTCAGCTCAGCCCCGTGACAGCTTGTGATGGTGTCTTGGCTGGTCTCTGGGTGGTATTTCAGCCAGTCTCTTGGTGGCTCATGGTGGTGTCTCAGCCTGGTCTCTGGGCGGTGTGTCGGCCTGGTCTCTGGGCGGTGTGTCAGCCTGGTCTCTGGGCAGTATGTCAGACTGGTCTCTGAGCAGTATGTTGCCTGGTCTCTGGGTGGTGTCTTGGCCTGGTATCTGGGCAGTATGTCGGCCTGGTCTCTGGGCAGTACGTTGGCCTGGTCTCTGAGCAGTATGTCAGACTGGTCTCTGGGCAGTATGTCGACCTGGTCTCTGATTGGTATGTCGGCCTGGTCTCTGGATGGTGTCTCGGCCTGGTCTCTGAGCAGTATGTCGGCCTGGTCTCTTGGCGGTGTCTCGGCCTGATCTCTGGGCAGTATGATAGCCAGTCTCTTGGTGGCTCATGGCGGTGTCTCATGCTCGGTGTGCGAGTGGATCCTGCCTGGGCATGTTCCGAGACATCGGTGGAGATGGGAGAGGTGGCAGCTTCAGCAACAGCGACAGTATCTGTGGTGGCGGCATCGAGAACAGACAGCTGAGGTCTCTTGGAGAGTGAGATAAGTGGAGGACTCAACAAAGACTGTTGAACTTTTAACTTATTCCTTTATTTTCCTAGTTTAAATTAAGAAAGACTTTAATATTAACTATTACCTTATTTCTTTAGTTTTCTACTTAGTGTATGAAGTAATGCTTAACTTTCTAACTCTGTTTCTCTTACTACTTAGTACCTAAGATTTTTGTACTTAGGTATCTTGGTATCTAAGGTGGCACCTTGTGTGGCACATTATACACTTTCACAGTACTCCTGTACTTGAGTATACCTGACAATAAAATCTAAATCTAAATCAATAGCCAACACATAACATGGGAAATCTTTCGCCACCATACCATCGCTAGTTTGGTTTATCCAATATATATGTAAATTAGAGACACCCATGATTACAGATGTACCCTCAGTCATACATCTCTGAATTCTTGTTTAATGCTTCCCTTATATGTCCAGTACTGTTTGACAGCCTACAAATAATTCCCAACAACATCCTCTGTCCCTTGATGTTTATCTCCACCCATCAGATTTCACATCATGATTTTCCAAGCCAATATCAGTCCTCACTAATAATGCAACCGCACCGCCTTTCCCTGTTTGTTTATCCTTTCTAATTAATAACTATCCCTGGAAGTTCAGTGCCCATCTTTGGTAACCTTGCAGCCATGTCTCTGTAATCACAACTATATCATAACTGTGGACATCTGTATGTGCTGCTACCTCATCTACGTTATTATAAATGTTCCATGTATTAAGACACAAAGCCCTTAGATTTGTGTTTTTTTCATCTTTATAACCTCTTTTGGAGGACTGTAGAGGCTGAGTCAGTAAGCCACTCCAAGATGGAGGAGGAGTAGCAGGTCTGACTCCAGGAGCTCGTCTGTTCCTGCCTGCTTTCTTTTCCTTTTTCTTTCTTTCTTTTTTTTTGCTTTTGGTCTTTTTCTTTCTTCTTTAAAGCCTAGAGAGTGGCAGGTGACAGAGAAAGTCTCCGGCAGAAACCAGGACGAGCCCGGACACGGCTCCACCCGAGCCCTGGGTTTCCCAGCTAGTGAGGAAACAGGTCCCAGGCTGACTCTCCTGGCCCAGACCTGCAGGCCGAGCCAAGGATCTGGGTCTGTGGCTAGGCCTGGGTGCCTGTAGGAGCAGAAGTCCCAGCGAATGGGACGGCGGAGAACCCAGATGACCCACGACTGGCGGTAGCATCTGGAGGAGCATTGGACGGGGGACAGGAAGTACAGAACCCGTGCACTCCCAGGACCATGGGTCCAGCTCGGGCGTGGCAGTCGCAATGATGGTGGCAGTAGAGGCCCATAAATGAGATCCCAGAGCTTGTTATTGAGACCCTGGCCAATGTCATGCAGTGACTCGAGGAGCAGCGAAGGAGGAACAAGAAGGAGAGAGAAAGATGAACTCTATTGCAATAAAATCTTGCAATATATTCAGAGTTTCAAGATGGCGCCACAGTGTGGTGATACTTTGCATATAACACGCAAAACAAAACCACTTTTCACTGTATTTTTATACAGGTGCGACAATAAATCTAAACATGGTCAAGGCTGAAATTTACAGATTTTTAATCATAAGGGAATCAAGCGTTATTGGGAAAAAAGCAGGAAAGTAAAGTTAAGCATGATCAGATCAACCATGATCTCATTGAACAATAGAGCAGATCTGATGGGCTGAATGGCTTACTAACGCTCCGATGTTTTATAGCCTTATGGAGAAGGATATAGAAAATGTGATGAGATGGCTTCCTTCGGCTAGCATCCACAATGATCTGCATCGTCCACCAATGGGATTCCTGCTGGTAGTAAGTTGGTGACAATGGAGGAGAAATTTCAATAGTAAAGGAAAGAAAGTCCTTGAAGATGTCGCCAATATTTCATCAAGCACTCAGTCAAGTTTTCAGATGTTAATTACCTTTTAATAAGTACATATTGGCTGCCGAGATAACAAGCATGGGGCTGGATGAACACAGCAGGTCAAGCAGCATCATAGGAGCAGGAAAACTTGACGTTTCGGGCCTAAACCCTTCATCAGAAATCAATATTGGCTGCCACTGATTAACCCATGTTTTTACAAGTGGAAATTAATTTTGCTCCAGATTACACTTGAACATGCATCACATTGCACTATAGTCTATGGAATTAAATACCTCTCTAATAGCGAAACAGTGGATCATCTAGCAGGCCACAATGATCTTGATTAGGTTGTATTAGACTGACTCTCTCGTGGCCAAAGTATCTGAGTAAATGTTTTAGAATATCACTTGTATTCTCTAAGTTATTCTGTGCCTGTGTGGGAAATTATTTTTGGAAAGACAAGACTAAGATATGGTCTGAAATAAATCTTTCAAATTTTGAAGGGATTTGATAATGTAGATGTAGGAAAGATATTTCCCCAAAGAGTAAGAAAGAAACTCTATCTTTCCTGATTGTTGTTCCCATTGAAGCCACTCACCATCCTTTGTATATATTGGATATGCATCGCTGTTCCTTCAGTGTCACTGAGTCAAAATCCTGAAACTCCCTCCTTAACTGCATTGTGGATCTATCTACACCCCAAGGAATGCGGAACTTTGAGAAGGCAGTTTTCTCAAGGGTTGTTAGGAATAGGCAATAACATTGGCTTATGCAATGATGCCCACATGTATTGAATGAGAAAATCCTTCTCTGTTGCACTTTCATCTTTGTAAATCTTTGTACTTTTTCCAATGTGTCTATAACTTTGATTCATCTGCTTTCCTGTCCAATATATGGTGCCTGTTAGCCAGAAAAGGTGACACTGTTTTAGAGAATGGTAATATGCCCCCTAGTCCCTGAATCCATTGACAAAGCACACCTGATTACATGTGCAGAGTCAAATGAGCAATGTGCACAACAGAAAGATTTCATCTCCTTAATGTTCAACTCTTATGTGATGCCAGGCACATCATCATACATGTAAATTCCTGATAGCTAGAGAGTTGTCAAGATTCATTCATTTTAAGACAATCAGGAATTCCAGCATTGTTCACTGCCCCAGGCCAAGGACCAATTTACTGCTCAGAGACAAAGGCTAAATTTTAAAACAATGGTTGAGAAGCCCACTGATAAAGGACAAGGCCTACCAACTGACAAGATATGATAAGTCTCACTCAGGCAGAGAATAACTTGGAGAATACCAAGTGATATTTTAAAAGGCATATTCGGATGCTTTGGCCAGTAGAGAGTCAATCTAATACAATGCAATCAAGATCATTGTGGCCTGCTGAATAGTCCACTGTTTCACTATCAGAGAGGCAGTTAATTCTTATTAAAACTTATTATATCTTGTCACTTGGTAGGTCTTGTCCTTTATCAGTGGGCTTCTTAGCCATTGTTTTAAAATGTGACCTTTGCCTCTGAGCAGTAAATTGAACTCGTCCTCACCCTCAACAACTTCTCTTTCAATTCCTCCCACTTCCTACAGACAAAGGGGGTGGCCATGGGTACCCGCATGGGCCCAAGCTATGTCTGTCTCTTTGTAGGTTACGTGGAACAATCCCTCTTCCGTACCTACACTGGTCCTAAACCCCACCTCTTCCTCCGTTACATTGATGACTGTTTCGGCGCCGCCTCGTGCTCCCACGAGGAGCTCGAACAGTTCATCCACTTCACCAACACCTTCCACCCCAACCTGAAGTTCACTTCTTCGACTTGTCTGCCTCCTCTCCACCTATCCTCTCCTCTATCCATCTTCTATCCGCCTCCCCCTCTCTCCCTGTTTATTTCAGAAGCCTCTTCCCCTCCCCCATTTCTGATGAAGGGTCTAGGCCCGAAACGTCAAGTTTTCCTGCTCCTATGATGCTGCTTGGCTTGCTGTGTTCATCCAGCCCCACGCCTTGTTATCTCTGATCCTTGGCCTGGGGCTGTGAACAATGCTGGAATTCCTGATTGTCTTAAAATAACTGAGGATAATCAAGACCATCTTCTTCCCCCCCCCAGTGTAATTAATTTCCTTTTGAAAGTATAAACACAAAAGGGGATATGGGTGTCTCATCGAACCTCTTTGTACCTTGACCAAAGCCCCTTTTGTTATGGGTGAGGCTTGATGTTGAACAACCATTGTGCATGATGCCCAAGCCTAACTTTCTTTACTTTTAAAAAATCTCTCATGGAATGTGGCAGTTGCAAGCTGGGCCAGCATTTATTGCTCATTCCTGATTACCCTAAAGGAGCTCGTGGCGAGATGCTGCTTTGAACATTTTGGGTGTCGACAGACCCACAATACTGTTAGGAAGGGAATACCAGGGCTTTGACTCGGTGACACTGAAAGGAAGACGATATATTTCCAAGCGAGGATCACGTGTGGTTTGGAGGGGAACTTGCAAGTGGTGGTGTAGCCATTCTTAACCACTGCAACTATGAATTCGCCTACATTCTGTGCACAGAGGAAGCAGGGGCAGTAGGTGGGATCATAGGCAGAGACTATTTAACTTCTGCCATATTGTAAAACACTCATCGTTTCTCTGTTTCAGCAGTGATTGGTTTTCAAAGAAAATCTCAACGTTCCAAAGTGATTATTAAGAATCCTAAATGATTTGTATTTGTCGCGAACAGCTTGTATACCAAGTTATGAGAGGCTTGTCTGTCTTGCCCCATTTTCACACAGCCACGGTTGCTCATCTGAAACCGCCCTCTGATACCTTTAATCCAGTTGAGTCTAGGTCAATCTCCTTTTTCTCCTGCTTCCACTAGAAGCCTGCCCTCTACAAGAGATCTCTGCAGCTTTTCAGATCTGATCAAATGAGTAAAATGCTGACATATTATTGTCACTTTCTAAGAGTTAGCTTTGTTCTTGCAATTTCAGGCACCTCTTCATTTGACATTTGGTCTACATGTGAAACTTTCAACATTTAAAAATATTGCTTTTACGGATATGTGCATCACTGGCTAAGCTAGGATATATTGCCTGTTCTCTAATTGCCCTTGAGAAGGTGGTGGTGAGCCACTTTCTTAAACAGCTGCAGTCCATGTGGTGTAGGGACACTTACAATGCTGTTCAGTGTGTTGTCTGGTTGCCTCCCTCGACAACAGTCATTGGCTCAGCACAAAGAGGACAAGAATCAAGTCTATATCAACTAACCACTACTTTTATTAGTTTAGTTAAAGTAGATGTACAATTCACACCATTCGGTTAGAGAAAGGTTAACAGCAAGCGTGCAATTTATCACTACCCACTAAGATTGACATTTCCAGAACAGTCAGCAAAATGAAAGCTAATACCTGAGGATAGAAGGTTACTCAGGCCAGGCACTTCTTCTAGGTCTGGGAGTCTTCTCCATACTTGGCGAAATTTTTGCTGATAGCATAGTGAAGTTCTTCATTTTACTCCTCTTGCCTTATCTTCCCAAACTGTGGCATCTTGTTCTTGTTGGCTCCTCAGCTCATCTGAGCACTGGTGTCTTCCCACTATAGGCTCACTCCAAGGACACCTTTATTATTACCTCATTACTCAGGATTTCCCCTTTTTAGTCATCCCTCAGAGCTGAACCAGCTGAAGCCAGCAGCTAGTGCTCAGGTAACTTCAGTTCACAGCTACTGTTGTTATGTGTGAGCAGCCTCTGGCCAACAAGTGGTTGCTTTCTCAGCTGAAATGTTATACTTCTGACACATTTCCAGCATTTTCTGTTTTTGTTTCAGTTTTCCAGCATCTGCAGTGTTCTTGGATTACTCCAAATGTGCACTTTTTGAAAAGACTGTGTTGCAGCACTTGGTGAGTGCCTGGAAAAGACATCATAATTGAAAGCTCGCTGTTGCTACTCTAGATCCTATGTAAAACGTAGAGAATACTGGAGTAACTCAGCAGGTCTGGCAGCATTCGTGGGGAGAGAAAGTGAGCTTATGTTTTGAGTTCAGTATGACTCTTCTTCATAACTGATTCCTGTGACAACTTGTCAAATCTAAAAGATTCTCCGGATCACAAGGGATGCATAGCCTGGTTAACACAGTGTGGAGCTGGAGAAACACAGCAGGCCAGTCAGCATCAGTGGAGCAGGAAAGTTTACGTTTTGGGTTGGGACCCTTCTTCGGAAAAATCTTCTGAAAATTTTCTGAAGAAGGGTCCTGGCCTGAAACGTTAACTTTCCTGCTCCTCCGATGCTGCTGTGTTCCTCCACCTCCACACTGTGTTGTCTCTGACTCCAGCATCTGCAGGTCTTACTATCTCATGGTCTGGCTAAGGCTGGTGATGCCAGACTTTAGAAAATATTTAGTATTAGACTTAAATATGACTATGACGCTGAATTTGTAGGAATCTGAGTGACAATCTCAGTGTGAAAATAATTCAATTCACACAGTCACGGAATTGTTATAGCCCAGAAAGAGGCCATTCCAAGGAAACAATTCCCTGTGTGCAAATCATTCCTGGTCAAAGGCTGGGAATTCTGTCTCCCCAAAGACAGTGCACCATCTGCAAGGCACATGTCAGGAGTGTGATGGAAAACTTGCCTGGATGACTGTATCTCCAAAGACACTCAAGGAGCTTGACACTATTTAGGACAAAAGAGCCCACTTGATTAACACAAAATCCACCACCTTTAACTTTTAATGCCTTCCCCACCAGTGTGGAAACTTTTACATTCAAAGAAACAGGAGCTTCCTTAAGGAGATGTCTATTTAACAGGCAGCAAGAGTAGACTAAGCTGTTTCCCACCCACAATGGTTAATGACACCATCACTACATCAGATGATCAGACTCTTAAAGTGACAGTCCACTCTACTTACACAAATTCACAACAAACCCCATCTCCAAGATTCACTGGGGCAACTCATTCAGGCTCTTTAGGCAGCAGCTTCCAAACCTGTGCCCTCTCCCACCTTAAAGGACAGAGATCGCAGATACATGGGAACACCACTTCCTGCAAGTTCCCCTCCAAGCTGCGCACCATTCTGACTTGGAAATATATTGCCATTCCTTCACTGTGACTGGATCAAAATCCTGGAACTCCCTCCCTAAGCGCACTGTGCATGTCTCTACATCTGAAGGACTACAGTGATTAAGGAGACAGCTCACAACCACCTTCTCAAAGTCAATTGTGGATGGGTAATAAATACTGGTCTAGCCAACCATGTCCACATCTCATGAATGAGAAAACACTCTCTTGTCTTCCTGCTGCGGTGTTGTACATTCTTCCTTTTCAGATAGTAATTTAAAATGCATTAGAAAGAGGTAATGATTTTAACCCAACTTGATCAATTAAAGCCAGGTAGATAACTTGCCTACCCTGCAGACACTGTGAGGCGAATGATCATAATTTTAACCTGCTCAAACATGGTGGCGTCCTCTTTAACATGTCGTACTCAAGACCTGACTCCAATTTTAACTCAGCAGTCTGAGCAGAAAGTGACTATGAAATTCCCGAAAAGTCAGCCTAGCAGACAAACATTTAGGAACATGGGAATTAGGAGCGGATCTAGGCAATTCAGCTCTTCAAGTCTCCTCCACCATTTAACACAATGATGGCTGATCTTATTCTAATCTCAACTCCACTCTCCTGCCTGCTTCCTTTGCCTTTTTGAGATGGCAAGAACTGCAGATGCTGGAGTCAGAGATAACACAGTGTGGAGCTGGAGGAACACAGCAGGCCAGGTCGGAACCCTTCTTCAGAAAAATTTTTCTCATCCGAAACGTCAACTTTCCTGGTCCTCTGATGCTGTCTGGCCTGCTGTGTTCCTCCAGCTCTACATTGTGTTATCCGTAGCCCCTTACCCTGTTTTTCATCAGAAACACATCTATTTCTTTCTTCAATCTGTTGTTTGATTCTGCCTCCACTACACTCTGGGGCAGTGAGTTTCACAGATTTAAAACCGTCTGAGAGAAATAGCTTCTCCTCATCTCAGTTTTGAACCTACGTCTTCTCACTCTATATCTATGACCTCTTGTTTAAGACTGTCTCGCAGCGGGGAGCATCTGTTCAACATCCACCTTATCAATCCCCTTTTAACATTTTATATCCCTCAATCAGATCCCCCCTCATTCTTCTGAACTCCAGCCAGTATAAGCCCAAGTTATTTAATCACTCCTCATAAGACAGCCCTTTCATCTCTGGAATCAACCTGGTGAACTGATTTCAGAGCTTGAAGAGGCCCAAAACTTTGTAGTTTTCTGTGGAGCCTGGAGATCTCCAGTAGGCCTCACTAGGAAACAGAGGCCTCCTTTCCCACTGACTCACGTTTGAATGGGATTCAACCTGGATTGTTCATAAACAAGAAGCTGATTTGATCTTTTCCTGCTCCTGTAGGGGACAGTCTCCCCTTAATGTTTTAACCTCCCACGCCTGGAACAGGATATGTGACTCTGTCCTGTTTCGCTCTAAAACATAGTTGCTGGGAAGATGCCATTTTTTCTAATTTTGACAGAACACAGTTGGTCAAGAATTATGATCAGGAGTAGATCTAACGAGTCTGCTCTGCCATACTGAATTCCTCAAATTGTTCATGGGATAGAGATGGGTCTGGCTGGGTGCATGTCCTAGATTGAATTGAACAGTTGACAATGGACGAATAATTTCCAAGAAATAAACGTGAGAGCAGGCTCATCTACAGGTTTCTGCCGGGTGCTCCAGTTTCCTCTTACAGACCAGGAATATGCAGCCTAGGAGGATTAGCCATGGGGAATGCGGATTTACGGGCATAGGGTGGGGCTGTGGATGTGGGTGGGATGCTCTTCGGAGGATCGATACTGTCTCCATGGGCTGAATGGCTTCTATTTGTGCTGTAGGGATTCCATGCTTCTAAGATATTCCTGCCCCAATTTTTGTGTGCTTGTGTTATAGAGTCATAGAGTCACACACAGCATGGAAACAGACCCTTTGGACCAACTCATCAGCGTTGACCAGACATCCCAATTTGACCTAGTCCCATTTGGCAGCATTTGGCCAATATCCTTCTAAACCCTTCCTATTCATACACTCATCCAGATGCCTTTTAAATATTGTAATTGTGCTCATCTCCGTCACTTCCTCTGGGAGCTCGTTCCATACACACACGAAGCGAGACTAGCAGCTATAATATCATGGCTGATCTTGGCTTCACCTCCATTTCCTGGCCCAGTCCTTGTGTTTCTTGACATCCTGGGAGACCAATGATTTGTCCATCTCCTATCCTTAAATTGATTCAATAATAAACTATCCACGACCCTCTTGGATAGAGAAGTCAAAGATTCACAACTTTTTAAGGCCTAAATTATTGGCCTCCTACCTTGAGACTACGCTCCTGTTCATCTGCAATAGTTTGCTTTTTTTACATTACTCCACATATTTGCTTTTTCAAAAGAATTGTGTCACTGCACTTGCTGCATCCCAAAAGGAGGCTTTTTAGGTTGTAGCTGTCTATTGCCAGTCCTGGAATCTACGGTAGTCACAGTGGCTCGGTGGTTAGCACTGCTGCCTCACAGCACCAGGGATCTGTGTTCGGTTCCACCCTCGGGCGACTGTCTGTGTGGAGTTTGCACATTCTCCCCGTGTCTGCGTGGGTTTCCTCTGGGTGCTGTGGTTTCCTCCCACAGTCCAAAGATGTGCAGCTTAGGTGGATCGGCCATGCTAAATTGCCCATAGAGTCCAGGGATGTACGGGCTGGGTGCATTAACCATGGGAATTACAAGATTACAGGGACGGGGTGGTTCAGGCTTAGATGGTCTTTGGAGGCTCACTGTGGTCCTGATGGGCTGAATGGTCTGCTTCCACACTGTGGGGATTCTGTGATTTCCCCAAACAGCAGATAAAGCCTTGTTACCCTCTGCATTTTCAAACACTTCATGCAATTGTACAGTGGAGAAGGAGACCATTCAGTTCATCGTCTATTTGTCAGCTCTTTGCAAAAGTACTAGTTGTTTCCTTCACCATATCACCACCACAACTCCCACTTATCCTTCATATGTTTTCAAATCCTTCTTTTTCAAGTACGTATCCAATTCACTTTTGAAGATTACTGCTGAGCCTCCTTTTACCATATTTTCAGCCCATGCATATCCAGATCATGACAACTAGCTGTGAATGGTACAAGCTGGCATCATTATCGGATACTACACATAAGGGCTACATAAATAACATTGAAGCTTGAAAAACTGTGGCCCACCAATTTCAGTAAACAGCTGTCTTGAAAGAAAAAAATGTCTTCTATCAGTTAGTAAAAATGCTGCACCCTTAAAATGCTAGGTGATATCCCTATAATTTTGCCTTTGCTTAGGAACCATTATCAAAATATTATATTAATCTGTCACATTCAGATTATTGGCAATTACCAGGACAAATGCTGCAAATTGTTCCTTCAAGCAAATTAAAATTAATGAGATAGTGGGATACAGAGCATTTTTATTTAAAGAACGCACCATTGTTCCTTGCTATTGGTTCCGACTCTATCTGGAGCATTGTGTGCATTCTGGTCACCTCATCAGACGAAGGGTATAACTGCCCCCTGAGAGCGCAGAAAAGAATGGTTCTGGGCTTTGTGTGTATTACATTTATGAGGAAAGATTAAAGGATTGCTTTTTTAATTTGACGTAAAAGTGGAAACTTAAGAAAACATTTAATTGAAGGCCTTATGATTCAGGAGGGAATTCTCAAAATCAATTCAAGCAAATTTATTCTCTAAGGCAAAGAGATTAAAATGATACCGGAAGACTGAAGCCAATGAGGAAGGGAGGCAGATAATTTTTAACACTCTGGCTATAAGGCGCATGGAAGAAACTGGAGATACTTTGAAAGAGACGGGATCGAGTTGAGCAAAGATGTTGAGATTTTCTGAAGAGAGGAAGAACAGTCGAATCTATTTCAGTTGTCTTTTCCTGTCCTCAAAAGTGTTGTGCAATACTTGGAAACGTGCCAGAAAAGGGTTTGATAATAAAGTGTTACTAGATTTGTCATCTGAAGTTGGACTGTCTACTGTAGTTAAACAGGACCTTGGTAAGACAACACCTGGAGTATTTTGCTCAGTTTCAGTCTCCCGAACCAAGACAAGATATATTTGTTTTCGAGGGAGAGCAACTGATGTTCACTGGGTTGATATCAGGGGTTGCATGACTGTCTGATAAGAAAGTTTTGTTTGACTGGGCCTGTATTGATTTAGAGTTTAGAACATTGAGAGGGGATCTGTCCGAAATAGATAAAATTCTAACTGGGCTAGACAGACTAGATGCAAGGAGGGTGTTAGAGATAAAAGGTACTGCAGATGCTGGAGAATCCGAGATAACAAGGTGTGGAGCTGGATGAACACAGCAGGCCAAGCAGCATCATAGGAGCAGGAAAGCTTGACGTTTCGGGCCTAGACCCTTCATCAGAAAAATGTTGCAAGGAGGGTGTTTCCCATTTGGGGAGTCTAGAATAAGACTCAGTCTCAGGATACAGAGTAAGCCACTTCAGACTAAAATAAGGAAACGTTTTTTCACTCGGAGGGTGGTCAGCCTGTGGAATTCTGTACCACGGAAGGCTGTGAGGCCAGGTCACTGCCTATATTCAACAAAGTGATGGGCAACCTTTTAAAAATTAAAGCCATCAGGGTGTATGGAGAGAAATTTTCAATAGGGCATTGCGATGGAGGATTGGCCGTAATCATATTAAATGGTAGAACAGACTCGAAGGGCTGAATGGTCTACCCCTGCTCCTAATTTCTGTGTTTTGATGCATTGACAATCTAGAAGTACTGAACTAAGCAAATGGTGACATGAGTTCAAATTCCACAATGACAGGTGGGGAAGTGAAATTTTTTAATGAAGAAATGAAAAGCTTTTATTGGTAAAGGTAACTGCAGACTGAGCAGATTGGCACACAATCCACCTGTTTCACTCCTATTCTTGAGCAAAGGAAACCTACCAACTTGTTCCAGTCTGACTCCTGTTTGGAAACAATGTGGTTGTGATTTTCCAGGCCCTATGAACTTGGTGCCACAAGGTGGGAGGGCTGGTGAAATGGAGTGGCAGGGCAACAGATGACGTACTTGGTACCTTCCCAGCACCAAGCCATTTTGCCAGCCCTCATAAAGGTGGCTGACAGCCTGCCTGCCTTGGAACTATGGGTCGATTAAAACCCTTTTTCTGCTTTTGCTGGCATTTTAGGGGTGACACGGTGGCTTAGTGGTTAACACTACTGCCTCACAGTGCAAGGGACCTGGGTTCAATTCTACCCTTGGGCGACTGTCTGACTGGAGTTTGCACATTCTCTCCATGTCTGCGTGGGTTTCCTCCGGGTTCTCCGGTTTCCTCCCACAGTCCAAAGATGTGCAGGCTAGGTGGATTGGCCATGCTAAATTGCCCATTGTGTTCAGGGATGTGTAGATTCAGTGGGCTATAGGGGGATGGGTCTAGGTGGGATGCTTTGAGGGTTGGTGTAGACTTGTTGGGCCGAAGGGCCTGTTTCCACACTGTAGGGATTCTATGATCTATGATCTTTATCAATGGGGAGATCACCAGATCTGGGGGTGGATGCCCCTTTCTGGGTACATTTGAGCATGAAGGTACTTCCTGGCAGCAATAACAGCGTTCAGTGACTTCACTGCCAGCTGTCATTAGCGGTCTGTCCCATCCCACACCTTTGCTGTATCTTCTCTGACTGGCACTGGCTCCCCTAGACTCCACATACCCAGTAATGATGATGTGCATTCATCAATACGCTATGATCCTGTACCTACAATTCCAGCAGTGACCATGACTCTGGATGATGCTGTTGTGGTTGATGAGCTCTCTGATTGCACTTACAGATCTTGAGGGACCAAGGTGCCTTCCTTAATTGGATGGCATTTCTGGCAACAGCAATTTCACTGGCTGCTGCCCACATAAAGCAATTCCAGGTTACTAGAGCGGGCTTGATGACCTCACTCACATCCCCAAATTTTCCCGGTGGTAAACACCACCACCTTGGAAAAGCCCTGGCTTTGGCTCAAAACTGGTCTCCGAAATGGCAATATTAAGCAAAACACACCTTCTAATGCAATGTTGGCCCTTGTTTCAAAGGTGTTGGCATGTGCGATTAGGGAAGTCTTATAGCAACCACACAAGGTGCTGTTGAGACCACACCTGGAGTCCTGAGAGCAGTTTTGGTCCCCTTATTTAAGACGAGATATTATTTCATTGGAGGCAGTTCAGTGAAGGTTCACTAGGATGATCCTGGGTATGGCGTGACTGTCTCATGATTGAGACTCTACTCATTGGAATTTGAAAGAATGAGAGGTGATCTCATTGAAACATATAGGATTGTTATGGGGCTTGACAGGGTAAATGCTGAGAGAATGTTTCTCTTCAGGGTAGAGTCTAGGACCAGACGACATAGATACAAAATATAATGGGCACCAATTTAAAACTGAGATAATTTCTTCTCTCAAATGGTTCTGAGTCTTTGGAGCTTCTTGTCACAGAGGACTATAGGGCTAGAGTCCTTATGTATTTTTAAAACTGGGATAGATATGTTCTTGAACTATAGGAGAAAAAGGGTTCAGGGGAAAATGCAGGGAAGTGGACTTGAGGAATTCTGGATCTGCCATGATCCTATTGAATGGCAGAGCAGGCTAGATAGGCCAAATGGCCTAGTCCCGCTCCTATTTCTCATGATTTTATTATGGCCTGCAAATGAATTAGACAGATTTTACTGCTTCCTGTCTCAAAAATAGGTCATCCTTATTCATAGAAAAAGAAAAACTAGGCCATTCAGATTGTGGAATCTGTGAGTTCACCATCTGCAATTGTAAAATCATAAAACAGCCGGCTTTACAAAATCTTATCCCCATGCTGTTAACTTTTATGAGTAAATGAGCCACAATCCTATGTTAACTCTGAGACAGGAAAGCAAGTATTACTTGTTCGGGGTTTTTCCTGATCAGTTGTGGTCATACAATCAATTTAGGCTATTCAATCCCTCAAACTTGTTTTGAATCTGGATTTATGGGATGGCAGGGTGGCTGAGTGGTTAGCACTGCTGCCTTACAGCACCAGGGACCTGGGTTTGATTCCATCCTCAGAAGACTGTCTGTGTGGAGTTTGCACATTCTCCCTGTGTCTGTGTGGACTTCTGCTGGGTGCTCTGGTTTCCTCCCACAGTCCAATGACGTGCAGGTTAGGTGGATTGGTCATGTTAAGTAGTCCATAGTGTCCGCAGATGTATAGGTTAGGTGGATTAGCTATGGGAAATTCAGGGTCGCAGGGACTGGATATGTGTGTGGGTCAGATTAGGATCTTTTGCCTGGGAGAGGGGTTTGGTGTGGACCTGATGGGCCAAATGGCCTGTTTCCACACAATATGGATTCTATGATTTCATTGAATGGCTGAGCAGACTTGATGGGCTGATAGGCTTATTTCTGGTTCTACACCTTATGATCTTCAGGTAATTAGAAACCAGTTCGGAATAAGTCCTTAAATGGCTTTAAGTACATTTGGATGAACATCTAAGAGCCTCATCTGGAGGCTAGAATTTCAATTGGGTGGAAGTGAGAAGGTGGCAGGGTTCTGACCCATCACTATCCTTTCGTTAAATTTCCTCCCATTTCTGGGAGATTCCACTCATAAGTGAGTTTGTACTGAAAGGGTCCTTACAAATTGGATTTAAAGGCAACAAGTCAGGATTATTGCCAGGATTTTTGAAGAACAACAGGGTAATAAAGATGTTAGAATGGATTCTCCCACAGCTGAAAAAGTAATCTTAAAAATCTTTTTTACTCCAAAAAACCACAGGAGTGCAGGCTGAGCGACACAAAAGCTATTTATCTGCATGGCAAGAGTTTTCAGAGAGAATTGTTTCTGAGACTGTGCAAACAGGCAGTTGATGCAAAATCAAAACTGTGGAAACTATACAAATGCAACAATGTTACAGAGATAGTAGGAACTGCCGATGCTGGAGAATCTGCGATAAAACATTGTGGAGCTGAATGAACACAGCAGGCCAAGCAGCATCAGAGTAGCAGGAAAGCTGACGTTTCGGGTCGAGACCCTTCTTCAGAAATTCCTCGACCCGAAACATCAGCTTTCCTGCTCCTCTAATGCTGCTCGGCCTGCTGTGTTCATCCAGCTCCACAACGTTTTATCTCAAATGCAACAATGGTCCGAATGATGTCTCCATGTTTACAGTGAGATCTGTTTTGCTGACAATAGGTCACATTTGAGTAAAACCAAATCTTGCAATGCTTTAACGGTGTTGTAAAGAGAAGATTTCAGGCAGATTCCTTATAGGGTGGCGGCGTGGAATTTGAGGAATATCTTATTAATAGGGATACACAGGAATTTAAAACTAGGTGTTACATTTATAGGGTTTTTGAGGAATTTAGGTTTGGAATAACTTTAAATGAACAATTCAATGTGATGAATGTTACTTCCATCCCAATTAATCATGCTGGGACGTCATGGAAAGATGCTGTCATGTCTGACAAAGGGACAGAGTAAATGAAAAACTTGATTGATCAGTTGAGATAGTTGTACGCTCAGACTAGCACAGATTCTAGTTTTGATTTTGCAAACAAAAACAGAAATTACTGGAAAACCTCATCAGGTCTGGCAGCATCTGTGGAGAGAAATCCAAGTTAATGTTTTGGGCCCACTGACCCTCCCTCAGAACAGTTCTGATGAGTTGGAGTTAAGTATTGAGAGAAAAGCCTTGAATTCAAGAGTGTTTCAAGGATAATAAAACCTTCAAGAAGTTGCATTTGGATAGTGTGTACTTAAATTCCTAAACTTGGCTGACCCAAAGAATACAATGCTAATCTTCCTGATAGGTACCCCAGTAACCATGACTTCGTAATTTTCCAGAATTGGAAATATTGCCCTTGAGTTTTGGATGCTCTGGAAATAGAACCCTGTTTAAAGTAGTTTGGATGTTGAAACACTGGTTCTTGTGGTAGCCTTGGATGCACATTTCTACTTGTCAAATATTTTAATTGAGATTCTGTACAATGGGCATATTGAAGCAACAATACCTGTTGAATGCCTTGTAGATAATTATCCTAGATAGATAATGTACACTCAATGAAAAGGTGAGGGAGAAAACGTTACAGATTGACTTTGCTGGCTTGAAACAAATGCATAAGAGAAAGCAAATCTCTAAATTTAAATGGGTAGATTCTAGGATTCAATTTTTGAATTGATTTACTAAAATAAATTACGTCCAAAGAAATTGTTGAATCCTGGAGGGGAGGGAATGCTGATTTGTACATGTAAATTTCAATTACTATTTAAGGGGAAAAGGGAATCTGTTAATTACGTATCATTGCATTTAATGACATGCAGACACCGGACGTTACTTTAACTGTATGAACATTGTCTGAAACTGTGGAGTGAAGAGGTACATATTTGAATTGTGTATCTCTGTACATAACTGCTGATATAACTGTATGAATATTGACTCCAGTTCTATCCTCCCGCACCTGCATTTCAGGAACATGGGACTTGAGAAAAGAAGTCATGGCTTGGGTTTAATATCTCATCCCAAATATGGTGCAATGCTTTTTCAATACTGCGCTGGATTGCCAGGGTATTGCGCTCATATCCCAGAAATAAGACTCAGGGATTTCTGATTCATAGGCAAGGGTCACACACTATTCACCTATGTTGCCTTTTGAGTTAGGACAATCAGTTGCTGAAGAACCGGGGATGGCTTCACGCATGAGTTTGCAGTTTAAGGAAATGAGGGGAGAAAGATGAAGCAAGAGATAAACAAGTTTAAACGAGGAAGCTCACAGAATGCACTGGTTGCTGCTGATTTTTTTTTTTATCAGCCTCACTTTCTAGTGTTAACAGTAAGGAAACCAGATAGACTTGTCACTGACAGCCAAACAAATAGACCATCGAGGGTCAGTGTCAAAAGGTACATTTGCAATGGAATCTGTGCAAATTGCCTACTGTGTTTCCAACATTTCAACAGTGAGCACATTTTAAAAGTACTTCATTAGCTGTAACATGCTTTGGGACATCCAGCCTAAGGAAATGCACGTTATTTTCCCTTTCTTTTTTATTTTGTACAATTGGATGACTGCCAAAATCTCCCTGTTGAGATTTGGTAAATCCAAGAGCTCCTGTTCCTTTCTATGCAGTAGAGGGGTCTAGGGGTTAGTTAAACAGCAAATTTGACATATGCTGTTCAGCTAACTTCCACATATTTAAAATCCATCTTCTTTTTGTAGCCCTCCATGATATTACATGGTGTTTCAAATTATCATGAAATGCATCTTCAAATGATGGTTGAAGAAATCTTGGCCAATTTTAACAGCTTGTTCTGCATTTTTCTTCTCCATTATCGCGGTGACTACATTTCAAGAAAGTAATTCATTGGCTACAAAGCCCTTTGGGATATTCAAAAGTTGAGAAAGGTACTGTGGAAATGTAAGCCCTGTCGAGAAAATTATTCTGAATATTATTGTAGACCAATTGAAAATGCAAACAGCGAAAAACTTTGAAACCAATGAATGGGTCAATTGACACATACAACAAGACAAAAACAAAGTTAATGTTTTCAAGAATGAGTAAGATATAATTCTTCGGGCTAAAGGGAACAAGAGGTAGAAAGCAAGAACATGATAGTGATTTGGATGATTAGCCATGATCTGTTTAATGGTGGAGCAGGCTAAAAGGGCCGAATGGCCTACTCCTGCTCCTGTTTTCTATTCTTCAATGTTTCATTGACTTGAAACTTTAACCCAGTTCCCCTCACTCTACAGATGCTGCTGGACCTGCTGAATATTTTCTTCATGTTCTTCAATTACCATCGAACTTAGAATGAGCAGCTGTGAAACAATTTGGCCCAGATCTTCTGTACAGAAGCTGCAGTATATACATTCAAAAAGATGCACCAAGAATCCTTAGACCTGCCAAACCCATAACCAGTTCCAACTGGAAGGACAAAGGCAGCAGATAACACCATCTTCTGCAAGTTTCCCTTCAAGACACTCACCATCCTGACTTGGAAAGAGATCACCATTCCTTCACTGTAGCTGGGTCAAAGTCCTGGAATTCCCTCCCTCTTGGCATTGTGGGTAAACCCACAGCACATGGACTGCAGCGGCTCAAGAAGGCAGCTCACCAGCACCTTAAGGGTAGTTGTGGACAGGGAATAAATACTGGCCCAGTCAGCGACGCCCATGTCCCACGAGGGAATAAAACACGAGGAGGGGGAGGAGCTACCTATGGAATGCCGGTTGCTATGGTTGCTGGCTGACTTACATCAAGTTGAGCTGCTCAGCAGATTTTACACATGCTTGGGGCAAGTAGTGTGTAAATCTATGAAAAAGCCAGGATGATTATAAGGCAAACAGCCCAACCCTCCATAGTTCTGGGGAAGGGTCACCAGACTCGAAACGTTAACTCTGTTTTTTCCTTCACAGATGCTGCCAGACCTGCTGAGCTTTTCCAGCAACTTTGTTTTTGCTCCATAGTTCTGGCCCTCTGATCCCACTATGGCAGAGAACCGTGCAGCAATCTGGGCAGGGTAAAACCAAACATTTGGAAATTTAAACATCCTGCCTAAGAGCTGCTTATGTGCTTACATTGGCACTTCCTCCTGGTGCGGAGACAGATTAGTGAATTCACTTGAAGCATTTGCTGCTCTTTATATCAGAAAATTAAAGCCATTGCTTTCCACAGAAACTGAAATAAAAGTGAATTCTTAAAGCTTTAAACAAAAGGTCTCTCACGTTCCGCAAAAAGCAATGACAGGTTAACATTTTTGGTGTAGATTTTTAATCAGAACTAAAAGCTTTAGCCATTCTTTCTGTTTTCTAATGCTCACAGACCAGCCACGTGTTGCCAATATTTTTTGGTGAGTTTAAGTGCTGTCTCGTTATTTTGCTTTCGTTTCTTGACAGAGCTAATGAACAATAATCACTTTAATTTGATTTCATTTACTATTGCCACATATATCTAGGTATGGTGAAAAGTTTTATTTTGCGTGCAGTACAGGCAGATTATACCATGCAAAGTCCATTAGGCTAATTGAACAGAGCAAGGAGTACAATGTTACCATCGCAGTAAGCGAGATCGACATTAAATTTAAAATTTGAGAGTTCCATTCAGAAGTCTCAATGGGGGAGAAGATGTTCGTGAATCTGTTTGTATGTATACACAAACTTTTATATCTTCTGCCTGACGTAAGACGGTGGAAGAGAATATAACCTGGGTGGGAGGGGTCTTTAATTATGTTGGTTGCTTTTCCAAGGCAGCAGAAAGTATAGATGGAGTCAATGGTTGGAAGGTTGGTTTGTGTGATGGATTGGACTGTGTTCACGACTCACTGTAGTTTCTTGCGGTCTTGGGAAGATCAGTTGCCAAACCACGCAGTGATGCATCCACATAGGATGCTTTCCCTGGTGCATCTATAAAAATTATTAAGAGGTTTTGTGGACATGCCTAATTTCCTTAGCCTTCTGAGAACATAGAGATGCTGTTGTGCTTTCTTGACATGGGTGGACCAGGACAGCTTAAAACATAGAACATAGAACATTACAGCGCAGTACAGGCCCTTCGGCCCTTGATGTTGTGCCGACCTGTTAAACCAATCTGAAGCCCATCTAACCTACACTATTCCATTATTATCCATATGTTTATCCAATGACCATTTAAATGCCCTTAAAGTTGGCGAGTCTACTACTGTTGCAGGCAGGGCATTCCAAGCCCTTACTACTCTCTGCGTAAAGAACCTACCTCTGACATCTGTTCTATATCTATCACCCCTCAATTTAAAGCTGCGTCCCCTCGTGCTAGCCATCACTATCTGAGGAAAAAGGCTCTCACTGTCCACCTTATCTAACTCTCTGATCATCTTGTATGTCTCAATTAAGTTACCTCTTAATCTTCTTCTCTCTAACGAAAACAGCCTCAAGTCCCTCAGCCTTTCCTCATAAGACCTTCCCTCCATGCAAGGCAACATCCTGGTAAATCTCCTCTGCACCCTTTCCAAAGCTTCCACATCCTTCCTATAATGCGGCGACCAGAACTGTACTCAATACTCCAATTGCGGCCGCACCAGCTGCAACATGATCTCGTGGCTCCGAAACTCAATCCCTCTACCAATAAAACCTAACACACTGTACGCCTTCTTAACAACCCTATCAACCTGAGTGGCAACATTCAGGGATCTATGCACATGGACACTGAGATCTCTCCGCTCATTCACACTACCAAGGATCTTACCATTAGCCCTAGAATCCCAGTAGTGTGGAAACAGGCCTTTCAGCCCAAAAAGTCCACACCGAACCTCGGAGCATCCCACCCAGATCCACCCCCCCAACAACCCACCTAACCTACACCTCCCTGAACACTACAGGCAATTTAGCATGGCCAATCCACCTAACCTGCACACCTTTGGACTGTGGGAGGAAACCGGAGTACCCGGAGGAAACCCACGCAGACACGGGGAGAATGTGCAAACTCCACACAGACAGTCGCACGAGGGTGGAACTGAACACAGGTCCCTGGCGCTGTGAGGCAGCGGTGCTAACCACTGAGCCACCGTGCCGCCCTTTTTTTAAAAAAATTTCTTCAGAGAATCTTATCTCCTCTCCTCTCACTCCAGGTTTCACTCACTCCCTCCCCTCCCCTACTCTACCCACCAACTCGCTTCCCTGCCCCCCTCAGTCCCAGTCTCTCTCACACCCTTCCCATATCCTCTCTCACTCCTATCCTCTAACACGTTCAGCCCCCTGTACTCTGTATTCCTGTTACTCCTCCCAAAGTGAATCACCTCACACTTTTCCACATTAAACTCCATTTGCCACCTCTCAGCCCAGCTCTGCAGCTTATCTACACCCCTCTGTAACCTGCAACATCCTTCCGCACCATCTACAACTCCACCGACTTTAGTGTCATCCGCAAATTTATTAACCCATCCTTCTATGTCCTCATCCAGGTCATTTATAAAAATAACAAACAGCAGTGGCCCCAAAACAGATCCTTGCGGTACACCACTAGTAACTGAACTCCAGGATGAAAATTTCCCATCAACCACCACCCTCTGTCTTCTTACAGCTAGCCAATTTCTGATCCAAACCGCTAAATCACCCTCAATCCCATGCCTCCGTATTTTCTGCAATAGCCTACTGTGGGGAGCCTTATCAAATGCTTTACTGAAATCCATATACACCACATCAACCACTTTACCCTCATCCACCTGTTTGGTCACCTTCTCAAAGAACGCAATAAGGTTTGTGAGACATGACCTACCCTTCATAAAACCGTGTTGACGATCCCTAATCAAATTATTCCTTTCTGGATGATTATAAATCCTATCTCTTATAATCCTTTCCAACACTTTACCCACAACCGAAGTAAGGCTCACTGGTCTATAATTACCAGTGTTGTCTCTACTCGCCTTCTTGAACAAGGGGACAACATTTTCTATCATACAGTCTTCTGGCACTATTCCTGTAGACAATGACGACATAACTATCAAAGCCACAGGCTCTGCAATCTCCTCCCTAGCTTCCCAGAGAATCCTTGGACAAATCTCATCTGGCCGAAGGGACTTATCTATTTTCACACTTTCCAGAATTGCTAACACCTCCTCCTTATGAACCTCAATCCCGTCTAGTCTAATAACCTGTATCTCAGTATTCTCCTCGACAACATTGTCTTTTTCCTGTGTGAATACTGACGAAAAATATTCATTTAGCGCCTCTCCTATCTCTTCAGACTCCATGCACAACTTCCCACTACTGTTCTTGACTGGCCCTAATCTTACTCTAGTCATTCTGTTATTCCTGACAAACCTATAGAAAGCTTTAGGGTTTTCCTTGATCCTACCTGCCAAAGACTTCTCATGTCCCCTCCTGGATCTTCTTAGCTCCCTCTTTAGGTCCTTCCTGGCTAACTTGTAACTCTTAAGCGCCCTAACTGAGCCTTCATGCTTCATCTTTACATAAGCCTCCTTCTTCCCCTTGACAAGAGATTCAACTTCTTTAGTAAACCATGGTTCCCTCGCTCGACCACTTCCTCCCTGCCTGACAGGTACATACTTATCAAGGACACGCAGTAGCTGTTCCTTGAACAAGCTCCATATTTCAAATATGCCCAGCCCCTGCAGTTTCCTTCCCCATCTTCCTATGCATCCTAAATCTTGCCTAATTGCCTTTCCCCCAGCTATAACTCTTGCCCTGCAGTATATACCTATCCCTTTCCATCGCTAAAGTAAACATAACCGAATTGTGGTCACTATCACCAAAGTGCTCGCATACCTCCAAATCCAACACCTGGCCTGGTTCATTACCCAGTACCAAATCCAACATGGCCTCGCCTCTTGTTGGCCTATCTACATACTGTGTCAGGAAACACTCCTGCACACATTGGACAAAAACTGACCCATCTAAAGTACTTGAACTATAGCGTTTCCAGGCAATATTTGGAAAGTTAAAGTCCCCTATAACAACTACCCTGTTACTTTCGCTCCTATCCTGAATCATCTTTGCAATCCTTTCCTCTACATCTCTGGAACGTTTTGGAGGCCTATAGAAAGGAGGCTTAGAGCTTGTTGGTGATCATCATTCTAAGGAACTTGACACTCTTGACCAACTCCACCTTAGTACCATTGAAGCAGACAGGGGCGTGACCTCCACTCATCTTCCTGAAGTCAATGACCAGCTCCTTCATTTTGCTGATGTTGATGAAGAGAGTGTGACCTTTACACCATGCCTCCAAGCACTCTACCTCTTTCCTGTATTCTGTCTCATCTTTGTTTGAGATCTGACCTACAACGGTGGTGTTGTCAGCAAACTTGCAAATGGAGTTGGGGTGGAATTTGGCCACACAGTCATGAGTGGAAGAGGAATACAGTAGGGAGCTGAGCACGCAGCTTTGCGGGGCACCAGTGTTGAGAATTATGCTGGAGGAAGTGTTGTCGCCTTTTCTCATTGATTACAGTCTATGGGTAAGGAAGTTGAGGATCAAGTTACAGAGTGGGGAGCAGAATCCTAGGCCTCGGAGTTAAGAGATGGGTTTGTTTGGAATTAAAGTGTTGGAAGCAGAGCTGTAGTCAATAAATAGTAGTCTGACACAGGTATCCTCACTATCCGGATGCTCCAGGGATTAATGTAGGGCCATGGAGATGGCTGTGGACCTGTTGCGCCAGTAGGCGAATTGCAAAGGATTAAGGCAGTTTGGTAGGTTGGAGCTGATGTGAGCCAGGACCAACCTCTTGAAGCTCTTCATAATTATGGAGGTCAGAGCCAGTTGGCTGCACACGGCAGTATTTTTCATAGGCACCGGAATGATGGTGGTCTTCTTGAAGCAGTTGGGAACTTCAGATCAAGGTAAGGAGAGGTTGAAGATGTCAGAGAATACCCTTGCCAGCTGGTCAGCTAATGAGGAATGCTCAGTCTCCTTTTGTAATGGATGCATGGGAGCCCAGCAATGTAGAAACTCTTCAAATGCCTGAGTTGGCTGCAAAGTTTGGCTACAGTTTCCTATTCTTTCAAAACATTAATGCTCATTCCAAATTGCTCTTGGTTTGCTAGGCTGTATTTGAGATGAAAGCTAAGAGTTAATCACATTACTGAGGGTGCTGTGTAGGCCAGGCCAGATAAGGATGGCTGATTTCTTTCAATAAAGGACATTAGTGAACAAAACATTTTTACAACAAACAATTCATGATCAGTGAGATTAGATTTATATTAGAGTGATAGAGATATACAGTATGGAAACAGACCCCTTGGTCGAACTCATCTACACCGACCAGGTATCCTAATAAATCTAGACCAATTTGCCAGCATTTGGCCCATATCCCTTTAAACCTTTCCAATTGACATGCCCACCCAGATGCCTTTTAAATGTTGTAGCCGGACCAGCCTCCATCACTTCCTCTGGCAGCTCATTCCATACATGCATCACCCTCTGCGTAAAAAAAATGCCCTTTAGGTTCCTTTTAAATCTTTCCCCTCTGACCTTAAAACTGTACCCTCTAATTTTGGACTCCCCCACCCTGAGGAAAAGGCTATGGCTATTTACCCTAACCATGCCCTTCATGATTTTATGAACCTCTATAAGGCCACTCCTCAGCCTCCGATGCTCCAGGGAATAAAGCCCCAGCCTATTCAGCCTCTCCCTGTAACTCAAACCCTCCAACCCTGGCAACATCCTTGTAAATCTTTTCTGAACCCTTTCAAGTTTCACAACACCCTTCGTGTAGCAGTGAGACCAGAACTGTATGCAGTATTCCAAAAGTGGCCCAAACTATGTCCTGTACAGCCACAACTTGACCTCCCAACTCCTATACCCAATGTACTGACCCATGAAGGCAAGCACACCAAATGCCTTCTTCACTATCCTGTCCACCTGTGCCTTCAAATTTAGGGAACTGGGAACCTGCGCACTAAAGTCTTTTTGTTCATCAACACTCTCCAGGACCTTACCATGAAGTGTATGTGGCCTGCCCTGATTTGCCTTTCCAATATTTCAGGGTTATCAATGAATTTAAAATATACCAACTGCTGTGGTGGGATCTGAGCACCGTATTAGTCTAGGCCTCTGAATTATTAGGCTAGTAACAGTACCACTATGCCACCATCTCCTCTGTTGTCAAAATGTACTGTCAGGTTGTGCATCATTGCTAATGTAGAAAAGCTCCTGGAAACAATAGAGTCAGTGAGTTACACTGTGAGTGGATTTGTGGCACATTCTTCATTAGATTCATTATTGCAAGTCCATTATCACCTCTAAGCCTGCTTTTGCCATCAGTGGCAGTTCTGTTGGATGGATTCTTACCATCATTCATGTCACAGCTGTTTGACCTAAACGTAGAGATGTACATGGCCTAGTCAGGATATGTTTTGTGGTTCATTCATGACTCTCAGTCTACAGGTTAAGAGTAGGGTATTTGAAGTTGTGGATCCACACCGGCAGTCTAGGAATTGTTCTAAACAATTGTAATTGTAAACAATATTGTAATCCCATATCTCTCATGCTTGGCAGTTTATTCAGAGATAAAAGGTACTGCAGATGCTGGAGAATCCGAGATAACAAGGCATGGGGCTGGATGAACACAGCAGGTCAAGCAGCATCATAGGAGCAGGAAAACTTGACGTTTCGGGCCTAGACCCTTCATCAGAAATTTCTGATGAAAGGTCTAGGCCCGAAATGTCAAGTTTTCCTGCTCCTATGATGCTGCTTGGCCTGCTGTGTTCATCCAGCCCCACGCCTTGTTATCTTGGCAGTTTATTGTCTGGTTCAGGGTGCTGTTAGGACAGTGACCTGCACAGTCTGTACTTCAGCAGAAAATGAATGGCTTTTGCAAAGGTCCAAATCTGCAGTCCACTACTTGTGTGACCTTGTCCATGAGGATCTTCAATTCCTAAAATCCTAGAATAATGCTTAAGTGGAATTAGAGAATATTTACAGCACCGAAGATCCCAGTCCTTGGCAAATATATTCAGCTTGGTTCACTTCTCTGCCTTTTCTCTGTAGTTCTACATCCTTTTTCCATTTAAATAATTACCTAATTCCCTTTTGGAGGACGGCCTTAGTTGAATCTGCCTCCACCACACTCTTGGGTAATGAATTTTAGACTATAATCACTCCCTGCTATAAATACATTTTCCTTATCTTGCTCTGGTTCTTGCGTCATTACCTTGAATCATTCATATCTGGATCGCGATCCTTCTGCCAACTGGAACAGTCTGTCCCTATCTACTCTTTGTCCCTAAGGAATTTGAACCACTGCCATCAAATCTCCTCACAACATTTTCTACGCAAAGAACTGCCCCAGCTTCACCAATCTATCTATATAACAGAACCCTGGAACAATTCCCTTATATCTTGTTGGCATCCACTCTGAAGACTTTGTGACTTTTTAAAAGTGTCCCACCTAGAATGAAACACAATACTCTAGTTGAGGCTGAACCTATGTGTTATGATGGATTGATGTAACAATCTTGTTGTTCTGCTAGTGCTCCTATTTATCAAGCTCAACATGTCATCTGATTTATTATTGTTAGCTTGCCCTGCCCCATTAATGCACACATATCTCAGTCTTTGCACCTTCTTTTGGAATTATCACATCTTATTCTCCTCACCAAAATATACCAATTTACACTTTACTGCGTTATATCCATCTGTCACATGCTAACACATCACTCTTGCCATCTCTCTGTCCTCAAGCTTTTGGTTATTGGTAAGGTGGTGGCAGAAGCATAACTGGGGACTCCTGGTTCTGGGCTGAGTCTGGGTTCAGAGGCGTCAGCGAGGTGGGCCTAGTGGTGAAGAAATGGCACCCAAAGTGGGGTGACTCCTATGTTGGTAGGTGCAGTGGTGGCTTGGTGTTGGGGGTATCTCTTTCAGTTACTGGGTGCTGAGTGCCAATGTGGACTGGGTTGGAAAGACTGTTATTCTGAGCTTTTATTTCTTTATTTTTCTAATTTCGTTTTTCCTAAGAACTTGTACAGAAGAATCTGTACCTAGGTACCTTGAACCCAAGATGGTGTCATAACGTAGTGACTTGTAAACTTTTCACTGTACGCATTTGAGTGCATGTGACAATAAACCTAATTCAGTTCAATTCTTGACGTCTACCACTCTGCTCCTCACAGTTCACAGGGCACCAATGGTACCTGTTCCTTCCAGTCAGGCACTGGTGCGCCTCTGTGACTTCAGCCAAGGAACTGCCAGGATACATCTATGTTCAACATTTGAGAGATGCCATCTTCTGTATGCCATGGATGGAGCAGACCCCAGAAAAGTATTGCAAAAATATTGGCCGATACAAATGAGGTAACGGGAAAGTCCAACATGGGTGTGGGAACTGCCAACATACTGATCAAGAAACAAGAGCCACTATCATTGTTTTCGAATTATTGGGAGTCCTTCATTCAGTTTCAACTGTTCTGCTCAAGTAAACTTCCACAGTGATTCCAAGCACAGTAACATGATGGAGGTGCAAAGTGGCTTATGACGTTGAGTGACGAGACAACAACATCAACTTGTTCATATAGCACCAGTAATGGACGTATCAATGGTGTAAATTATTCCATGATGCAGGATTTTGAGGCAGGCCAATGTCAAAAGCTTCATCAAGAGGTTGGTTTGAAGGAGCATAATAAAAGAAGATGGAAAAATGGAAAGGGAAAAAGGTGCAAGGAGAGAATTGTCCAGCTTAGGGGTTAAGACAGTTGAAGGTAGAGGCATCAAACAGGACAGTGATAAATATTGGTGTTGCGCAAGAGACCAGATCTGGAGGTGCATCAAAATTCTGGATATGCACACACACCTTTTGTTCCCCAAGCTTGTGATTTTCTAATTGGAAGTGTGGAAATATCTGAAGAGTGACTCGGAAAATGAGCAATTAATGATTAACACTAAAACTTATTTTAAAAAGTTCTTACGTTGAACGCGTACTTGATTTCTTGAGATCACTACAAATAGCATAAAAATAAAACTTCCTCTTGATATCCTTCATCGCTATTGACGTGGGTCGTGTTAGGTATAATGTTAGGTATAAAAATGTAAAATACTGGATAACCTGAATAGCTGTAGGTAAACATTTTCACTTAGAACGTAAAAACACAAGAGCTAGGAACAGGAGTAGGCCATTCAGTCCCTCAAGCCTGTTCGATCATTTAATACAATCACGGCTGATCTCATCTATACCCTAACTCTACTTTCCTGCCATTATCCCACACTCCCAATGACTCTCAACTCATTACTAATTAAATATATATCATAACCTCCTTAAATTTATTTTGTGTCCTGGCATCCACTGCAGTCTGAGCGAGTGAATTCCCCAGATGCATGATCCTTTGAAAGGAGTGATACTACGTCTTCTCAGTTTTGAACCTGCCACCCCTTCACCTAAATGCACATGCCTCAGTCAATCCCAGGAGTCTTGTTCCTCTCGATACTCCTTTCCTGATCTCAGATGAGTTGCGTTCCTTCACTGAAGTCTGTGGATGGATCCCGCGACGATATTTCTAAGAAGTGCAGGGAATCGATCCTCAGTTCTGGCCAATATTTAGCCCTTACAGACACCATAAAAAGAGATTATCTGGTCATGATCACCCTGTTATTTGTGACACCTTCCTGTTCGCAAACTGGCTGCTGCCTTCTCTCCATGAGGAGAGTGACTATGTGTTAAAAATATTCAGTTGCCTAGAAAATGCTTTGAGGCACATTAACATTGAGAAAAGTGATATAACCGTGAGTCCTTACTTTTAAAAGTTCTTTATTTCTTGTTCTTACTGGAAGTAACACTTGCTTTTTGTTTTAACTTTTTAAAAAATCAACATCTGTTGTTTTTTTTTGACACCTGCTCCTATTGTTGTATGTTTCTAAAGACACTGAAGTAATATGGGGAGAACGTGGGAGTATGGCGTTGATATAGAGGAACAGCTACATTCAAGTTGAATGGTGGCATGGGCTTGATGGACCAAATGGCCTACATTTGCTCCTATTTTCTGCGTTTCTAAAGACACTATAGCAATATGGGGAGACAGCAGGAGTATGGTGTTGAGATAGAGGAAGAGCTACATTCAAGTTGAATGGTGGCGTGGGTTTGATGGGCCAAATGGCCTGCTCCTCTTATTTTCTACATTCCTCCATAGACTTACAGCAATAAAACAGCCCAAACTGGCCAACTGACCCATGCGGTTGCTATATAAGGAGTGCTCTCCATGTAACCCTTTTAAAGGAAGGGATAGATTCATGACTAACAAAGGAGTCAAATGGTAGAACACTAATTAAGGAAAGCCAGCGCAGCAAACTGTTTGCATCAAATATATTTTGGAAATCTATATACAACACTTCAACCCTCTGGAACCTTGTTGAGGAGCCAAATGACTATTCCTACTCCAAATTACAAAATGATGCGATGCTGAATTTACAGAAACATTGCCTTTTCATTTATAGTTTTTTATTCTTAAAAGAAATGAAAGAAAACATGTCGCAGGTTCAGGAGAAATTTTAATTTTGATCAGGACTTTAGAACTGAGGTGTATATTCAATGACAAATGAAGGAGGGGATAACTAGGAAACAGTTCTGGTTTATTTACACTGTATCCTTGAAACAGTGGCACTGTCTGTGAGCAGTGAGTGTACTCCTCAGGCCCAGTACACCCTGAGCTACCACCTCAGATGGTCACAGGTGTACTAATGATGATTATACCAAGATACCGCATATTAATAAAAAACCACCTTGACAGCTCCTCAGACTAAGAGTGTTTAATGGCCACCTGCTTCTGCATCCTCTGCCTTTAATTCAATTTTTATTTCTCCTGGTTGAAATGCACATGTGATTTATTGCGCCTGTGACAGTTGTACTAAGCGAGGGCGGTTTATTCTGAGAATCCACATGTGCAGGCTGGAACAGGAAACCAATCTGGAGTGGTGAATGATGAATGGCCATTCCGTCTTGCTAGCACTTCAACCAAAAAAAAAAGTGTACTTGCCATTTCCCTTTTTTTGCATCTTTAATTTATATCCTTGAGTACAAGAGGTCCAGTAATTGCTGTTATTTATTTATTTATTTGCAAAGCAAGCCTTCTTTTTGTGCTGTTTGAATCTTAAACCCGGGTGTCAGGTTGGAGACTGGGGGCTGTTCTATGTTGACCTGTAGCCGAAGCATCAAGTGCGTAAGGCACAGTCCTTTGTCTCCCCATCTAAATCCACCACAATCCACCTCAAAACAAAATCCCCCTGTCCTCCATGGCTAAATGGGCTGGGTACTTGTAGTTGTATTCCCAGACCTGAACTGTAGCAAGGAAAGAAAGCAGCCCTGGCTTTTCAGTGACTCCTTTTTTCCAAATACGGGAGCTGCACCATTTCTTTTGTGCGTTTTTGTTTTCAAATCTGTCTTGCAGTTCATAGTGTTTTTATAAACAATTCCTCAAGCCTCCTCATATTCCAACTTCCACACAGGTTCCAATTAGTATTCATGTTCTTTTGAAATAAGCATGAAACTCTTGTATAGCTGATTTTATCAATGTTTCAAAGGTAAGAAAACATGGAGCACTGTGACAGGTGAATAAATGTTTTTATTGAACTCCGGGAGACAGACTTAGGGATTTTTTTAAAAAATTTATTTCTTTTCTATTATCTACCGTTGGGCCCTACTGGGAACACTGAGTTGCTTTTCTTCACTCCCTACATTGATTTTTGCATTAGGCTGCTTTATTGAATAATTAATACACTCACTGTGATTGATGATTTGCATGGCTTGAATATTAGGTTATCAATCAAAACCCACTTGTCCTAATGTAATAATATTGAAAACGTGTCAGGAAGTGTTCGTCCAATTTGTAGGTGATGTTGACTTGAGTGGCAATATTGGTGTAACGGGGATACATTTTTCCGCAGTCAAATGCACTAGTTAAACATTCATAATACAGAGATTGTGTGAGTCTTTCAAAAGGATGTAACAAGAGCCTCAAGGCCCCAGTGAAGCTTATCAGATCCAATAAGAAAAGCCTTTTCTCAGCCGCTGTGAAAGGCCCGACTGCTTTTAGTTACTTTTTTTTATCAGCGTGAGTCATTTTTCAGGTCTCGAATGAAAACCTAATTTTGTGTAAAAAAAAAATTGCTCGGTAAATGGTAAAATAATTAATCACCTCTCGAGCGCACTGATCTGACAATTGAGAGGGTGTTGGGGGGGGGTGGGGGTCTATAGCCACATTTAGCCCCAGTCTCGGGCACTAGTGTCCTTTACTGGTAATAATCTGCACATGAGCAATGCAATCCATCACTCATGTAATATCGGTTTAAGCACCAGAGTTTTAATGTCCGTTGTACTAACCATTGCAGGCAGTTTGTCAACTGCGGAATTCGCAGGGGATATTGCAGCATGCATGATTTAGCTGCAAAACAGGTGACCTCTGAACCGTCTACAGAGAGAATCTTGCCTCCAAGGCAGGAATCTGGAGGGACAGTAATCACAGTGCACTCATCTGCAATTACTATGCTTAAACAGCACCAGCTAAGTCAACTGGCACTTTTGCAAGAAACAAATTGTGGGTGTGGGGTTGGGGTGTCTCCAACAACAAAGGGATTAAATTCACCTGGCAAGGTATTTTAACCTTATCTTTCAGCTGACTACCCTGACTATGCTGTGCTTCTTGTTAGTGTATATTGTTGAATCCTTCAAAAATTTCCTTTCCATATTATTAGGAGGCAAACAAATTCAGCTGTACTGCTTCACGTGGTGGCTTAGTGATTAACACTGCTACCTCACAGTGCCAGGGACCCAAGTTCCATTCCACCCTTAGGTGTGACTGTCTGTGTGGAGTTTTCACATTCTCCCTGCGTCTGTGTGGGTTTCTTCCCACAGTCCATGGATGTGCAGGCTAGGTGGATTAGCCACGGGAAATGTAGGGTTACAGCGATTGGGTCAGGAGGTGGAATGCTGCTTGGAGGTTTGGTGTAGACTTGATGGGCTGAATGGCTTGTTTGCACTCTGTGGTGATTCAATGATTCAGGCAGCAGAGAACAGGGTGTGATGAGGACAGAGGGTTCAGGAGCTCAGGCAGGCTATTAGCTCCTTTGAGCACACCTTACCATTCAGCAGCATGATGATTGCTGTGGCAGTGGTCTCATCTCCACTTTTCTGTCTGCCTGACCCCTTTCCAATAACACAAATCACTCTTCCGAAACAAAGATCCATCTAACTCAGTATTGAACAAATTTAAAATCCCAACTTCCAGTACCTCTGGGGAAGTCAATGCCACACTCTACCTACTCTCTGATGCTCATCTTATCATTGCGGAGTTAAAAGGGAGACCTTTTACTCTTGAACAATGGCCCTCCTCTGCAAATGAGGAAATATCCTCCCAGTATGCTCTCTATCCAGTGTCCTCAAAGTCTGTCATATTCTTATAACGTCACCTCTCAGTCTTTGAAGCTTATAGGCCCAACCCATTCAAACTGTATTAATACATGACTTTATGACTCCTCTGAGGTCTTGTCTGTGCAGGTTAGATGTGAGGTAAACTAAGCCTGAGTTAAGAGGAAGTATCTGCAGCAAATGCAATGTATTTTTCTTTGGCTGCCTTAAGATTGCATTACCGCAATGTCACAAACCGTTTAGATATTCCTTGGAAAGGAATAGTCCCTCAAAAAGAAAGCTAGAGTTTGATACAATATACAGTATATTAAACAGGTCTAGATGCTACATAATGAGCACCTGCATTATCTTTAACTTTTTTAGTTCAAATATATTAGTTAAAGAACCTACTAGTAACTTGCTAATTGACTCAGTTATAGCATCATATAATGATTTAAAAGAAAAATAAAAATGCAGGAAACCTGAAATGAAGAAAATATGCTGCAGCTTGGTCAGCTTTTGTTAAGAAGGGAAAAAACAGGCTTGTGTTCTAATATTGCAAAAAAAAGACAGAAAGTGTCTTAAAATGTCATATAGGAGGAAAATGGAAAATTAATCGGGCAAGGAAAGTTTAAACCCTGTCAAGTGCAAGAATTTTGGGGAAAGCCTTTTGAAAGCAGAAGCAGAGTTGATGAAGTGGTGCATTTTTGGAAGAGATATTGGGTAAGCTATTTAGGACCGAAATGAGGAGAAATGTTTTCACCCAGAGAGTGGTGAGCCTGTGGAATTCACTGCCACAGAAAGCAGTTGAACTCAAGACGTTGTATCTTGGGAGGCGATGGCATAGTGGCATTTTCGCTGAGCTGTTAATCCAGAGACCCAGATAATGTTCTGAGGACCAATGTTCAAAATCTGCCACGGCAGATGGTGGAATTTGAATTCAATAAATATCTGGAATAAAGAGTCTAATGATGACGGTGGATCCATTGTCGATTACTGGAAAAACCCATCTGGTTCACTAAAGTCCTTTAGGGAAGGAAACTGCCATCCTTACCTGGGCTGGCCTACATGTGACCCCAGACTCACAGCAATGTGGTTGACTCTTAACTGCCCTCTGGGCAATTAGGGATGGGCAATAAACGCTGCCTAGCCAGTGATGCCCTCATCCCATGAATGAATAAAGAAAAAAGAATGATTTCAAGAAGGAGTTCGATATAGTATTTGGGGGCACAAAGGATCACAGAATATGGGGGTAAAGCAGGAAGAGGCTACTGAGTTGGACGATCAGCCATGAATGGCAGAACAGACTTGAAAGGCTGAATGGCCCAATCCTATCCTTTCTTAAAAAAATTTCAAAATTTTTCCATACATTAAACCCTTTTTCCCAGGAATGAGTAGTATGAGCAGTCAACTGTAAAGAAGCCAAGTGCCCCCAAAGTTCTCGAAGCAGTTGCCCAGTGTGAAACCTTGTTACTTATCTGAATATAAGTTGCTGCATTTAATAAGTGTTTCTTTTTATCATGGCATGGAAATTTATCTAGATACAGATTGTTGGACATTCACCTTCCACATTTGTCATCACCTGAACTTTTAACCTTACCATTTGATGTGGTTAACCATCCTCAAGCATGGGACAAACGATATAGTGATCCTGAACACAAGGTTTTCAGGAAAGAAGGGAGGAAGCGTGGCGGTATTGACTAAGGAAAATATTGTGTTGCAGGTGGGAAAGGATGCCAGGAAGTAAAGAGTTAGGAAACAGAAGGGGTACCACTTCACCACAGAAGGTATTCTATAGGTCACTAATTATTGAGAAATATATAATCAGGAAAATGTGCAGGAAAATTACAGAGAGATGCAAAACTATTGAGAAGTCATAGAGTCATAGAGATGTACAGCACAGAAACAGACCCTTCGGTCAAACTTGTCCATGCCAACCAGATATCCTAAATTAATCTAGTCCCATTTGCCAGCATTTAGCCCATATCCTTCTAAACATTTCCTCTTCACATACCCATCCTGATGCATTTTAAATGTTGTAATTGTACCAGCCTCCACCACTTCCTCTGGCAGCTCATTCCATACATGCATCACCCTCTGCGTGAAAAAGTTGCCCTTTAGGTTCCTTTTAAATCTTTCCCCTCTGACCTTAAATCTGTACGCTCTAGTTTTGGACTTCCCCACCCTGAGGAAAAGACTATGGCTATTTACCCTACCCATGCCCCTCATGATTTTATAAACCTCTATAAGGCCACCCCTCAGCCTCTGATGCTCCAGGGAATAAAGCCCCAGCCTATTCAGCCTCTCCCTGCAGCTCAAACCCTCCAAACCTGGCAACATCCTTGTAAATCTTTTCTGAACCCTTTCAAGTTTCACAACATCCTTCCTACAGCAGGGAGACCAGAATTTCACGCAGTATTCCAAAAGTTGTCTAACCAATGTCTTGTACAGCTGCAACATAACCTCCAATTCCTATACTCAATGCACCAACCAATAAAGGCAAGCGTACCAAACACCTTCTTCACTATTCTATCTACCTGAAAATCCACTTTCCAGGAATTATGATCCTGCACTCCAAGGTCTCTGTTCAGCAACACTCTCCAGGACTTTACCATTGATTGTATAAGTCCTGCCCTGATTTGCCTTTCCAAAATGCAGCACCTCACATTTGTCTAAATTAAATTCCATCCGCCACTCCTTGGCCTATTGGCCCATTTGATCAAGGTCCCGTTGTACACTGAGGTAACCTTCTTCACTGTCCACTCCACCTCCAATTTTGGTGTCATGTGCAAACTTACTAACCATATCTCCTACATTCACATTTAAATCATTTACATAAATGAGAAAAGCAGTGGACCCAGCACAGACCGTTATGGCACACTGCTGGTCACAGACCTCCAGTCTGAAAAGCAACCCTTAACCACCCTCAGTCTTCTACCTTCGAGCCAGTTCCAAATGGCTAGTTCTCCCTGTATTCCATGTGATCGAACCTTGCTAGCCAATCTACCATGAGGAACCTTGTCAAATGCCTTACTGAATAACATATAAACCACATTTACCGCTCTGCCCTCATCAATTCTCTTCGTTACTTCTTCAAAAAACTCAATAAAGTTATTGAGACACAATATCCCGCACACAAAGCCGTATTGGCTATCTCTAATCAGTCCTTGTCTTTCCAAATACATGTAAATCCTGTCGCTTAGGATTCCTTCCCACAACTTTCTCATCACCAACGTCAGGCTCACCAGCCTATAGTTCCCTGGCTTTTCCTTACTACCTTTCTTCAAAGGTGGGATCATGTTAGCCAACCTCCAGTCTTCTGGCACCTCACCTGCGGCTAGCGAAGATACAAGTAACTCAGCAAAGGGCCCAGCAATCACTTCCCCAGCTTCCCACAAGAGTTCTAGGGTACCTCTGATCAGGTCCCGGAGATTTATCCACCTTTATGTATTTTTAAATGCCCAACATCTCCTGCTTTGTAATATGAATGTTTTTCAAGATGTCACTATTTATTTCCCTTACGAAGGAAGACTTTACCCAATTATTCTCATTTCCTTGTCACAGAGGGCTGTAGAGTCTGAGTCAATAAGTTACATTCAAGGCTGAGATAGAGAGAGTTTTAATTGGGAAGAAAATGAAGGGTTATGGGGATACATGAAGCTGAAGATTATCAGATCAACCATGAGCTTGGCGAATCACAGAGTGGACTCTGGACTGAGCAGCCTACTTCTGCTTTTGGTCTGATTATCCTCATATAAACTGGGACAATAATGTTATACTGTGCAGAGGAAATGCTTTGGATATGGTTTAAACACATTGCATGAGGGGAAAGGGGAATTGCAGGGAGGGCAAGTAACCCAGAACTCCTGGATGATGAAAGCTAGACAGTAAGGTGAAGCAAAAACAGGGAATGCATGATTGAATATAGAAAGTTTAGAGGACAAGTGAAAAAGGAAATAAGAGAGGCAAAGAGAGAGTATGGGAAGAGACTGGCAGGTAATATAAAGGGACTACAAATGCGTACAATAGGCATTTAAAGAGTAATATGGGCCATTAAGAAAAAAAAATGGTGAGCCACACATAAAGGCAGAGCCCGTGGCTGAGGTATTAAATGGGTAATTTGTATCTGAATTTACTGAGGGAATGTTGGCTCAGTGGTTAGCTCTGCTGCCCCATAACACCAGGGACCCAGGTTCAATCTTACCTTTGGGTGACTATGTAGAGTTTGCACATTTTCCCTGCACCTGTGTGTGTTTCCTCTGGGTGCGCTGGTTTCCTTCCACAGTCCAAAGATGTACAGGTTAGGTGGATTAGCCTTATGAAATTATCCATAATGTCTGGGAATGTGTAGACTAGGTGGATCATGCATGGGAAATGCAGGGTTATAGAATAGGGGCATGGGCATTGGTGGGATCTCTTCAGAGGGTCATTATAGTCTTGATGGGTCGAATGGCCTGCTTCCACACCTTAGGGATTCTATGGATTCCACAAGGATACTCTTAAAGATACAGTAGACAAGGAGGTAAGTGAGACACTGTGGAGTAAAAATTGATAATGATGGAGTATACTGTTTGCCTATACTTAAATTTGATAAATAACCTGAACTCAACCAAATGCATCTGAAGACACTGAAGAAAGTAAGGGAGTAAACTGGGGAGGCACTATTCATAATATTCCAATTATTAGAATTATTATTAAGGAAGTAATAACAGGACATTAAAAAAGTCAAAATACAATCCATCAGAGTCAGTAGGGTTTTATGAAGTGAAAATTATGTTTGACTAATTTAGTAGAGTTCTTTGAAGATGTAACAAGAAATATGGATAATGGGGATCCTGTAGATATAGTATATCTGGACTTCCAGCAAGCAACTGATAAGGTACTACCCAAAAGGTAAATATGCAAAGTAAGATCACATGGGGTTGGGGCAATTCATTAGCTTAGATAGCTAACCAACAGAAAGTTGGTGTCAACGGGTCTTATTCTGACTGGCAAGACATAACTAATTGAGTGCCACAGGGTTTGGTCTTTATGTCCAATTATTTATGATATAAATTAATGACTTAGGAACAGGGATACAATGTACTATAACCAGACTTACAGATGACACTAAATTAGGTGGGGAAATAAGTTACAATGAAGGAATAAGAAATTTACAAATGGATATGGATAGGTTAGGTAAATGAGCCAAAATTTGGCAGATGAGGTTTAACAAGTGTGAAGTTATCCATTTTGGTTGGAGAAATAGAAAGGCGTCTTATTATGTTAGTGGAGAAAAACTTCAGAATGTATTGGTACAGAGGGATCTGGGTGTCCGCATGCATAAATCACAGGAAACTACTATGCAGGTGCAGCAGGTAATAAAGAAAACAAACGGAATTTAAAAGTAGGAGAGTGTTGAAGCAACTATGCAAGGCATTAGTAAGACTGCCTGGAGTATTGTCCACAGTTTGGGTCTCCATACTTGAGGAGGGATGTAGTTATTTCACAGGTAGTTCAAAGGAGATTCACAAGATTGATGAGAGGGTTTGTCTTATGAAGAGAGATTAAGCAATTTAGGCCTACACTGTCTGGAGTTTAAAAGAATGTGAAATATGTAAGATGCTAAAGGGGCCATCAAAATGATGTTTGCTTGCGTGGGGCAATCTAGAATGAAAAGTCATAGTTTTAGGATGGGGGTAGCAGATTTTAAATAGAGATGAGGAGGCATTACTTCTCTCAAAGGATTGTGAATCTGTGGAATTCACTGTCCCAGAGTGCGGTGGATACTTGGACATCGAGTAAATTTAAGGAGGAGATGAATAGATCTTTTTAAATTAGTAATGGGTTGAAGGGTCATGAAGAGCAGCCTGGAAGTGGAGTGGAGACAGAGATGAGATCAAACATGGTTGTATCAAATGGCGGATCAGGCTTGAGCGGCTGAATGGCCTACTCCTGCCCCTAGTTCTTATGTTCTCATGTAATTTTCCTCAGATAAAACAGTGTTACAAAAAGGATGCAACATTAAATTTGGTAGGTTCTGGCTAATCAGTTTAACACCAGCTATTTTTTATTTGTTCATGGGATGAGGGTATAGCTGGTCAAGCCAGCATTTATTTCCCATCCCTAATTGCCCAGAGGGCAGATATGAGTCAACCACATTGCTGTGGATCTGGAGTCACATGTAGCTCAGACCAGGTAAGGATGGCAGTTTCCATCCCTAAAGGACATTGTGAACCAGATGGGTTTTTTCTGACAATCAACAGTGATTTCATGGTCATCATTAGACTCTTAATACAAGATTTTTTTTTAATTGAAAGCAGACTTCACTATCTGCCATGGTAGGATTTGAACTCAAGTTCCCAGGACATTATCTGGGTCTCTGGATTAATAGTCTAGTGATAATACCACGAGGCCAGTACCTCCCCTAAATAAGTTATTGGCAAATAACATGAGAATGTGGATTAATTAAGGAAAGCTAGCATGGCAAAACGTGTTTATAACATGTCAATATCAGTTGGCTGGTTGGCTAGTTTGCAAGGTAGAGTGACATCAACGGCCTGGATTCAATTCCCATAACAACTGAGGTTACCATGAAGGTCCCACATCCTCAACTTCTCCCCACACCAGTTGTTCCTCTCTAATGAGTGACCACCCTTTGGGACTATGGCGACGCTATTTATTAAATACCATGTCAACCTTCTGGGACCTCATTAAAAACCTCAGCCAAGTTAGCAAACGTGCCACGTAATAGCCTTCCCAGCAAAGATGAGGCGCATGGAACAAAAAGAACAGTGGCAGCATGGAGTTGAAAGTGGTTGACTGATAGATGTTAGGGTTAGAGACTGTGATTACACAGAGATATGTAACTCTTGACCCACAACACTGTGGTTGAAACTTACCTGCTTTGGCCCTACATGTGACGCCAGACCCACAGCACTGTGGTTACCACTGATCAGCTCTGGCCCCACATATGACTCCAAATTCACAGTACTTGGTTTGATAGTGACCTACTTGTGACAGAGATCCACATTCGATTCCTGCCTTGGGCGACTATCTGCAGTTCGTGAATGTGACACCAATTAAGTGGGCTGCTTTGCTCTGGATTGTGTTCATTCATTTTTGAGATGTGGGCATCACTAACAATGTTAGTATTTGATGCCCATTCCCTAGCTGCCCTCGCTGACTGGCTTGTTCTGCCTTTGCAAGAGTCAACAAATTTGCGGTGGCCAGATAGGGTATCAATGCTAAAGGAGTGCAGTGCAGCTGGTCTTTCATGATCACCATTACGGAGGTTAGTTTTTAATCTCAGATTTATTAATCAAATTTAAATTCTACCAGTTGCAATTGCGAGTCTGAGTTGCTAGTGCAGTGACATGACCACTGCCTCTATTTGGAAGAACATACATGTTGATGTGCCCTTGGAGTTTGCTGTTAGGCCCATTTATCTTCCTAACACAAACAAATAATCTAGACTTGGCAGGTTGGGCACAGTCTCCAAATTGTTGATGAAACAGGACTTACTGTGAAGAGGATAGTGATTTATTTTCATTCATTCATTCTGTGGGGGTGGGCTTTTCTGGCTGGAGCCTAGCATTTATTCCCTGTCCCTAGTTGTCCTTGAGAAGGCGGGCTTGTGTCGCCTTCTCAAACTGCTGCAGTTCATTTGTTTTGCGTAAATGTTACTGTGAGGGAGGGAGTTACAGGATTTTGACCCAGCAACAATGAAGAAGCTGCGATTATATTTTCAAGTCAGGTGGTGAATGGTTGGGAGGGGAATTTATGGGTCGTGGTATTCCCATGTATCTGTTGACATTCTCTTTCCAGATGGAAGTGTTTATGGATCTGGAGGAACACAGGAGGCCAGGCGCATCAGAGGAGCAGGAAAGCTGACCCTGCTGGGTCCCGACCCAAAATGTCAGCTTTCTTGCTCTTCTGATGCTGCCTGGCCTGCTGTGCTCCTCTAGATTCACACTGTGTTGTCTCAGACTCCAGCATCGGCAGTTCCGACTACCTCAAAGTGTTTATGGATTTGGGAAGAGATGTCTAACAAGATTTGGTGAAGTTCTGCATCACAGGGATAGCACACACTGCTGCTACTGAGCATCACTGGTGGAGTGAGCAAGTTGTTTGTGGTCATGCTATCAATCAAGTGAGCTACTAGGTCCTGGATGGTGTCAAGTTTCTCAAGTTCTGTTGGAGCTGCATTCATTCAGGCAAGTAGGGAGTATTCCATCACACTTCGAGATAACAAGCATGGGGCTGGATGAACACAGCAGGTCAAGCAGCATCATAGGAGCTGGAAATCTTGACGTTTCGGGCCTAAACCCTTCATCAGAAATGGGGGAGGGGAAGAGGGTTCTGAAATAAATAGGGAGAGAGGGGGAGGCGGATAGAGGATGGATAGAGGAGAGGATAGGTGGAGAGGAGGCAGACAAGTCGAAGAAGCGGGGATGGAGCCAGTAAAGGTGAGTGTAGGTAGGGGGGTAGGGAGGAGATAGGTCAGTCCAGGGAGGACGGACAGGTCA
>JAHRHZ010000263.1:44494061-44575079 GCA_024137785.1 Ginglymostoma cirratum
GCTCCTATGATGCTGCTTGACCTGCTGTGTTCATCCAGCCCCATGCTTGTTATCTCGGATTCTCCAGCATCTGCAGTACCTTTTATCTCTTCCATCACACTTCTGACTTGTTTCTAGCAGATGGTGTATTGATGGTGGACATCTACATCAAGAACAAGGTCTAAAGGGATCAAAGTATGCGGGTAGAAAGTGGGAATAGGATACTGAGTTGGCTGATCTGTCATAATCATATTGAGTCACAGATGGGCCGAATGGCCTAATCCTGCTCCTATTTTCTATTTTTCTATGACAGGCTTTGATGACTCAGAAGCTGAGTTACCCACTGCAGGATTCTGAGGATCTGACCTGCTTTTGCGGCCTTCTGAGATAAAGAATTCTATAGATTCACTACCCTCTGACAAAAGAAATTCCTCCTCATCTCTGTCTTAACTAGGCGACCCTTACTCTAAGATTATACCCTCTGATCATAGACTGTCCATTAAAGGGAAACAACCCAGCAGTGCTAACTCTTAACGTCTCCTAGTCCACTTTTTGACATTATTTAAGCAAGTAAGTCTGAAATCTGACCAGGTACTTTGAGAGCCATAAATGTGTAGGTATATTATTGTAAACTGCTACCACTTATCTTCATTACTCAACTTTGTACTTCCCTTCAGGTCAAGCAGGAAGAGTACTTTTTATGTGCTGCTGCGATAGATTTTTTAAATAATTAATTATAAATTTTTTTCGACTATAGGGATGCACTATTAGGTTGCCCTAGAGAGGAGGAGTGACATATTTAGGAAGGAATAGGCAGTTCAGCCTCTTTGTCTTTTCTGCCTTTCTGTCAGATCATGGTTAATCTGCAGCTTGTCTTTGTCTCCCCTCTTTCAATCTGTAACCCTTAATATCATTGCTCTATCAAACTCTATCAAGCTCATTACTGTAGGCTGCAAAACACGATTCTGGACACTGTAGATCCATATAAAAATAAACAGTGTTCTCACTGAAACAGCAATCTCATTTAAATAAGTCAGACTGTCCCTGCTAGCCCCTTTGTCTTGTAGCACTAAAGTGGTTTATTTAGGTCAGGTGTGAAATATGGTTTAATACTTCTACTGGCTTATTCTTGTTCAAAAAAAAACAAATTATTTCTTTATCAATCACCTTGATGGAATTTCAGATATATTGAAAATCGATGTGAGGTAAGTATCAAATGCTGTGTCATATGTGTATCTACTGTATGGAGTTGTGCAGAGTAGTGCCGTCCTAGCTATAGGTCACTGAATTAGTACAGTGTGGAAGACAGACATCCTGCCCGTGTATATTCAAATTCTGATCTATGCTGAGTTAGCTGATCTCAGCTGAATCACAAAATCGTTATGGCTCAGAACGAGGCCATTCAGCCCATTATATCTGCACGGATTGTGTTACCTAGTGCCACAGTCTTGCCTTTACCCCATGTCCCTTCTCACCATGTCTATCCTAATAACCATCCAATGCCTTATTGAATGCCTCAGTTGAACCTGCTGTCATCACATTTCCAGGCAGTGTATTCCATACACTAACTCAAGGTAAGGGGAAATTCGCCATAGCCTCTACCAGACCATAGGGCCGCACTCTCAATAAAGAGAGAAGACTGGCATTGGTTTAATTTGAGGGTCACCATGTCTTGGACAAGGGAACAGATTGAGAAGGAGGGTCCTTCATACCCTAATTATTCGCTGAGTGAAAATGTTTCTTCATCATAACACCCTTGCTTTGTTTGCACACCACTTTAAATCCCGACCCTCTCTATTGTTATTCTCGAGTGAGCGGGAACAGCTTTTTCCTATCAACTCTGTCCAACCAACTCATGATTTTGTAAACTTCCATCAAACCATTTATTGGGTTTCTTCTCTCCAAGGGGGTTATTCTTCGATAAATCCTCCTAACTGAAGTTTCTCATTCCTGAAGCCATTCACACTGGATTAATGGTTGGTGCTTTTGGCTTCACCAGGCTAGGGAAAGGGAACAAAACAACCCATTCGCCACTTTGATTTCTAATCTTCACCTCAGAGATAAACATATTAAAGTGCCTGAATAAAGGACAGCCAGTGTAGATACTGCCGAGGCAGATTCGGAGGGTTGTTATTCACCTTTAACAGGGGGATTTACCATGGTACAACCTACTTGATCCTTCTTCTGGTGACATCTTTGGCTAATGTCCATTGTGTTTTAACTATGCTTCCAAATGGACCGTGATAGATCAACACCTGGTGAGCATCATGCCTCATTTAAACTACACTGGCAAATGGCAGATACCATTTGGGCATCTCTAGGCAGCTTACTAATGTAATAATTAAAGACAGTGTTTCTGCAACACTGGAAGAAGTTGAGGTAAATAATTGAGGTAGTCCAAGCAGGAGAAGTCCTTAAGGAACAATTAAAAGAGAAGGATACACTGGGTAGATCCACGGAAATGGCTGCACAGAAAGAGGCCATTCAGCCCATTTTGCCTGTTACAGTGCTAGTTCTCTACAACAGTTGTCTACCTGAGTTCTATTTCCCTGTCTTTACTCTCTATCTTATTTCATCTTTCTCAAATGCTGATTTAACTCCCTTCTAAGTTCTGTTTTTCTATTTGGCTCAGGAACCACGTATGGTGAAGTGTTCAATTCTCCTGTATCTATTCTATATATGTAACAAAATGTTTTCCAATATTCAATTGTTGGAGTCATAGAATGACACAGTACAGGATCAGACAACTCATCCCATTGGTAATATTTTACTAATGAGCCACTTTGACAATCATCACTCTCCTACTTACCCGGCATTAATATTCTGCTTTGTCAAGCAAATTTGATATTCTCTTTTAAAAATCATTTATGTATACTTCTTCTAGCATGGTTTGTGGTGGTGGATTTCATAATCCAAACACATATTTTGAACTTCCTCATACTTGGTAGCATCGGAGATATCCACCCTTTATTGAGGTGCATAAAACTATGTGATACGGCAGCTTCAATATTGCCCCATTGGTTTTGTAAACTAGCTCTCTTCAAAGCTGAAGATTCTCTTTCCCTTTGTAATGCCTTCTACTTATACTGTTACCTTTTTTCAAAAGAACAAATTTCTCAACACAAAATGCCTCGACACCTTTGGTGCATTTCAAATGCTGATATATTCCCTGTACCTCTTGCTGCTGTTGTTATCCCAAAAAGTACTACTTCCAAGTTACACATTGATCAGCATCTGCTGCTTAACTGTCCATCCTGACATCCTTTACTGCAGTATAAGAAATAAGAATATCAGTATAAGCTGTGAGTGACAACTAAACACAAACATTAAATCAACTTCCTCAACCATTGCATCTGAATGGTGTTGCATACCAGTTGTGTTCTGAAATGATGAGAGTGCATTCAACTGCAACGACAGATCAGGCACAAACTTGAAAGATTCACCAGCTTTCCTTTCTCCTGTTCATAACTTGCAGATTTTTCTGAAGTATTTCTCCCCTTAGTCTCTAACTAACTGTCCCAATGCAAAGTGGAGGTAATGGATTAGTGGTATTATTCCTGGCCTGTTAATCAAGGAACCAAGGTTTGAATCCCACCACAACAGATGATGGAAATCGAATTCAATGAAAGAAAATCTGGAATTAAGAATCGAATGGTGACCATGAATTCATTGTTGATTGTTGGGAAAGACTTATCTGATTCACTAATGCCCTTTTGGGAAGGAAACTGCTATCCTTATCAGAGATAAAAGGTACTGCAGATGCTGGAGAATCCGGGATAACAAGGGGTGGGGCTGGATGAACACAGCAGGCCAAGCAGCATCATAGGAGCAGGAAAGCTTGATGTTTCGGGCCTAGACACTTCTTCAGAAATGGGGGAGGGGAAGAGGGTTCTGAAATAAGTAGGGAGAGAGGGGAGGCGGATAGAAGATGGATAGAGGAGAGGATAGGTGGAGAGGAGGCAGACAAGTCGAAGAGGCGGGGATGGAGCTACTAAAGGTGTGTGTAGGTGGGGAGAAGGGAGGAGATAGGTCAGTTCAGGGAGAATGGACAGGTCAAGGGGTTGGGATGAGGTTAGTAGATAGGAGATGGGGGTGGGGCTTGAGGTGGGAGGAGGGGATAGGTGAGAGGAAGGACAGGTTAGGGAGGCGGAGATGAGCTGGGCTGGTTTTGGGATGCGGTTGGGGCAGGGGAGAATGTGAAGGTTGTGAAATCCACATTGATGCCATTGGGCTGCAGGGTTCCCAGGCTGAATATGATTTGCTGTTCCTGCAGCCTTCGGGTGGCATCAATGTGGCATTGCAGGAGGCCCAGGATGGACATGTCGTCTGAGGAATGGGAGGGGGAGTTGAAATGGTTCGCGACTGGGAGGTGCAGTTGTTTGTTGCGAACAGAGTGCAGGTGTTCTGCAAAGTGGTCCCCAAGCCTCCGCTCCAGAACTTCCAATTCCCCCGTCCCCAACACCTCATTTTTACTATGGATGTCCAGTCCCTATACACCTGTATTCCCCATGCAGATGGCCTAAAGGCCCTCCACATATTCCTGTCCCGCAGAACTGACCAATCCCCCTCCACCGACACCCTCATCCACTTAGCCGAACTCGTCCTCACCCTCAACAACTTCTCTTACAATTCTTCCCACTTCCTACAGACAAAGGGGGTGGTCATAGGTACCCACATGGGCCCAAGCTATGCCTGCCTCTTTGTAGGTTATGTGGAACAATCCCTCTTCCATACCTACACTGGCCCTAAACCCCACCTCTTCCTCCGTTACATTGATGACTGTATCGGCGCCGCCTCGTGCTCCCACGAGGATCTCGAACAGTTCATCCACTTCACCAACACCTTCCACCCCAACCTGGAGTTCACCTGGACCGTCTCCAACACTTCTCTCTCCTTCCTGGACCTCTCTGTCTCCATCTCGGGTAACCACCGAGAAACCGATATCCATTTCAAGCCCACTGACTCCCACAGCTACCTGGAAAACACCTCCTCCCACCCACCTTCCTACAAAAATGCCATCCCCTATTCCCAATTCCTTCGCCTCCGCCGCATCTGCTCCCAGGATGAGACGTTCCACTCCCGTACATCTCAAATGTCCTCATTCTTCAAGGACCGCAACTTCCCCCCCACAGTGGTCGAGAACGCCCTCGACCGTGTCTGCCGCAACTCATCCCTCATACCCCGTCCCCGCAATAATAACCAAAAAAGACTCCCCCTTGTCCTCATGTACCACCCCACCAACCTCCGGATCCAACGCATCATCCTCCGACACTTCCGCCATCTGCAATCTGACCCCACCACCAAAGACATTTTTCCCTCCCCACCCTTATCTGCCTTCTGGAGGGACCACTCCCTCTGCGACTCCCTTGTCCGCTCCACACTCCCCTCCAGCTCCACCACACCCGGCACTTGTCCCTGCAACTGCAGGAAGTGCTACACCTGCCCCCACACCTCCTCCCTCACCCCAATCCCAGGCCCCAAGAAGACTTTCCACATCAGGCAAATGTTCACCTGCACATCTGCCAATGTGGTATACTACATCCACTGTACCCGTTGTGGCTTCCTCTACATCGGGGAAACCAAGCGGAGGCTTGGGGACCGCTTTGCAGAACACCTGCGCTCAGTTCGCAACAAACAACTGCATCTCCCAGTCGCGAACCATTTCAACTCCCCCTCCCATTCCTCAGACGACATGTCCATCCTGGGCCTCCTGCAATGCCACAATGATGCCACCCGAAGGCTGCAGAAACAGCAAATCATATTCAGCCTGGGCACCCTGCAGCCCAATGGCATCAATGTGGATTTCACAACCTTCAAATTCTCCCCTCCCCCAACTGCATCCCAAAACCAGCCCAGCTCATCTCCGCCTCCCTAACCTGTCCTTCCTCTCACCTATCCCCTCCTCCCACCTCAAGCCCCATCCCCATCTCCTATCTACTAACTCCATCCTGCCCCCCTGACCTGTCCATTCTCCCTGGACTGACCTATCTCCTCCCTACCCCCCCCACCTATACTCATCTTTGCTGGCTCCATCCCCGCCTCTTCGACTTGTCTGCCTCCTCTCCACCTATCCTCTCCTCTATCCATCTTCTATCCGCCTCCCCCTCTCTCCCTATTTATTTCAGAACCCTCTTCCCCTCCCCCATTTCTGAAGAAGTGTCTCGGCCCGAATCATCAAGCTTTCATGCTCCTATGATGCTGCTTGGCCTGCTGTGTTCATCCAGCCCCACACCCTGCTATCCTTATCAGGTCTGGACTACATGTGGCTCCAGACCCACAGTAACATGGTTAATTTTTAACTGCCCTCTGGGCAATTAGGGATGGGCAATAAATTCTGGCCTAGCCAGAAAAACCCTCATCCCATCAATAAATTTTAAAATATCATTTTACTTTAATTTTTATTCCCCCCCACACCAATCGCTCTTTGATTATTTTAAAGTCAGTTTTTGTGTGGATTATGTGTCAGTGTCTTATCATTTAAACTGTTTCCTCTTTTCCAGATCACAATAACCAGTTTGTCAAATAGCTTTGCATGTCTGAGACCCATTTTTCAATCCACTTTGCCCATGCATTTCTTCACGTTACTTTAGCCGTAACAGTCACTTCTGCTCATTTATGTCAGTATCCCCAGGATCACGTCACGGATTTTTGACTTTTGTGTGATATTTTCAAACTGTTGAATGTTTTGGGGGGAGGGTGCATTGATGGAGAATGTTTGTGCTGGTTTTTCCTCCCGCCTGGTTGCTATGTTTTGGGTGATGGCCAATTTGTCTAATTCCGTTCTCTTAAATGAAAGCTCAAAGGAAAAGAGGCACATTTCTCCAAGAGAAAGATGTTAATTATTTAATTTTGCTTACAGTTTCCTTTCACTGATATATTCCATTTAACTATGCCTAAGGTAAGTCATTGCCATTTCCATTTGATGTTGTGCCATTTTTTCACTGCCACTGTTCTTTTATCCTAAATGGGACTATCCCATTAATTCCCATTCTATCCAATTCAGGAGCTCTGGAGAAACTTTACTGCCTAGTTTAAAATAGACATATTTTCATAATATCTTTGGAACAGATGAACAAATATTGCTGTTTGGTTTTAAGTGTTATCAAATTTTGATTGTTTGGCCTGTCTTACAGAAAATGCATAACACTTGTCTCAAAATTAACTTGCTAGATTATACTCAGCTTTCCTTTCTTTTAAAATTACTCTGCATTCAAATATGGTAACAACAGACTTGAGGCCTGAGCAATGTTTTTGGGTTGACAGGCTCATTAGTGGTCAAGTTATTTCTTCCCAAACAATCTTTCCCTTATTTTTTGATACAAATCAATATCACCCTAGGCTATTTTGATTTGGCTCGTCCTTGAAATGAAAATTTACAAATTTTAATTCCTTTGTCCCATTGTAGTTCAATTAAATTTCACCGTTGAGTCTGTTTATACTAGTAATTTGGATCAAGTATTTTTATCATTCCCATTTTGAGAATCAGTTGTGTCATAGTTTTAGAGATAAAAGGTACTGCAGATGCTGGAGAATCCGAGATAACAAGCATGGGGCTGGATGAACACAGCAGGTCAAGCAGCATCATAGGAGCAGGATTTTATATGCTTCGTGGTTTTAAGCGGTGATTTTATATTGGAGACTCAAGTAATCTTTCAGTTCAGGATTCTCCTGTTCTCAAAGACCTTGTCTCAATGAAACTTGAGGGCTCTTGGTATGTTCATGAAATCTGTTTAAAGACACAAAGAAAACCCACTGTTGATTTGGACAAAACCCAGTGGATCAATAATACACAGACATACCTGCCAGGTTAGAATTTAGCCCTGTCTAAAATCTCACAGAAGGTGTGAGATAAGTTCAACACCTGTCAGTAGAAAGAGTTAACTGTTGTTCTGAGAAGGGGGCAGAGCCAAGTCACCAGGTGACATCATGCCTTGTTGTGACATACTATGCTTAAAACTGTCAAAATCTCCTGATAACTTCAAACTGGCTTTTTATTGCTTTAAAGAAAACTTCTGAAATTTTTTAAAGACTACCTTCATAATAAACAGTGCGAGTACAGAGCCAAAATACTTCTTACTCCGAATTCTGAGTTCAAATTGGATTTCTTCCAAAATGCAGCTTATCTATCTTTTGAGAGGAAGTAAAACTTTTTTTCACAATATGGTCTTATCTACAGCATCTTAAAAAAAATCACTTTTTAAACTTCTTTGATGAAATAAGATTTGAAAGACTTGAATTGATGATGCTTTTGGACCACTCTGTGCTTTAATGGAGTCTTCAATCAAACGTAGGGCACGCTATCATTGTAGCAGTTATGGGAATTCTCTGTGGATACAATCCAGTTTTCACAAAGGCCTTCTTTCACTTGGGGAAAAGGATTTGTTGCTCTCTTCATTAACTGGGTGACATTACACCACAGCTTTGCTTCAATTTGGGCCCGGTGTGAGTTTGGGCCCAGTACGAGACCTGGTGGCATCAGCAGTGGCTGCATTGGTGAGGTGGGCCCGAAGTCAATGCGTGGTGGCGGCAGAGTTGAGTTTGGGGCATCGGTGGTATCTATGTTGACGGTGTTCAACGAGGACTTGTCGCGGTGAGGGTGTCGGTGGTTGATGCTGAAGTGTGATGACTTTTGTTCCAGTGGCAGCGCGGTGTAGAGGACTTGTGCCTGGACACTAAGCCCAGGACGGAGCACTTAACAACAAGGTAAAGATGAACACATTTTCTTTATTTTTTTTACTTTTCTGCCTAATTCTGGACTGTTTCTATCCCAGTTGCTCCTTTTGTCAACTCTTTTGAAAGCCTATCAAAGGAAAAATTGCCATCACATATTTCTACAATTTCCAGTCGCCCCCCTGCTGCTAATGATTCTATTATATTGAGATTGTTGAAGTTGGTTGGCTTGCCGAGCTGGTTTCTTGTTTCGCAGACGTTTCGTTACCGTGCTGGGTAACATCCTCAGTGCAGCCTCCGATGAAGCATCGGTGTGTTTTCCTGCCTGGTTTTTAAACTCTGGGGTCCGTTGAGATGGATTGCCTCACTTCCGGTTTTCTTTCGTAGTGGAATGTATATGGGCCCGAGTTCAATGTGTTTATTAATAGCCTGTTTCATGAAGTGCTATGCTTCTAGGAATTCTAGTGCCTGTCTCTGCCTAGCCTGTCCCAGGATCTTGGTTTGGTCCCAGTCGAAATGGTCATTCTCCTTGTCCATGTGGATTGAGATGAGTGAGTGTTGGTCGTGTCTTTTTGTAGCCAGTTGGTGTTCACGTACTCTTGTTGTTAGTTTGCTTCCTGTTTGTCCGATGTAGTGTTTCTCGCAGTCTCTGCAGGGGATCTTGTAGATGACATTGGTCCTGTTCATGGAGGGGAGTGGGTCCTTAGTTCGGGTGAGCAGTTGTCGTAGGGTTGACGTGCACTTGTGTGCCACTCTGACGCCCAGCAGTTGTAGGAGTCTTGTGGTGAGTTCCGATGTGTTTCAGATATAGGGTAGTGTGATGAGTGTGTTGGGGCGTGTAGTCTCTTTCTGATGCTGTTTGTGTAGGCATCTTCTGACCCAATTCTTTGGATATCCATTATCCTTGAAAACCTGGAAGAGGTATTCCTCCTCCTCTTGGCGTAGCTCCGTGTTGCTGCAGTGTGTTGTTGCCCTTTTAAGTAGTGTTCACACGCAGCTTTGTTTGTGTGCACTGGGATGGTTACTGTTGAAGTTCAGTACCTGGTCCATGTGTGTGGATTTTCAGTGTACTTTCATTTGCAGTTCCTCATTTGTCTTGCGCTCTACCATGACGCCCAGGAATGGGAGCTGTTTGTTCTTCTCCTCCTCTGTGGTGAATTTTATTCTGGTGAGGGTGTTGTTTATAAGTTTGTGTGTCTCTTCTAATTTGGTCCATTTAATGGTGACGAAGGTGTCGTCTATGTAGCGTATCCACAGTTTAGGTTGGATTTGCGGAAGGCCGGTCCTTTCCATTCTTTGCATCCCTGCTTCTGCTATGAGTCCGGAGATAGGCAATTCCATGGGTGCCCCGTTGATTTGCTCGTATGTTTGGCTGTTGAATTTGAAGTTGGTGGTCAGGCATAGGCCCAGTAGTTTGAGCATGTTGTCCTTGGAGATGGTTTCACTGGGGCTGTGTTCTTGTTCAAGTAGTGTTGTCATTGTTTCCCTTGCTCGTGGTATGTCTATTGATGTGAATAGAGCAGTGACATCAAACGATATCATGGTCTCTTCGTCCCCCATCTTTATGTCTTTGATGGAGTTGAGGAATTCTTGGGTTGAGTGGAAAGAGTGGGGTGACTTGTTAACTAGGTGCCTGAGTTTTCTTTGTAGTTCTTTGGCTAATCTGTGCGATGGAGTGCTCTGTTGACTGTACTGTTCAGGGATGTGTAGATTAGGGGGATGGGTCTGGGTGGGATGCTCTGACGGTCGGTGTAGACTTGTTGAGCCAAAGGGCCTGTATCCATGCTGTAGGGAATCTATGATTATTACATAGGATGTATGGTTAGTAAGTTTGCACATGACACCAAAATTGGAGGTGTAGTGGACAGTGAAGAAGGTTGCCTCAGAGTACAACTGGATCTTCATCAGATGGGCCAATGCGCTGAGGAATGGCAGATGGAGTTTAGTTTAGATAAATGTGAGGTGTAGCATTTTGGAAATGCAAATCAGGGCAGGACTTATACAATTAATGGTAAAGTCCTGGAGAGTGTTGCTGAACAAAAAGACCTTGGAGTGCAGGATCATGGTTCCTTGAAAGTGGAGTCTCAGGTAGATGGGATAGTGCAGAAGGCATTTTGTACGCTTGCCTTCATTGGTCAGTGCATTGAGTATAGGAGTTGGGACGTTATGTTGTAGCTGTACAGGACATTGGTTAGGCCACTTTTGGAATACTGCTTGCAGTTCTGGTCTCCCTGCTATTGGAAGGATGTTGTGAAACTTGAAAGGGTTCAGAAAAGATTTACAGGGATGTTGCCAGGCTTGGTGGTTTTGAACTATAAGGAGAGTCTGAATAGGCTGGGGCTATTTTCCCTGGAGTGTTAGAAGCTGAGTGGTGACCTTGTAGATGTTTATAAAATCATGAGGAGCATGGATAGGCTGAATAGCCAAGGCCTGTTCCTCAGGATATGGGAGTCCAAAACTAGAGGGGCATAGGTTTAAGGTGAGAGGAGCAGGATTTAAAATGGGCCTAAGGGACAATGTTTTCACACAGAGGGTGCTGTGTGTATAGAACGAGCGCCCGAGGTGGTCTAGGCTGGCACAATAACAACATTTAAAAGGCACCTGGATGGTTATATGAAGGATTTAGATGGATATGGGCCAAAAGCTGGCAAATAGGACTAGATTAATTTAGGATATCTGGTTTGCATAGATGAGTTGAATTGAAGGGTGTGTTTCCATACTGTACAACTCTATGATTATACTACAGAAAAACTTTGTTTTCAAGCAGTTCATGCAGATCCTAGAAAAATAAGGACATAGAGATCAAAGGGTGCTTACATGGAGTGAGGCATACAATGTTACAGCTGCACAGGAGGTGCACAAAGCAAGATCAACTTTATTTGAAGTTAGAGATGTCCATTCAGCAGTCTAATAACAGCAGGGAAGAAACTGTTCTTGAGCCTGTTGGTGTGTGTGTTCAAGCTTCTGTATCTTCTGCCTAATGGAAGAGGTTGGAAGAGAGTATTATCGGGATGGGAGGGGTCTTGGATGATTTTGGCAGACTTTCTGCGTCAACAAGAGGTGTAAATGGAGTCCATGGATGGGAGGTTGGCTTCCATGACGATCAGAGCTGTACATGCAACTTTCTGTAGTTTCTTACGGTCCTGGGCAGTGCAGTCGCCATACCAGGCCATTACGCAGCCAGATAGAATACATCTGTAAGAGTTGGTGCGGGTCCTTATGGACATGCTGAATTTCCTAAGCCACCTGAGGAAGAAGAGATGGTGTTGTGTCTTCTTCACCGTTGCATCTATGTTGGAGGTCCAGGACAGGTCGTCAGTTATCGTCACTCCTAGGAATTTGAAACTCTTGACCCTCTCCATCTCAGCTCTGTTGATATAGATAGGGGCATGTCCGCCTCCTTTCTTCTTGAAGTCAATGATCAGTTCTTTTGTTTTGCCAACATTGAGAGGTTGTTATCACAGGGCACATTTGGCACCAGATAAACTGGTGACACTAGTTCAGTGAACATTGTGACATCAGTGTTTCTAATTATTCCTCCTGTTGTCTTCCCATGCTTAAATTTTATATAGTTAATGACTGCTGTAATTGTTGTTAAGTGAAATTGCATGCCACACAGTAAATACTAAGAAGATCCTGTTTTTATGGGACCCCACTATTCACAGTCCACCTTGTTGGTAAGGAAATATCCTTATCATAACTAATTTTTAACAACTTTTCTTCTTTCTAAGGTACAAATTTAGCTCTCAAATTTCTGTGTTTGGCTGGACTATTTTTACTAGATGTTTTACTGGCGTCCTGGTCCAATCTATGGTTAGAGTCATAGAGTTGAACAGCATGAAAATGGATCCTTCAGTTTAATTCGTCCATTCTGCCCAGGCATCCTAAATTAATCTAGTCCCATTTTCCAGCATTTGACCCGTATCCCTCTAATACCTTTCTATCCATACACTGTCCAGATGTCTTTTGAATGTTGTAATTTTACTCGCATCCACCACTTCCTCTGGCAGCTCGTGCCATACACGCACCACGCTCTGCGTGAAAAAAGTTGTCTCTTAGGTCCCTTTTAAATATTTCCTCTCTCACCTTATACCTATGCCCTCTCGTTTTGGACTCCCTGATCCTGGGAAAAAGACCTTGGCTATTCGCCCTATCCTTGCCCCTCATGATTTTGTAAACTTCTATAAGGTCACCCCTCAGCCTCTGATGCCCCAGCCTATTCAGCTTCATCCCATAGTTCAAACCTTCTGTAACTCAAACTCATCCATGATCACATGTTTAGAGATGAAGAGGGAATTGGCTGAGTGTATGGGAGGGTTGAGCAGCTGTGGGGAATAAAAGACTGGAGGGTCTTTTTCTTTTGCTTGTTAATATGACAAAGTCCCACTGTGCCTTAGGAGACCTTTCAAACAGCCTGATGCAGCCCCCTCGCACACACCTTTCCCAGCTCTAACTGTAGCTCACACATGCCCCCTGGCAATGATGATCCCATCCTTGTGGTCGCTTTCTCCTGAGATGGAAATGTCCCGACTCCTGCTAACTGCCTCCAGGATGATAATCAATCCATAGTCACTGTTGTAATGTTCACCCTGCGGCAGCCAATTAAGATACAGCAAGCTACTATAAACAGCAATCAGACAGCGACCAGCAATATGAATTGAACTTTAAATGTTGGCCAGGTCACAGAGGAGAACTCCCCATCTCCTCTTTGCAATAGTGCTGTTGGATCTGCAATGAACACCGGTGTAATGTCTCATGTTAAAGACAGCACCTCCAACTATGCAGCACTCCCTCAGTACTGTCCTGGAGTTTTAGCCCAAAGTTTCTGCTCAGTGATTAGAATAAGATTCCATTCCATGATCTGCAGACCCAGTGGCAAGAATGTGACAATGAACAGTGGATAAAAACCATCACATAATGAGCACCAACATGTTGTGACCAATGTTTTACTAGAGCATGAAATCGTGTGTGTGTGAGTGTGTGTGTGTACATGCACACGTGTGTAGCATTGGTGAATTCAATAATATGGCAGTGTAATCACATACCGCGTGCAAGGTTTATCATCAATTTATGCACTTATCCATCTACATTCCATAATCTGGAAAGTTGCACAACTCCTAATCCAAAATTATACACCAGTGTGCCAATAGCCTGGTAATATTTGGATGGCATTTTTTTTTATATGAAAATAGTAGAATTCCTGCACTATGGAAGAAGGCCATTCAGCCCATCAAGTCCACATTGGCCCTCCAAAAATCATCCCTTTCAGACCCATGCCCTACCCTGTAACCCTGGATATTATGGGCAATTTAAAACAGCCAATCCACCTAACCTGCACATCTTTCCTTTGGAGGAAACCTGCATAAACACAGGGAGAATGCGCAAACTCCACACGGACAGTCACGTAAGGGTGGAAGTGAACCCAGTACCCTGGCGCTGTAAGGTAGCAGCTCTCACCACTGATCCACCATGCTGCCCCTTGTGACTAATTCACTTAGCCTGCACATCCCTCAGGAATATTATCTCACCTTACTTCACAGGTCAACAAGCTAAATCAACTGGCAATTTTATTCATGAGTGAATAGTAATGTGAAGTAGAACAATAAACCATTAACCAAAAGTGCAATTTAAATTTGGCCAAAAATCCACAGGAGTACTCCTAATGGTTTATCACTGCTTGTTTCACTGTTTTGAAGAATATAGGAATAAGATATATTCTACACATCCCCAAGACCTAGTCTGCCACTTCTTTATGTTTTAGATGATGTGCATCTCAACTCCTGTAACCTATGCCTTTGCCTTGCAATGATTTATTAATCTTAAGTTTTGAAATTTCAAATTCAGCCAATTTCGACGGCTTTTTGCAGGGAGACAGCTTCTGGCTTCCACTCCTTATGAAGAAAAAGCCACTAAATGTAAAGTTATTCCCTTTATTCTGTGTTACGCGACTTGAGGAAATATTACCTCTATACCTATCCTATCAGTGCATTTAATTATCTGACATGGATTGTCTTTATCATTTGCAGTTGCTGTGTTTTTATTCAATTCCACTTGCCTTTTCACTGAAGGCCTCTCTTTTAGCTGAGAGCAGCACAACCTATTGAAAGGAATACTTCTCCTGTCCCATCTGTCCACACAACCTGCTTTTAACTCTGCAGGGGAGCAGGCTTCCTCCTGTGTTAGGTAAGGAAAGATCATAAATATGTTTATAAAGAATGGGTTTACGCTGTTGCTGCATCCAGTGTGGGGATTAAACGTCTGCAGGTGTGAAAGACAACATTTCTGGAAAGTCTCAGCTGTACAGGCTCTCAGATCTATCATAACATTCTTGTAACATTCCAGTTAATATTGAAATTGGGTAGCTGGACAAAGTTACTGCAATTTCATACCTTAGTCTGATTTAATTAAATGTTCATAAGTCGTACATCCCAGTAAAATAATAATTGGTGCTTGAAAGGAAGATGTAAAATTCTGTGTGGAAAAGTGATGAATGTTGTTTAAACTCAACTTTTCTTTAATAATGAGGTGTAAGCACTGTGGCTAGGTCAACATTTATTGCCCTTCTGAAGGTGGTGGTAAACTGTCTTGAACCGCTGCAGTCTATTTGTTGCAGGTACTCTGCAGTCTTAGATGTAGCAAAGCTAACTAGCTAACTAGTTTACAGTACAGTGGTGGCAACAGTGTGGTTAAAATCCTGTGCTAGAATTTTCTTTATCTATTCATAGGACGTGGATACTGCTTGCTGGGCCAGGTTTGACGCCCATCCCTAGTTGCCCTTGAGAAGGTGGTGGTTTGCTGCCTTCTTGAACATTTGCAGTCCATTTGGTGTAGAACCACAATGTCATTAGGAAGGGCATCCCAGGATATCGACCCAGTGACACTGAACAAATGCCAACATATTTCCAAGAGGGTGCAGAAGAGGTTTACCAGGATGCTGCCTGGATTACAGGGTATGAACAATAAGGAGAGGCAAGAGAAACTCAGGTTGTTTTCTCTGGAGCTGTGGGGGCTGAGGGGAGACTTGATAGAAGTCTATAAAATTACAAGAGGGATAGATAGGGCTGGTGGTCAGAATCTTTTCTCCACAGTCGAAATATCTAAAGCTTGTGGGTATGTATTTAAGGTGGGAGGTGGAAAGTTCAAAGGAGATATGAGGGGCAAGTTTTTTACACAGAGTGTGGTAAGAGTCTGGAACGTCATGCCAGGGGGTGGTGGTGGACGCAGATATGATAGGGGAGTTTAAGGGACTTTTAGATAAGCACATGAATATCCAAGGAATGGAGGGATTTGGACCAAAGGCAGGGAGTAGGAATTAGTTTAATTTGGCATCATGTTCGGCACAACATGGTGGGCTGAAGGAGCTGTTCCTGTGCTGTATTTTCTATGTTCTATGTTCTAAGTTAGGTTGGTGAACTGTTTAGAAGGAAACTTGCAGGAGGTGGCGTTCCCATATATTAGCTGCCCTCATTTTTCCAGATGGTAATGGTCTCGGGTTTGGAAGGTGCTCTCTAACTAACCCTGGTTAATTCCTTGCAGGTGGTATGCGCTGCTGTGATTGTGTGTGGTGCCAGAGGGCGTGAATGCTTGTGGGTGTGGTGTGAATCAAGTGGGCTGCTTTTTCCCAGATGCCGTCTCAAGTGTTGCTGGAGCTGGCCTCATCTATGCAAATGAAAAATAATCCCATCATACTCCTGACTTGTGCCTTGTAGGTGATTGACAGGCTTTGAGGAGTCAGTAGATGATCTACTCACTGCAGGACTCCTAGCTTCTGACCTGCTCTTGTAGCCACAATAATTCTATGGCTCATCCAATTCTTTAACTGATCCATGGTCCCCATGAATGTTGATTGTGGGGGAATTAAGTGGTGGTAACACCATTGAATGTCAAGGGCTGGTGAGATTGTGTCTTACTGAAGATTGTCATTGCCTGGCAGTTGCGTGGCATGAATGTTGCTTGCCACTTGTCAGCCCAAGCCCAGATATTGTCTTGCTGCATTTGGACATGGACTGCTTCAGAATCTGAGGAGTGACAAACAGTGCTGAACATTGTGTCAACATTAGCTTACATCCCCACTTCTGACTTTATGATGGAAAAAAGGTCATTGCTGAAGTTATTGAGGATGGTTGAGCCTAGGAAACTACCCTGAGGAACTTCAGAGATGTTTTGGAACTGAGATGACGAACCTCCAATAACCACAGCCATCTTCCTATGTGCTACGTTTGCCTCCAATCAGCAGATAATTTTTCCCCTGATTCTCATTGACTGAAGTTTTGCCATAAATCTTTGATGTCACACTGTCAAACTTAGCCTTGATTTAAAGCTCACTGACTCTCTCCTCACCTCTGGAATTCAGCTCTTTTGTCCATGTTTGAATCAAGGCTGTAATCAGGTCAGGACCTGAGTGGCTCTGGCAGAACTCAAACTGGGTGTCACTGAGCAGGTTATTGCCGGGCAGATGCTACTTGATAGCACTGCTGATAACACCTTCCATCACGTTACTGATGATCGTGAGTAGGCTAGTTGGGTGGTAAATGGTTGCATTGGATGTGCCCTGCCTTTTGTGTACAGGGCATACTTAAGCAATTTTCCATATTGCTACTTAAATGCCAGTGTTGCAACTGTACTGGAAGAGCTTGGCTAAGTCTGCAGCAGGTTTTGGAGCAGAAGCCTTCAGTACTATTGCTGGAATGTTGTCAGAACCCATAGCATTTGTAGTATCCAGTGCCTCCAACCATTTAAAACCATAAATTAGGAGCCAAATTAGGCCTTTGGTCCACTGAGTTTGCTCCCCTATTTGATTATGGCTGAGAAATTTCTCAACCCCATTCTCCTGCCTTCTCCCTGTAATCCTTATTCCCCTTACCAATCAAGAACCTGTCTTAAATGCACTCAATGACTTCGCCTCCACATTGCCCCTCTGCGGCAAAGCGTTCCAGCGATTTTTGGCTTCAGGTGGAGCGAATTGAATTGGCTGAGGACTGTGATGCTGGAGGCCTCTAAGAGCAGGCCCAGATGGATCATCCACTCGGCACTACTGGCTAAAGATTGATGGCAAATGTTTCACCCTTGTCTTTCCCACTGATGTGCCGGGCTGCCCCATCATTGAGAAAGAAGATATTTGTGGAGCCTCATTAACCAGTGAGTTTGTTACTTATTCCCCACCATTCATGACTGGATGTGGCAGGATTGCAAATCTTTGATCTGACCCATTGGTTGTGGAACGACTAATCCATGTCTATCACTTGCTGCTTATCTGTTTGGCGTGCGAGCAATCCTGTTCGCAGCTTCAATAGGTTGACACCTCATCTTCATGTATGCCTAGTGCTGCTCCCTTCATGCCCTCCTGCGCTCCCCATTGAACCAGGATTAATCCCCTGGCTTGATGGTAATGGTTGAGTGGGGGATTTGCCTGGCCTGTGAGGTTGCAGATTGTGCTGGAGTACAATTCTACTGCTGGTGATGGCCCACAGCACCTCATGGATTCCCAGTCTTGAGTCACTAATTCTGTTTGAAGTCTATCCCATCTAGCATGGTGATAGTGCCACACAACATGATGGAGGGTATTTTCAATGTGAAAGTGAGACTTTATCTCTGCAAGGAATCGATGTTTCTCACTCTTACCAATACTGTCAAGGACAGATGCATCTGCAGCCAGCAGACTGGTCAAAGATGTTTTTCCCTCTTGTTGGTTCCCTCACCATCAGCCACAGATTCAGTCTAGCAGCCATGTCCTTTAGGACCTGACCAGCTCTATCAATAGTGCTGCTGTTGAGCCACTTTTGGTGGTCGATGTTGAAATCTACCATTCCGAATACCTTGTGTGTCCTGTCACCTTCAGTGTTTCATCCAAGTGTTGTTCAGCATGGAAGAGTCATTAGTCGAGAGAATGCAGTCACCATGAGGGCTGTGTATTCTCAATACCTCTGCTCAGCAGAGGTGTGCTGGTCCCTGCATTAACCCTCTCTCTTTTTCTCTCAATATCCCTTTCTCTCTCTCAATATGTCTCTCCCTCTCTGTCAATATCTCTCCCTCTCTCTCAATATGTCTCTCTCACTCTCTCTCAACATGTCTCTCTCTCTTGCTCTCAATATCTCATATTCTCTCTCAATATCTCTCTTTCTCTCAAAATCTCTTTTGCTCTCTCAATATCTTGCCCTCCCTTGCTGTTTCAAACTTTCTCTCTGTCTCCCTCCCTCTCTCTCTCTCTCGCTCTGCCTCCCTCATTCTCTTGCGCTCTCTCTACTGAGACTGCAGCCAGGGATCCTCTAAGCCTGTGGTGATTTTCACTTTCTCCAGCCTAAACAGCAAACCTGGTCATTCTGCTCTGGGGGATGGGATTGGGTTTGGGAAGCCTCTTGGTGAAAGACACTCTCTGTGTCCCTGATTTTGGGACCTGGCATTGGGAATGGTGTGGGGATTGAACTGCTCCTGAGAGCTGGTCCCTATACGTCCAACCCACCTTGAGCAGTGGCCTGGCTGATGCTGTCTGTCTGGTGGGGGGCATTGACCCAACCCTCCGCCCCCCAATGATGGTGATGGCAATGCAGAGATTCCAGCCTCTCAGTGCCTAGCCACTCTACAGAGCCAGGTCACATGGTGGCTGTTCCTTGGCTCTTTCCAGCTGTCCAGGAGGCAGACAAGATCTGGATTAATTCCACCCTGTATTTCAGAGAATCTGATCATCAGTTAAATTAGTTTAAATTAAATACAAGTTGAAGATCAGAGCCTATCATGCCAATGCTGGTATCTGGGCTAGGAACTGGACTCCTACTTGAAGAGGCTGTGCAGCAGACTATGTCAATGCAAAGCACAACTATTAGAGAGAGAAAGCTTCCATCGTATCAATACCATTTGGATTTACATCTAGATATGATAGGTATGATGCATTGATCCTATGTTCGCTGTGGAGAAATTCACTTGAAAGAAACCAAGATAAGGAATTGGCCTAAAAAAAATCACAGTTTCGATGGTTTGATCTTCACCTCCTTTAAGAACGGCATTCCACTGGGAGAGTGGGATTGATTAATTTATCCATGCTTTCTAACACACAGAAACATCTGGTTTGCAATCAAACAAATAAAACACATCTCAAACTGGGTGATAAATATACACGCAAGAGTCGGACACAAGGCAATGGTGTAAAAAATGAACTCGCCGTCGTGTAAGGTGCTGCAAAAGTGATGTATTCTCCATCAAGCCTGTTAAAAAAACCACAAGGTAGACAGCTAATTGATGCTGACAGCAATCATTTGAATTCGCATATTGCACCCCTATTCTTTCAAAGGGAAATAAGAGTTGGGAAGAGTGAGCAGAACTGAATATCAACTTCAAAGTTAAGACTCATAACTTTAAGAGGAATAACAAAGACTTGTGAAAATTATCCTGGTAACATTGGATGCCAATGGAGGCAGTTGGGTGGATTGAAATCTTCAAATGGAGATGGATTCCATCTCACAAACTTCGTGTGGGTATATGCAGTTAGCAGCTACAATTAATTTGAATTGCAGAACCAGTTCAAGAGGCTGAACGAACCCACTCCCGTTCCTATGTTCCTGTTGTAAAATATTGTGGAACCAGTCTGCTGGAAGTCCACATTGGATGATATGCACCAAAACAACGATGCCATCAGCACTAGTTAAATTGTTAACTCATCATCCATCTCTCACAAGGATATTTTGGGTCTGATGGGTACAGCCTATCAGACATGTGTAAGAAAATAATATTAAAAAATGCCTGCTTGCTTGAAGTAATGCAACATTTATGTATTTTACTTTAACCTTTTGTTTTCATCAGCAATATGTTTCTCAGACCATATCTCACTATTAAAGATACAGATTCTGAATTTAAGAAATGTTGGAGGCAAATAACACATAATACTTGTGACTCCTCCTTAAATAATGTTCTTTATAGAATCCCTACAGCGTGGAAACAGGCCCTTCGGCCGAACACATCCACACCAACCCTTAGCACTTCCCAACCAGACCCATCCCCCTATAAACCACCTAATCTACACATCCCTGAACACCACAGGGTAATTTAGCATGGCCAATCCAGCTAGCCTGCACATCTGTGGACTGTGGGAGGAAACCAGAGCACCCAGAGGAAACCCACGCAGACAAAGGGAGAATGTGCAATCTCCACACAGACATTCGGCCGAGGGTGTAATCAAACCTGTGTCCCTGGAATTGTGAGGCAGTAGTGATAACCACTGAGCCACCATACTACATTCTAGTGCCTGTGGAACCCGGCTCCATTCTTTAAGGAAGATGTGAGAGACAGAGAGAAACCAGGAAATCATAGGCCTAGTAGTTTAACATCTGTTGTGGGAAGTTATTGAAATCAAGGACAGAAAGTCTGAGCACTTAGGAAATTTTGAGCTGATTAAAGGGAGTCAATATAAATTTGTAAAAAGTAGGTGAAGCCTAACAAACTTAACAGGGTTTTTTGAAGAAGTAACAAGTAATGAACAGGGAACTACATATGAACATGCATCACGTGAGCTTTCAAAAGGCATTTATTATGGCTCTGCATATATAATTATTAGCTGAAATAAAAGCTCAAGGAATTAAAAAACAAATCATTGGCATTGACTTGGTACTACAGAACTTATGTTGGTGTATGGAGACAAGTTGCCACAGCTTTCTGTCTTGCACTCATCAGGACAAAGCACAAGAGAGCCAAATTCCAACCAGTCGCAGCAGCTTACAGACAAGACACAACTTATGCTGGTTGGCTGTCAAGTCAACTTTGATTGCTGAAGTCATTGCTATGGGCAAACAATGAGGACCTGTGGGCTCCCCAAGCAACAGGTTATTCAGAAAGAAAGTAAGGCATGAACAAATGCCACATGTCTGCCAACACTGGTGTCTGCATATGAATGTATGGTACTTTTCGCAGGCGCATTTGAGGCATGCTGAGTGTTTGACTGATTTGTACAGCTTGGATCGAAACACTACAAATCTCAATATTTAATAGTGAGAACATAAGGCTAAAAGAGATTTAAGGTTCCATGTCCACGGATCTTTAAAATATGCAAAACAATATTGAAAACAGATAATACAATATAGGCCTTTATGTCTAGATGGCTACAATATAGAAGAGAGGAACAGATATTTTCAACAGATATACAAAGCCCTTGTTAGACCACATCTGGATTACGGTGTTCAGTTCTGGGCACTGCCCCTTCGGAAGGATATATTGGTCTTGCATAGAGTGCAGCACAAATTCATCAGAGGGAACACAAGAAGGCCAAATAAATACCAAAAGAACTGCAGATGTTGTAAATCAGGAACAAAAACAAAGTTGCTGGAGAAGCTCAGCAGGTCTGGCAGCATCTGTGGAGGAGAAAACAGAGTTAACATTTCGGGTCCGGTGACCCTTCCTCAGAACTGATGGTGGCTGTGAAAACGTCAGTTAATATGCAGAAAATAGGGAGGTGGGTGGGATAGGAAGTAAATGATAGGATAGAGCCCAAAGAGACAGAAAGACAGTTGGACAGACAAAGGAGTTGCTAACGATCAGGCTGGGAGGGTGAGTAGTTGTTAATGGGGACTGTTAGTGACTAACAACAGGGGGTGTGTAGTGGCAGGCTATGTGGTAATAAGGCCTGGTGTGTGGGGTGGGTGGCAGGGACATGGGAGAGTTTAGGCCCTAAAATTTTTGAACTCAATATTGAGTCCAGAGGGCTGTAGGGTCCCCAAGCGGAAAATGAGGTGTTGTTCCTCCAGCTTGTGTTGGGCTTCACTGGAACGCTGCAGCAAACCAGAGACAGAGATGTTGTCCAGGGAGCAAGGTGGTACATTGAAATGGCAGGCAACAGGTGTTCAGGATCTTTCTTGCGAGCAGAACGTAGATGTTCTGCGAAGCAGTTGCCAAGTCTACGCTTCGCTTCCCCAATGTAGAGGAGACCACATTGTGAGCAGCGAATGCAGTAGACTAGATTGTGGGATGTGCAGGTGAAGTGTTGCTTCGCCTGGAAGATATGTTTGGGCCCTGGGATACTGGGGAGGGATGAGGTAAATGGGCAGGTGTTGCACCTTCGCCGGTAAAAGGGGAAGGTGCCGTAGGGCTGTGGGGAGGTGTTGGGGGTGAAGGAGGTGTGGACCAGGGTGTCCCGGAGGGAACAGTCCCTGTGGAAGGCAGACAAGGGAGGGGAGGGGAATATGTGTCTGAGGCCAAGACTTGGATAATGAGTAGGGAATCCATAAAGTAGGCTTTTATTACCCTGGAATAGAGACATTGAAGAGGTTCTTTGATTGAAAGTTTGAGGATTTAGAAAGAAGGTGATAAACTAGAGAAGAAAAGAAATTGCTGGAGACATAAATCTAGGACAAGGGGACAAGACAATTCAGACCATTCAAGAGAGGCGTTAAGAAACAAGATGTCACACAAAGATTGTAGAAATATGGCAACCTACACACTCAAAACTCAATAGATACAAAATCACTTCATAATTAGAGATCCATCCATTTGCTTTGCTAACTAATGGTATAGAGCCAAAGTAACTGGAGAGAGTTAGGATACAGATCAGCTGGGAAACAAACAGTTTTGATTGATTAGGACCTGGAATGTTGTGCCTGGCAGAGAGTTGAGTATAGATTCAGTAGGAGACTACAAAACACAATTGGATAACCACTCAAGGCAGCAAAAAAAAAGATGCAGGGAGATATGGAGACACTGGGAAGAATGGGACTAACTGGACTCCTACTTGAAGAGGCAGCGCAGCAGACTTGGTGGGCTGAATGGTTTTTTTTGAGCTGTGCTACTCTCTGAAGAGCTGAATCATCTACTTCTGTTCCTTTGACACGATATTTTGATAATGTGTCCATACAGCTGGTGAGGAAGGAAAGGGGAAACATCAGCAAACCACTTGCAAGGATAAATCTTGCGACAATAAACAGCTCAGGGTGTCAGGCAATTGAGAGTCCTTGATATTTTAATACCAGGATTCTAATCATAACTGAGAAAGACAATTTTCATTCCGAAGCCAGGTATGGAACTATGTTCTGAAGAGACAAAGGGATCATCCACATCAATGGAAAGCATATTTTCAATATAACATGACCTTTTGCTTAAACTTTCACATAAAAAGCAATAAAAATGAATTGAGTCAGGCAGGTGCTGTACTCTTATGGAGCGGGACTGATTCGACTTTCCCTTACTGGCTGGGAGTCTTGCATGAAAGAGGGACAGCCAGTAAGATTTGCAGCCTCACTAAATGGATTCCAGATGTTATTTCAAATGGACTCTTGAGCATCTAATCCAGCTGCATAAATGTAATCTGCTTTATTGATGCTGAATGAATTCAGTTTGAGATGAGCACCAAAATAAACATGTAACTGTCAGCTTGTCAGTCCATTTGGAGAGGATTAATCTAACTTAATTGAGAAAAGGGCTTCAGAATGAGGGCAAAATTAAAGAAGGTGCAATTGAAGGTTTTTAAAGGTTATAATTGAAAACAAGATGACCTAAATCATACAAAGCTAAGCAGGAATGTGTGCCATGAGGAAGATGTAAAGCATTTTCAAGGGGATTTAGGTAGGCTTAGTGATTGGGCAAGAACATGGCTGATGGAACATAATGTAAAAAAAAAGTGAGGTTATCCACTCTGGTAGGAAAAACAGATGTGCTGAGTATTTTTTAACTGGTGAGAGGTTGGAAATCATAGATATGCAAAAGGGCTTGTGTATTCTTTTTGATAAATTGCTGAAGGCTCACATGCAGATGCAGCAAGCTATTAGGAAGGCTAATGGAATGTTAGTCTTTACTGTCAGAGGATTTGAGTGCAGAAGCAGTGTAGCTTTGCTTCAGCTGTGTAGCAGCTTGATTAGACCACACCTAGAATACTATGTCTCCTTTTCTCAGGAAGCATAATTTTTTCTGCAGAGAGAGCATGACTGCCAATGAAGAGAGATTGGGCAAACTGTATAAAGGAGGCAAATCAACTGAGTCACTGAATCCCAGTGTGGAAGGAGGCCATTTGACCATCGAGCCCACACCTACCCTCCAAAGAGCATCCCAACCAGATGTACCCCCAATCTTTCCCTGTAACCTTGCATTTCCCACGGTTAATCCACCTAGCCTGCACATAGCTGGACACAAGGGCAATTTAGCATGGCCAATCCACCTAACCATCATCTCTTTGGACTCTGGGAGGAAATCAGAACACATGGAGGAAACTCGGGCAGACATGAGGAGAATGTGCAAACTCCATACTGACAGTTGCCCGAGGGTGGTATTGAACCCAGGACCCTGGCACAGTGAGCCACCATGCGATCCAGTTATTGAGTTCAAATTTCATCATTTGTCATTGTGGGTTTAGAACCCTGATCCCCAGAACATTACCTGGTCTTTGGATTAACAGTCTGGCAATTATACTACCAGGCCATCACCTAAACCTAACCTAAAAAGTTCCCAGTGGAGTGTAGAAAGTGCAGGAGGGAACTTGAGAAGGCAATTTGGAGAGCAAAGAGTGGGACTGAAAAGCTCTGGCAGGTAAGATCAGAGAGAAGCCCAAGATATTTCACAAGTATATCAAGAGGAAGAGGATAACCAGGTAAAGCATAAGGCTTATCAAGGACCAAGGGGGCATTCTGTGCATGGAGCCAGAGGACACTGGTAATGTGTTAAATGTGTACTTCACATCTGTTTTCACTTTGGAGAAGAAGGATGTAGGTAAAGAATTCAGGAAGAGGGACTGCGAGGTTCTCGAGCAGATTGACATAAGAGATATTGGAGGTTTTGGTGAGCTTAAATGTGGAAAAGTGCCCAGCTCTGGATGAATTGTATGCCAAGCTGCTGTGAGATTTGCAGGATGAAATGACTCGGGCTTTGACTGAATTTTAAATTACTCTCCGGCCATAGGGCAGAAGCCAGAGGATGGGAGGGCAGCTAGTGTGGTTCCACTTTTCAGGTAGACTGTTAGAGATAAACCAGAGATTGACAGACAAGTGAGTCTCACATCAGTGGTAGGTAAACTATTGGCGAAAATAGTGAAGGAGAGAACTAATCTCCACTTGGACAGGCAAGGTTTGATCAGGGATAGTCAGCATGTCAAAGCCGTAGCTTTGTCTTGACTAACAAGTGTCTTTGTCATGTATGAGAAATTTGATGGAATTATTTGAGGAGCTGACAAGGTGTGTAGATGATAGTAGGACAGTTGATGTAGTTTATATGGATTTCAACAAGATCTTTGACAAGGTCCCACACAGTATATTGATAAAAAAGTAATGGTTCATGACATCCAGGATATCCTGGCAAGTCAGATCCAAAATTGGCTTAGTAGGAGACAAAGGGTGGTGTTGAAGGTTATTTGAGTGACTGGAGGCTGGTGTACAGTGACTTATCACAGGGATCACTGCAGTGTTCCTGATTGTTCATCTATATCATGAACAATATAGAAACAAATGTGAGGCAGCTGGATTATACGTAAGCTTATCAATAACTTGAAGAATGACTGGGTGGTTGACAGCGAGGAAGAGGGTCTTAAATTACAGAGGACGGACCAGTTATTCAGATGGAATTTTAACCCTGATAAATGTGAAATGAAGTAACATGACAGAGAGTATGCAATAGATGGCAAGACACCGGGAATCGTGGGATCCCCACAGTTTGGAAGCAGGCCATTCAGTCCATCAAGTCCGCACTGACTCTCCAAAGAGCATTCCACCCAGACCCACACCAGTAACACTACATTCCCCATGGCTAATCCACATAACCTATACATCTTTGGACTGTGGGAGGAAACCAGTGCACACATACAGACACAGGGAGAATATATAATCTCCACACACAGTCACCCAAAGTTGGGATTGAACGTGGGATCCTAGTGCTGTGAGGCAGCAGAGCTAACCACTGAGCCACCATACTGCCCAAGCTCAGAGGAACAGAGGGATCTTGGGGTGCTTGTTCACAGATCCCTGAAGGTAGCAGGATAGGTTAATCGGGTAGTTAAGAAGACATCGGGTGACTCTTGCCTATATCAGCCATGGCATAGATTGTAAGGACAGGAAGGTTATGTCGGAGCTGTACAAACCTTAGGTTAGGCTACACCTGGAGTCTTATGTGCAATGCTGTCCACCACACTATAGGGAAGATATGATAGCACTGGAGAGGGTGCAGAAGAAATTCACCAGGATGTTGTCTGGGATATTTTGCGATGAAGAGAGGCTGGATAAGCTCGGATTGTTTTCTTCAGAGCACTGAAGGTTGATAGGAACCCGACTTAGGTGTATACGATTATGAGGGGCATGGGCAGAGTGGTTGGGAAGCAGCTGCTCCCCTTAATTGGAGAGTCGATAACAAGGGGACATCTCTGACAGGCAGGAGGTTTAGAGGGGAGTTGAGTAAAATGTTTTTCACCCAGAGGGTGGTGGAAGATAGAATGCACTGCCTGGCAGGGTAATTGAGGTGGGGAAACTTCACAGCCTTTAAAAAGTAATTGGACAAGCACTTGAAATGTCACAAAGTTCAAGGCTATGGGCCAATTGCTTGACAGTGTTGCAAGATATAGGAGGACACAAACAAGCTTTCCAACTGGGCTGATGAATGGTTAATAACATGCATTCTGAGAAAGAGTGAAATTGTTCATTTTGACAGGAAGAATTAGGAGTCTGTGGAAAGTGAGATGCTAAAGAGAGAGTACAGGACAGAGATAGAGAGCTTAGTGGCATAATGTAAAGACAACAATCTCTCCCTCAATGTCTGCAAAATGAAGGAGAGCTGGTCATCGACTTCAGGAAGCGGAGTGGAGGACACGCCCCTGTCTATATCAGTGGTGCTGAGGTGGAGGTGGTCGAGAGCTTCGAGTTCCTAGGAATAAATATCACTGACAATCTCTCCTGGTCCATCCACGTCGACACTACAGTCAAGAAAACACACTAATGCCTCTAGTTCCTAAGAAGGCTAAGGAAATTTGGCATATCCACAAGGATTTTTAACAATTTTTATAGATGCACCATAGAAAGCATCCTATCCAGATACATCACAGTGTGATGGAAACTGCTGTGCCCAAGACCACAAGAAATTACAGAGAGTTGTGAACACAGCCTAATTCTTCATGAAAACCAGCCTTCCTTCCATTGATTCCATCTACACTCCCTGCTGCCTCATGAAAGCAGCCAAAATAATCAAAGGACCCTCCCACATCAATTATACTCTCTTCCACCCTCTTCCATTAGGCAGAAGATACAAAAGTTTGAAAGCACGTACCAACAGATTCAAGAACAGCTTCTTTCCCGCTGTTATCAGACTTATGAAGGACCTCTCATATATTAGAGTTGATCTTCTTCTGTACCTTCTCTGTAGCTGTAACATTATGCGGTACATTTTGTTCTACTACCCTGATCTACTTGTGTCAGTTATAATTTGTCTGGAAAGCATACTTTTCACTGTATTGTGGTTTATGTGACAAGAATAAATCAAATCAAATCTAAGAGTGAGATAGAGAAGCAAAATGATCTGAGCATAACTATGTGTCAATCCCAAAAAGCACCAACAGAATTTGATGAAATCACAAAGAGTGCTGCAATTTGTTTTTTGTTTTCAGAAGACCAGAGTACAAAAGTGGAGAATTAATATATATGGAGCTTTGGTCAGACCAGGCCTGGAGTAATGTGTACAGATCTGGTCTCCATTAAAAAAAAGCATATATTGAAACACAAACTATACATGGATTTAGAGTAGGAAAGTATAATTCATTTCCTCAAGCCTGCTATGCCATTCAACAAGATCATGGCTGATCTGATTGTGGCTTTAACTCTGCTGTTCCACCTACCCTGAAAATGAATGCTCCTTCTTAGTCAAAAATCTATTCATTTCTACCCTAAGGACATTCATTGACCTGCCTCCACTTCTATCTGGGAAGAGGCTCATACCCCACAGCATGAAATACATTTTCCTCATAGCTATCTTTAATAGTGGGCCACTTATTTTTCAACTATGTGCCCTAATTCTGGGCTTTCCTGCAAGGGAAAACATCCTTTCACCTCAGACCGGAGCTTGTATCCTTTGCAGTTTTGCAAAATAAGAAGTATCTAGTTAAGATGCATAAGATCCTGGTTTAACCCTTCCTTCTACCATTACCATCTAACTGAAGAATCAATCTTTCTTCAATGAAGACTGTAGGAGGGCATGACAGGAGCAGCACTGGGCATTCAATAAAAATGAAGTGTCAGATAAATGAAGCTACGCCGCAGGACTACTTGCATGCCCAACAGTGCAATAGACAGTGCTGAGTACTCTCCCAAACAAGAGATCAGATCTAAACTTTACAGTGTTGGCGCATTCAGTAGTGAAAGGTGGTGGACAGCTAAACAACTCACTGGAGGAAGAAACTGTTGTAGGTGCGCTTAGAGATGGGGATGATGCAGATCTCGGTAACTAGAACCGTTTATTGAATTCTATACATTATATCAGGTTACCATAAAGGAAAAGCTCAGCAGGTCTGGTAGCATCTGTGAAGCAAAATCAGGGTTAACGTTTTGGCTCTGGTGACCTTATCTGACACCTCATTTTTATGGAATGCCCAGTGCAGCTCAGAACATGATCGGCTCTCCTTCTCAACTCTGCCCGCACCTGAGGCATGGTTACCCTCAAGTTAAACCACCACCAGCCATCCATCTCTAATTAAAGAACAGGGTTATAATCTGCTAAGAATATGACAACTTCACTTCTTATATGAAGCGTGAGTGAAATCCTTGCATGACTGAGCACTGACCTTACAGAGGTTTATAAAATCATGAGGGACATGGTAGGGTGAATAGCGAAGATCTTTTTCCCAGCATAGAGGAGTCCAAAACTAGAGGGCATAGGTTTAAGGTGAGAGGGGAAAGATTTAAAAGGGACCTGAGGGGCAGCTTTTTCACGCAGAGGGTGGTGTGTCTATGGAATGAGCTGCCAGAGGAAGTGGTAGAGGCCGGTACAATGACAACATTTAAAAAGCATCTGGATGCATATATGAATAGGAAGGATTTAGAGCAATATGGGCTGAATACTGGCAAATGGGGCTAGATTAATTTAAGATATCTGGTTGGCATGGACGAGTTGGACCGAAGGGTCTGTTTCTGTGATGTACATTTGATGATTTTATGACTCTATAACTACTCAATATTTTTACACCTCTCTGTAATTTCCCTACACATTTTCCTGACTAAAGACAATGCAAATCGGGGAGAGCTCTCCACTAGTTCAAGGCATGCCTGACACAAAGGAAGGTGGTTGTGGTTGTTGGAGGTCAATCATCTCAGCTTCAGGACATCTCTGAAGGAACTCCTCAAGATTGCCCTTAGCCCAACCATCTTCAGCTGCTTCATCAATGACTTTCTCTCCGTCATAAGGTCAGAAGTGGGGATGTTCACAAATGATTGCACAATATTCACCACATTCACAAGCTCAAAAGTAATCTATGCCAAGATCACAGCAACTGCACTGGACCAGAGACAAGTATCAGTGTGCCAAAAAATACTAGGCAATAACCATCTGTCCAAAGAGAAAGCACAATCATCACCCCTTGACGTTCAATAGCATTACCATTGCTGAATCCTGCTCTGTCAACATTCTAGGGTTACCATTGACCAGAAACTGAACTCAATAAGTCATATAAACACAAAAATTACAAGAGCAGGTTGGAGGAGGCTGGGAATTCTGAGACAAGTAACTCATTCTCTGATTCCTGCAGGCCTATCCACTATCTACAGGGAAGAGTCAGAGGAGTATGATGGAATCCTCTCCACTGGCTTGGATGAGTGCAACTCCAGGCACTCAAGAAAAATGACATAATCCAAGACCGAGCAGCTCATTTGATTGGGATCCTGTCTACCACCTTAAACCTTTACTGTCTTCACCACTGGCGCACAATGGCAGCAATGTACATCATTCACAGCATGCACTGCAGAAACTTACCGAGGATCCTTAGACAGTACCTCCCAAACAAGCAGCTGTACCACATAGAATAGCAAATACTTTTGTACCTCACCATCTGCAAGTTCTCCTTCAAGCCACTCACCATCCTGAGTCAGAAATATATTGCCAATCCTTCACTGTTGTTGAGTGAAACTCTGGAATTTCTGTCCTGAAAGCACACAGTTTGTACCTACAACACTTGGACTGCAATGGGTCATGAAGATGGCTCATCACTACCTTCTCAAGGGCATTTAGGGATGAGAAATATATGTGGCCCAGTCAATGATATCTGCATCCTATGGGAGAATTAAAATAGAACTTTCAACCCTGGGTTACGTCCAACTAAACCCACTGTCTCAACCCCTTCCAAGGCTTTACCCAAGCTTGACCACAATTCTTCAGTGGAGGCCTAAAGGGTTCCTTTAAATTGTTTTAGCATCACTTTTTAAAATATTCTATGCTTCAATTGCATTCAGGCATATCAAAGTCTGGGGTAATATTCATCTATTGGATTATATCCAGAGTACTATATCATGTCATGCTACAAATGATCCATGGTAGGATGGTGTAGGTGATCTTCATACCCCTAGATCACATGCTATAATGTAGTGAACATGTCTCTTAAAGATGTACTGATCATGAAACATAAGACACTCTCGAGTTTCCTTTATCTTTATATAATACAGCTGTTACCTTAAACACTTGCCCTGGCTCCTCTGCCCTCTGTGTTTCTGATGTCAGCCTAAATGTTCCTGCTAAGGTGCAGCCTGGATGTTAGACCCAGAAATGTGCTCAAACTGGCTGTGTTTTTCACGTATCGTCTTGCACCCAAGTCACCTTTCAAGATCATCAGAATGTAGCCATGATGATAAGGGTACAAAAGGACAAAGATCATCATCAACAACTGGGATCTAAGGAATCAATGATACCCACATCAACATAATTTTTATTTTCTTCCATATCTGCTTATGGAATGATGTTTGTAGAGATACATTTCAAAAAGGGCCAGGAAACCGAAGTGTTTAAGAGCAGGAGCTTTAGTAGGGAGGTGTTCAGTCTGCAGACGGCAAGGATTGACTAAGCTGCCTCTCATCCAAAATGGCCAATAAAGCCAACATGACAGCACATCATTAGACTCCTAAAGTGACAGCCCACCATACTTACCAAATATATGATGGTTATTCCACTTGTTTCCTATTTCAATGACAGGTCTTGATCTCTAGCTCAATATGAACAATTTGATGTTTATTCCTTTGATTACAGAAATACATACAAAATGATTTGGATTTTTAACAAAGCTCGAAAGGCTTGAACAATGTTTCCTGGTTTCTCCTGAGTGCTTACACATTTGTTCATTTCCAAAAGTGTGTACAATGATATTTTAAGCCTTCTGCATCTGGTTGAATCTTATGACCACTCAAAATCTAAAACGTGAGGACATATACAATTGAGGGTGCACCAAATATATTCCAGAGTGCAATACAGATGTATGGAATAAAGGTCACTGCTCATTTATTATCCTCCTTGATCCCATGGGAAGCAGCTGTGGATATTAATGGGTCAGAAAATCTCTGTCTCCTTTAATATACCGCTTCAACTCACATTTAGTCATTTGTCCTAATGTCTCCTTCTTTGGCATAGTGTCAATTTTATCGAAGATTATGCCCCTGTAAAGTAACTTGGTGGTTTCACAATGTTTTTATTATATATTTATCATAAAAATCTTGCATTTATCACAAATTTTATCTATCACAGTTCAGGCCTCATTCTATCTGCATTACAGCTCAAGGTATGTATTTATGAGCATGACATATGTCTGTATACTTTTGAACTTGATTGTCTCATGGTTCATTCTTAAAACTGTAACTCATTGGAACTGAGCAGAGAGGGGCAGGTCCAGTTAAAACTCAGAAAAACAGATAAATGCTGCATAAAAAATGTATAATTGACATTTTTCAAACTAACCATTGAACGGACATCAATATAGTCTGGACTGGTTTTGATCACTAAAGGGGACTGGCAAAGAACATACGAGAGAATTTTTCCCAATTTCTTTTGCCTTTCTCAGGAACTGACTTAGTTCTGGACGTTTGGTTGAGGTGGAGAGGAAGTGGGTGCTCAAGTTTCTACCCAATGGTGTAAAGGATTATGGGGATAGTGTGGCAAGCATTTGATCAGCCATGATTGGATTAAATGGCAGAGCAGGCTCAATGGGCTGAATGGCCTGGGCATGTTCCTATAATGCTGCAAGGCAGGCTTGATTATTTTTGTCACTTTAAAACAGTCCTGAAACAACCAACAAGGAAATCCAAAAGCTGATCACAAAATTGTCATTACTTTAACCCGTTGACTGTTTTTCTTCACTAAACTGAAGAAATTGTATTAGGAAATTGGGTGGTAATACCATACAGCCACAAAACTAAAGCACAAACTTAGCCTTTTTGGACAATTTCTTTCATTCCTATATGGATGTAGGCACCTTGTCATGGTCAGCATTTATTGTCCACTGTCAATTACCTCTGAGCCAATTACCTTCCCAGGCCAACTGACAGTGCTGTGGGTCTGGAGTCACATGCAATTCAGACCAAGTAATGACGGCAGATTGCCTTCCCCAGTGGACATTGGTGAATCAGATGGGTTTTTACAAAGATCAATGATAATTTCATGATCATTTTAACTAAAACTAGCTTGTAATTCCAGATTTATAAATCAAGTTCGACTTATGGTTGAAGCTACGTCCCCTAAGCATTAGTTTGAAGCTCTGCATTGCTAGTCCAGTGACATTATGACTAAGTCCATCATCCCCATGTTGTTAAGTTCCTGGAACTTATCGTAAGTGGTGTTTACATTGTTCCTTTGTTCAAAATGGTTGTGGAGGAATGTTCAAGATGTCATGGCACCATGGTCTTGTAGAAAACAATTTTCACCCAGAGACAGATTGCTGATTGTTTTGCGCAACCCAAACCAGTTGTGAAGGTTGGGTGTCTTCGGTATGACAAACATACTGGCTCCAGGAAATGACAAAGTAGATAAAGATAAACTATTCTTTGAAAGTTGCATCACAGGTAGATATGGTGGCTAAGAAGGCATTTAGCATGCTTGCTTTCATTGCTCAGACCACGCAGAGTTGGGATGTCATGTTGCAGTCGTATAGAATGTTGGTGAAGCTACATTTGGTGTACTGTATACTGTTCTGGTTGCCCTGCTACAGGAAAGATATTATTAAACTGGAGAGGGTTCAAAAAGATTTGCAAAGATGTTATGGGGGCTGGAGCGTTTGAGCTTTATGGAAAGGCTGGCTCGGCTGGGATTTTTTTCACTGGAACGTGGGAGGTTGAGCGATGACCTTATAGAGGTTTATAATATCGTGAGGGGCATAGATAGGGCGAATAACAAAGGCCTTTTCCCTAAGGTAGTGCAGTTCAAAACTAGAGGGCATGTTTTTAAGGTGAGAGGCAAAAAATTTAAAAGGGACCTGAGGGGCAAGTCTTTCACACAGAGGGTGGTTTTAATGTGGAATGAACTGCTTGAGGAAGTGGTAGATGCAGGTACAGTTACAGCATTTAAAACAAATTTAGACAAGTGCCTGAAGAAGAAAGGTTTAGAGGGAAATGAGCCAAAGGAATGGGGCTAGTTTAATTTGGGAAACTTGTTTGGCATGGCCGAGTTGGACTGAAAGGTCTGTGTCCGTGCTGTATGACTCTTATGACTCTATGAATGCAGGCATTTGCTGGTAATTCTTGCCCACAGCAGGCCACTTCAGAGATTAGCTAAAATTGAACAGCATTGCTATAGTTCTGGAGACCAGTGTGAGCTAGATCAGGTAAGGATGGCAGATCGCCTGTCCTAAAGGACAATAGTGGTAGTTTTGTATGGTCATCATTAGTCTAGCTTTCTTAATTTGTTGAATTCAACCTTCATCATCTGCCATGACCAGATATGAACATTAACCTGGGTCACTGGATTACCCATTCAGTGGCATTGCCACTATTTTCCTGCCTATCCTAATAACCATTGACTCCCTAGTTAAAAAAATCCATTGATCTCCACCTTTAAAACGTTCAATGACAATGCCTCTATTTCTCTCAGGGCAGAGAATTCACAGGCAAACAACCATCTGATAGAAAATATTTCTCCTGTTCCATGTCTTAAATGAGACACCCCCTTTTTTTAAAAACCCTGTGCCACAGTTCTAGTCACTATCATGGGGAGAAATGTCTTCTCAACATCCAACCTGTCCTATCCTCCCAGAAACTTGCAAGTAGAATTACCGCTCAGTCTTCTGCTCTCCAGCGGATACAGTCCCAATGTTTCTGCGAAAGAAAGCACTTTCTTTCTAGGAAGCAGTTGAAAGAACATTCTCCAGTTGAGTAAACTTCCACTGGTTGCTGCTTTGAAGCTGAACCTGAGCTGTTTCTCTGAATAAGTAGACATCCGGTGTTTGCAAACATGGAATCTTGTAATATAGGTTCCCACGTACTAAAACTGAACGAATATCGCAGAAAATGTGCACAGTTCAACTTTCAGTTTAACAAAGCTTACACAAAGTGAGTGGTACAGTCCTTACAACAAGGCTCCCCAAAGTGAGGCTCAGGACCCCAAATGGGAACACAGGCTGAAACTTCGGCCTACTAGTTTCTGGGAAAGAATGGCTGACCCTTCTCATCGCAGCATTCTCTGATCCTCAACTACTCACTCGTGGCATCAGAGTAAGAAAAGATTTGGGAAATGCAGCATTGCAGCTGTGAATTGAAATAGAGAATGCTAACATTATAGTGATGAAATCAATAGAAATCATGGGTGGAATTTTTCCAGTCCTTTAACAAGGTGAGCAACAGTGAGTGGATTCAGAAAATATGGTGAGATCGGAAAAATTAGTTTCTTGATGTCAAGAGAAAAAGAAGTAGGATTCTAACTGGGTTTTGAACAGCAAGATGAGAATCTCGTAAGAGAACAGTGAGAAGCCCAGTTACATGCATTAACATCTCATTAGTACCTCATCTCATATTGTAGATGTGCATTTTCCCACTCTCTCCTGTGCTAGAGAGAAACTAATAGGAAAAATTCCCAACATGATAGGGCATACTTGGTGCCTTCAACTCACTGTTTGCTCCTCTAGAAGTCCATTTTGGAAGATCAGGGCAAACTCCATGGGCAAACACAGCCCACTGACACCTCCACTAATCACCTCCCCCACCCCACCCCCTGCCTCACCCTGGTCCACAGAGGTTGGTGTCAGACATGTACCAGCTCACTACATCACCATGGCACAGATCTGACTTGCTAACAATACAGTTCCGCACTTCAGTGCTGCACTGTGGAATGCATCAGCACCTTTCATCGTAACGCTGCTTCCAGGACACTTTGTGTGCAGGGACAAGCACCCATCTTATCATTCAGACCACGTTACATCTCTAGGCTCCTCACTTGCTCTCTTAGTGTCCATTCACTTCAAACCTGTGTGAATAATCACAGCAGTTCTGCCTTGTCTTACCTTTCTTTTCATTGCCTCTCAGCCATAGCCGAAAGACTCACAGTCGTTCTGTCTTGCATTACCGTCCGGTGCAGAGACAATGCACATTTTGTTATAGTTGTCATCACTCAGCAGTCAACTGGGTGGACATGTTGCAGTATGGCAGTGCGCCACACTAAAGTTATATCTGCACGGTGCGTCAACAAACACATTGCTTGCGCTTCACCCAAATGGCTATATCTCAAAGTTGTAAGGGGTGTAGTCGTCTGTCAGGACAATGAAGTCAGCCTTTAGTCAGGTACTCCTGGCACTGTAATTCAAGGGCATTATCTGATAAGAGTCCAGGGGTTTGGACATGGTCAGTCAGTGCTAAGGGTGCTGTCAGGTCCAGGGATCTGTCCCTTTACAGGTCAGAGACAGGACTACGATCAGTGCTGCCAGTCTGGGGACATGTAGTATCAGAGTTGGAAGATACACAGAAATCAGTCAAGCGTTTGATCATTCATTATTCCAGGCTGTCTCTCAAAGTTGGTTGGGAGCTGGCGTTGGGTGTGAACAAGGAGCTGGGCCGCAGTCGGTGCTGTGAATCTGTTCATTGAAAGGCCAGAGCTGTGAGTAGGGTTATCAGTGGCCTTTGCTGTGGTAAGGATGCTGGGGAATTCAATTGTGTGGGATAGCAAGCAGCATACTGTGATACAGAGAGGATAATAATTGTGTAGGGGCAACTCAACACATAAGAGGAAGATGGTAGAATGTGGGAAGGAATGGTATAATTGGGGAATGGTCATTGATGGATTGGTTGGAGAACAGTGCACCTGCATGTCTGGCATGACAATGTGGCATCTTTAGGGTTCAGGGAGTAAAGTGGGGAGATGTGGAGAGAGATTACAGGAGAGCCACAGTTATTCATCTTCAACCTTCAAGTGCAGCAGTTCACAAAAGAGCAAGGTCACTGCTCACTGAAACATTAATTCTGTTTTTTCTCCACAGATGTTGGAGACCTGATGAGTTTCTCCAGAAATTTCTGCTTTTGTTTACGGATGTTACAATGTATTTATGAGGAGAGATCACGCAGGCCCCTGAATTGCCCTTGAGAAAGTGTTGCTTTTTCAACTGTGCAGTCCATGTGCTCTAGGTAGACCCACAATATCCTTAAGGATGGAATTCCAGGATTTTGATCCAGGGACAGTGAAGGAATGGAGATATATTTCCAAGTCAGGATGGTGAGTGACTTGAAAGGCAACTTGCAGGTGCTGGCGTTCCCATGCCTCTGCTACTTTTGTTCTTGTAGACGATAGAATTTGTAGGTTCAGAATGTACTATCTAATGATCCCTGGTGAATTTCTGCCATGCGCTTTATAGATGATACACACAGCTGCTGCTGAGCATTGGTGGCGGAGAGAGTGTCCGTTTGTGGATGTGGTGCCATTCAAGTAGGCTGCTTCAGGATTTCCAAGGGTTTTAGTAGATTGAATGTGTACTTCATTCCCATGATAGAGAGGATAGAGGAGGCTATTCCTGATGCTACACCTTATTTGTCAGCAGGACTGCCTGCTGGGCATTGCAATATCTAACAGGATACAATCACATTCAGTGAGGCCCCTCATCCTTAATCGCTTGTAACATCATAATGGATTTTTCTTAAAATAGTACTTACATACATAAGAAGGAATAGGACATGAGCCCTTTGAGCCTGGTCTGCCATCCAGTATGATCTACATCATCTCCATACTCCCAGTCCCCATTTTGTCTCGTGGGCTAAGAATCTATACGCAGCAAACTTTGTTGTAACTGGTAATGTTGATCAACTGGCAAAAATTATATTCCTGATATACTGCGATCTTCTGCAAATTCTGAGTATTTATGCTGCAAGTAAAGTATAAAAGTGATGCGTATATCCCCTGCATTACATTTCTCTTACTTACTGTGTGGTGTACATTGATTACAGGAGGTGTGTTGATGCTTTTACATTGATTTTTTTAAGGGATATTGATGCCTCGTAGCTTTGCTTGGTCAGGGTTTACTGCAGTTATGTGTACCTTTTCGTTATCTGGAATATTTGCTCGCTCCTGGTACCATAGGTGCCGGTTAATAAAACATTTGCTGTACTGTAGTCTGGGCCAGACTCAGAGACTGAACAATCTTAGTCCTGTGGGACAGAGTATTCCATAGAGTCAAACAGCACAGAAACAGACCCTTCGATCTAACCAATCCCAAACTAAACTAGTCCCACCTGCCCGACCCAAATCGCTCAAAACATTTCTTACGTATGTACTTAAGCAAATGTCTTTTAAGTATTGTACCCGCATCCAGCAGTTCCTCTGGAAGTTCATTCTGCACACGAGCCAGTCTCTGTATGAAAACATTGCCCCTCATGTTTTTTTTAATCTTTCTCCTCTCACCTTAAAAATATGTCACCAGTCTTGAAATCCCCCACCCTAGGGAAAAGATACCTGCCATTCACCTATTCTATGCCTCTCATGATTTTATAAACCTTTACTAATCTTTATAAGGTCACCCCTTCACCTCCTATGCTGCAATGTAAAAGGTCCCAGACCAATCGGCCTCTCCTTATAACTCAAACCCTCCATTCCAGACAACTTCCTGGTAAATCTCTTCTGAACCCTCTCCAGCTTAAAAGTATCCTTTCTATGACAGGGCAACCAGAATTAGACACAGCATTCCTGAAGAAGCCTCACCAATGTCTTGTACAACCTCAAAGATTAAACAATAACGCTTATGTGTAGTTCTCAAGGGCTAACCCACAGCCTAACTGACTTCATTCATTCAATTCCACAACTTGTTATGCTGGTACTTTGAACCAATGATTTTCAGTGTTGATGGCCGGTACCTTATTTGCAGGGCTATTGGCCTGAGAGAAGAGGCTGCAGCAAATCCTCAATGCTACTTGTGGCATCACATACCTTGAATGATCATGGAGCTGAAAAATCTACAGAGAAAGCCAACTGATAGGGAATGAATATCCCATTGAAATCGTAGGACAACAGGTGATTGGGAAGTCAGAAAATTAAGTGGGAATCAGAGAATGTCACAAACCATGAATCTTTCTAAGTTCTTTTCAAGCCAAATAATTTGCAGCCCTAAATTAAACTACAGCATCTCCTTTACTGTCATCATTCATTTGATAAAGCATACTATGATCGCATTAAGAAACATCCAGGATTTGGTCTCTGGTCACCTATAAGAGCTGTGAGGTTACAATGACTGAAGACTAAGCAGCTAATGTTGCGTCACCACTGCACAATAATAACCACATTGTATTCATCACGGGAAATGGCAAACAGAAATTATTACATGATTCTAAAGCTAAGTTGCAGCAGAAGTAAGGGTGTGTGCCACATGTTACGGGGTGAATATGTCATGACTGGTCCATGCAGAAAATAAATATCTGTGCTGGTAAAACTATCAACCAGGAGCTGTGTACTTCTTCATCCCAGGCACATGGCTGCATCTTAAGCAAAACCAAGTTGCTCTTTTTTAACCAAACCTGCCCTGCAACAACAACCTGCATTCATATAGTGCCCTCAAGATATGAAATCATCCCAACATTTTTCATGGGAACATTATTGTACAACATATGACACTGAGATACAAAATGAGATATTGGAACGAAATTGATTTTAAAAATAGACTTAAAGGAGGCAACAGAAGACAGAGAGAGGTAGGGAGAGAAATCCAGAGCTTAGGATAAAGGCAGCTGAAAGCATTGCCACAAATGACGAAGCAATGGAAATTGATTGTGTGGCGGACGCCAGAATTGGAGGAATGCAGAGATCTTAAAGCTTAGAGGGGGTTATTGAGGTTGGGAAGGGAGAGAACATAGAGGAATGTGAAAACAAAGTGGAGAATTTAAAATTTGGCTGAGACCTAAAGACTTTGGAATTCCTTACTTTGCTGAGCTTACCCTTACTCCTACAATGCGTAGGTTTTGAAAACATAATCTTAGTGTGATCTAATCCGCTCACTGCTCCCTGCTTTTTCTCGCCCCACTTGTTATTCTATGGCATGTAGACAGTATTCTGTACCATTTGTTGCTTCCTGGAGAAGACTTGCAATAAATTTCCTATTTTTCTCTCACACTTGGATATTGCAAGTTTTCCTTATTTTCCATCTGATTGCTACTTAAAGGCCAATTTTCCCATAAATGCTGATATATTCCCTGGAGGGAAAGACTGCTTCACTTCTGAAGAAATGAAAACAAAAATGACAACAGTGAACCGGAAGATCTCACTTACCCGACAGACTGTTTTGGCATGCCTGGAATTGTTGGCTTAAAAGACTCTTCAAGCCGATTGCATTGAGAAAGAAAACTGAAATCTGGAGCATTAAATAATTGGCTCTGTTGCACAATATCCAGAGGAAGTATGATGCAGTTTGAGGCTGTGCAGAGACAGAACACTCCGATAAAATCAAAATATCGTACTTGCGATGAAAGGGGGGTTATTATATGAAGAAAAATGATTTTGAGTTTTAGAAGCCGTTGAGTTGAGATGAATCCTTTGCATTCTGAACAATAGATCCCATTGATATTTAGGGTATCATGGTTTATCACTGTACATAGAACAGAAACAAACCTAGACCATTGAGTCTCTCAAGCTTATTACACAGTAGAGTTTGCTCATGACTGATTGGTATTTGAACTCCATTTGCTTGTTTTGGTTCCATATCACTTGGTAACCTCAGCCTAGAGGCGATAGACTTTTAAAATCTTTGTCTCATCTAACAGTAACTTTTGGTTGCCTCTCTTCTCTCTTATTCTCTCCGATTCTCATGATAACTCTTGCTACGTTTTTTGATGTACCACTGAGGTATCTCAATGAAGCACAATGTAAGGGATGGAGAAATCAAGCAGGAAAATGACACAGTATACTAGATGACTGTGGCAAGCATAGAGACAGTGCGATCTCCTGAAACTGGTTTCAACCCCCTGAAGGATTGGAGAAGCATTTTCTCCCCCTTTAATTTTGGTCATGTTTCTTTTCTGTTTTTAACCTCCTCAGAGATGGGACTAAAACAGACTTTGCTGGAAAAGCTCAGCAAGTCTGGCAGCATCTATGGAGAGAAATCAGAGTTAACGTTTCAGGTCCAGCAACCCTTCCTCAGAGCCAGTGGTAGCTAGGAAAGGGTTGGTTTACAAGCAGAAGATAGGTCAAAGAATCCCTACAGTGTGGAAACAGGCCCTTTGGCCCACAAGTCCACATCAACCCTCAGAACATCCCACCCAGACCCATCCCCTCTATAACCCACTTAATCTACACATCCCTGAACACTAGTTTGGACTGTGGGAGGAAACTGGAGCACCCGGAGGGAACCCATGCAGACACAGGGAGGATATGCAAACTCCACACAGACAGTTGCCCGAGGATGGAATCGAGCCCAGGTCCCTGGTGCCATGAAGCAGCAGTGTTAACCACAGAGCCACTGTGCTGCCCCACACATGGTTATCAACACTAGGTGGGTAAGTGGAGGTGGTAAGGAGTAAATGATAAGTGGAGAATGAGCCCAAAGAGAAAGAACATTTGGATAGACAAAGGAGTGATTAACGATCAACCTCGATATTGAGTTCATCAATTTTGGGGCTAGTGGCACTTTCTCCCATGTCCTCACCCCAACCCCCACACACAGACCTTGCTATCACATGGACTGCTATTACACACCACCCACTGTTAGCTACTAATCATTCCCATTAGTAACTATTCATTGTCCCAGGCGGATTGTTATCTGCTCCCCCATTTTCCAACACCTAGTTCATTGTCATGTGTGCCTTGGCATTGCAAGTGCGCACCTAGATACTTCTTGAACGAGATGAGAGCTTCTTCCTCTGCCACTTTCACAGGCAACGAGTTCCAGAATCTGACTGGGTGAGACACATTTCCTCACATTCCCTGTAAACTTCCTGCCTCTTTCCTTAAATCCATGCCCCTGGTCATTGATCCCTCCACCAAAGGGAAATGTTTCTTCCCATCGACTCTATCCATGCCACTCATAATTTAATACAACTCAATCATGTCCCTTTCAATCTCCTCTACTCCAAGGAGAACAATGCCTGTCTGACCAGTCTCTCCTCATGACTAAAACTCTCCAGTCCAGGCAACTTTCTTCTTGTTTTGAAGAAGAGTCACATTGGACTTAAGCTGTTAACTCTGATTCTGTCTCCATAGATGCTGCCAGGCCTGCTGAGTTTCTCCAGCGTCTCCTGTTTTTATTTCAAATTTCCAGCATTTGCAATATTTTGCTTGCATTAATGGAGGAGTCTTATTCATTGTTGGAGCATTGGTAAGGGTTCACGGACGTACAGAATCACTCTGGTGAGTTATTGGAGGAACAGAGTTGTTTAACAATGAACATCCAAGAGTTGGAAGCTAGAACTGCAGGAAACAGAAACTAAACAGAGAGATAAGGCAGATATATGAATGAGATAGCCATGAAAAAAGTTCTTTCAACCATTTTATACCGGAGAGAGGTAAATCCAGAGAGTGCAAGGATGAATGATAATTGACTCCAGGCTATAAACCATGAAAAGAATGAGATATAAAGAGAGAAGGAAAGATTGGCACTACCTGGATCTAAAGAAGCAGCAACTACACTTATTGCACTGAAATCCTGTGTAAGAAATTTTTTTTCCCCTTATTCATTAACAGGATGAGGATGTTGCTGGTCTAGGCAGTATTTATTGTCCATCGCTTATTGCCCATAGGGCAGTTCAGAGTCAACCACACGACTGTGGGTCTGGAGTCACATGTAGGCCAGACCAGGTAAGCATGGAAGTTTCCTTCCCTAAAGGACATTCGTGAACCAGGTGAATTTTTCTGACAATGGATTCATGGTCATCATTAGATTCTTAATTCCAGATATTTTATTGAATTCAAATTCCACCATCTGCCATGGTCCCCAGAACGTTATCGGGGTGTCTGGTTTAACAATCCGATGATAATACCACGAGGCCATTGCCTCCCCTAGAAAAAGAAATGGAGAAAGAAGACTGGCACTGATATAATGGCTGATCACACCTCTCAGTGATGCCTCAGTGTGCTTGTCAAACAAGGGTGCGAGTTATAAGGAGAGGCTGGATAGGCTGGGAATATTTTCACTGAGTGTAGGAGGTTGAGAGGTGACCTTATGGAGGTTTATAAAATAATGGGGGGTATAGATAAGGTGAATGGCAAGGGCTTTTCCCTAAGATGGGGGATTTTGAAACAAGGGGGCATATTTTTAAGCTGAGTGGAGAAAGTTTTTAAAAATACATGAGGGGCAACTTTTTTTTTACACAGAGTGCTTCATGTTTGGAATGAAATTCCAGAGGAAGTGATGAATGTGAGTACAGTTTCAATGTTTAAAAGACATTTAGATAAATACATGAATAAGAAATGTTTGGTGGGATATGGGCCAAGCGCAGGCAGGTGGGACTAGTTTAATTTGGGATTGTGGTCAGCATGCACTGTTTGAATGGAAGGGTTGGTTTCCATGCTGTATGACTGTATGACTTGTAAGAGATTACTATTTGTTAGACCTTTATTGTGGCAGTAATGTGCAATTTTTGATGGCCAACATGTTTTAACACATATCGCTTAGAACAAAGGAAAACTCCATCCACTTACTGGGGTTATTGTTCTTTGAAAGATATTACAATGTATGATTCTGTTGTACCTGATTCTGCAAAGCATATGTATTGTGTATCCTTGAACATGAGAGATTGACACCAGGAAAGTTGGACTCTTCAAACGCGTTTGCCACTCAAATAAGTCAATTATAATGAGAAGGTTTCTTTGATAATTATGGATAAATAAAATTGTTATTTGGCACTGAAAATCAACCTCAAACTTCATGGATAAATTATTTTTATTCATTCATAGGATTTGCGTGCCTCTGGCCAGATCAGTATTTCTTTCCCAACCCTGGTGGCCCTTGGGCAGATGGTGGTGAATTGCCTCCTTGTATCACTGCAGTCCATGGCATATTGGTACATCCACAGTGCCGTAAGGAAGGGAGCTCCAAGACATTGACCCAGCGACAATGAAGGAACGACAGTATCGATACAGGACAGGATGCTGTGTGGCTTGAAGGGGAGCTTGCAAATGGTGGTTGATGTTCCCATGCGTCTGCTTCACTTGTTTTTCGAGACAATAGAGGCCACGGGTTTGAAGCGTGTTGTCTAAGGAGCCTTGGTGAATTGTTGCAGTGCATTTCATCAGTGACATTTTGTGTTGGTATGTGTACTGGTGAATATTGAAGGTGTTAAACGAGATGTCAATCAAATTGGATGCTTCTTGAGTTGTGTTGAAACTAAAATCATCCAGACCTGTGGAGATTATTCCATCACACTCCTGACTTGTGCCTTGTTGGATAGTCGACGCAGCTGGGCTTAATGCCACAGTATTTATATGGCTAGCCCAGTTGAGTTTCTGGTCAATAGTAATCCTTAGGATGTTTATAATGGGGGATTTAATAATGATGAAGTACAGGGGATAGGTTCTAAAGCTGGCATCATAGCTGATAGAGTGTTTCTGCTGGGAAATGCTACTCTGAGGGCATGAAGGAGGGCACACCACTTCAGGAACATTCTGAGAGGCCTCCAATGATTTCCTGGCAGTGTGGCCATGAGGCAATGACACTCCCAATGCAGGTTTACAAAGCTGGCAATCATCAGGCAACTAGTTGGCTTACTTGACTGCCCACCTTTGGTAAACGGGCAACCATGCCACTGAGATTCCCATTGCTAGCAACATCCCGTGTTGGTGAGAAGCTGTTCTCCTGCTGATAATTTATCTGCCCCCTGCCTCCCAGTTCTTACCAAAGGGTGATGAGATCAAGCTCTGCGCCTCAGTGTCAGTTTGTAGTTTGCCTGATGAAGGGGCAGTACTTTGAAAGCTTGTGATTTCAAATAAACCTGTTGGACTATAACTGTGTGACTTCTGACCTTGTCCACCCCAGTCCAATAACGGCACCACCACATCAAGTTGTAGTGCTCAGTTTAGTTCTAACGCTTTTACTATTCCTTATTGTCATCTGTAAGTTGTAGGAAGAGAATGCTTTATCCAATGGCTTTCTACAATTCAAATTCTTATCTCTGACAGGAAGAGAAGAAGACAGAGAGAGGGGTACAATAGTTGTGTTTGTACGATAAGACCAACTATATGCAGGCAAATATATTCTGCCACTTTAGAGTACAAGTTACCATAGAATCAAGTGAACTGAGTTTTAAGCCAGGTAGTTTATGTCTTTAATATATTGTTTTACGCACTGTTTGATTTACACTCTCTTTACCTAAGGTATCAGTCAAGACTCGGTTGGTAGCTCAATCACTTAGAATCCCCACAGCCTGCATTGACCCTCTGAACAGCATCCCACCCCATTCTCTGAATAACCCCTGAATTTATCATGTACGCTACATGGCTATTTAGCATGGCCAATCCGCCTAACCTGCACAACTCTGGACTGTAGGAGGAAACTGGACCACCTAGAGGAAACCCACGAGAGACACGGAGAAATTGCAAACTCCACACAGGCAGTCGCCCGAGGTTGGAATCTAACCCAGGTCCCTGGTGCTGTGAAGCAGCAGTGATAGCCACTGTGCCACCTTACTAGACCTGTGTCGTAAGGTTTTCGATTCAAGTATCACTACAGGGCTTCAGCAAACAAATCAAAGCTGACACACCCAGCGCAGTGCTGAGGGAGAGTTGCACTGTCGGAAGGAGCATCTTGAGAGGAAAGTTGAGACACAGGCACCTGCTTGGATTGATGCAAAAAAATCCCGAAGCCCTCTTTTAATGGAGAAGAGGGGAGCTAACCCCATTGCTTGGCCAATATGTCTCCTTTGAACAAGATCAGAAGACAACTGATTATCTGGTGACTAGTGTAATATTGCTTCATGTGTGAGTTTGCTGTGCAATGTAATTCCCACCTTACAACAATGATGACACTTTGAAAACTACTTCATTGGCTTTTCGCTCCGAAAATCAAACTGAAATAAGGTTCAGTTCTTTTTATTGAGGAAGATTTATTTCCAATGAACAATCCTTGCAAATCACTGGAAAACTCAATAAATGTGAACAAGTCAAAGTAGTGTGGATACTGGAAATTTGAAATAAGAACGGAAAGTACTGGAGAAACTCAACAGGTCTAGCAGCATCTGTGAAGAGAGAAACAGAGCAAATGTCTCGTGTCCAATGACTCTTCTTAAGAACTGATTTAGTTTGTCTCAAGAACTTTATGTTTTTATTTCAATGAAAATGAAACTGCCTGAACCTAAAAATATCTGGATATACTCCAATTAGCTAGTGTCTGAGTGATCTGCCATTTGGTTGATATGATTGGCCCTTCACCTTTATTGGTAGGCTCCCCACAATAACATCAACTTGCATTTGTATGGCACCTTTAATGCAATGAAATATCCTTCCTAGAAGCATTATTCAGCTGTATCTGAGGTTTACACACATTAGGGCAGATGCCCAGAAATTTGGCCAAGGAATTAGATGTTAAGGAGGGTCTTAAAGGAGGAGAGATAGGGTGAGAGACAGAAAAGTGCAGGAAGGCAAGGGTTGAGATTTCTGGGGCCCTAGTGGAAATATTTAATACTTTGCTGGCCATAGGCAAATGGCCAGAGGATAGTTAATGTGGTTCCTTTGATCAAGAAAGGTAGCAAGGATAGGCAAGATAATTACAGATCGCTTAGTCTGATGTCAGTGGTGGGGATATTATTAGGAAAAATTCTGAGGGACAGGATTAATCAATGCTTGGAAAGGCTGGGATTGATCAGGGATAGTCAATACAGATTTATTGGGAGGAGACCCTGTCCAACTAATTAATTGAGTTTTTTGAAAAGGTGACTAAATATATGGATGAGGGTAGGGCATTTGATGTAGTTTACATGGACTTCAGTAAGGTCTTTGACAGGGTCCACATGGAAGGCTGGTCCACATTGGATCTAAGGCAAGTTGGCAAACTGGATCCAAAATCAGCTTACAAATAGGAGGCAAAGGGTAATGGTGAAGGGTTGTTTTTGCGCTTGGAAGACTGACCAGCAGTGTACCCCAGGAATCAATACCAGGTACCTTGCTGTTTGTTACATACATTAATGACATGGATCTGAATGTAGAAGGTATAGTTATTAAGTTTGCAGATGACACATAAATTGGTGGTGTTGTTGATAGTGAGGAGGATCGTCTCAGGCTACAGTCCGACATTGATCTGCTGCTAAATTGCAAAGAGCAATGGCAGATGTCATTTAATCCTCATAGGTGTGAGGTGATGTATTTTAGGAGATCTAATAATGGAAGAATTTGCACAATGAATGGTAGATCACTGGGGAGTACTGAGGAACAAAGGCCATAGATCACTGAAGGTGTCAGCGCAGGGAGAGAGGATGGTGAAAAAGCCATACGAGATGCTTGTTTTCATTAGCTGGGTTGTAGAATATAGAAGCAAGGAAGTCTTGTTACAACTTTCTAAAACTTTGCTTAGGCCATAGATAGAATGCTGTGTGCAGTTCTAGTTGCCAAACTATTGGAAGGATGTGATTGCACTAGAAAGAATCCAAAGGAGGTTCACTAGGATGTTGCCTCAGATAGAAAGTCTCAGTTATGAGGAGAGACTTGATAGGCTGGGTTTGCTTTCCTTTGAGCAGAGGAGGCTGAGGGACGATCTGACTGAGGTATACAAAATTATCAGAGACCTAAACCGATTAGATCATGAGAATCTTTTCTCCATGGCAGATATATCTAAGACCAGAGGGTAGAAGTTTAAGGTGAGGAGTAAGTGGTTTAGAGGAGACCTGAGGAAATACTCTTTCATCCACAGGGTGGTAGCAATATGGAACATGCTGCCTGAAAGGGTGGTGGAAGCAGACACTCTCACACATTTTAGAAGCATCAGGATGAGCGCTTAAAATGCCTGGGCAGAGTGTGCTACGGAACAAGTGCAGGTAAATGGAATTAGTACAGTTTGGTGTTTGCTGGTCAGCCTAGGCATAGTGGGCTGAAGGGACTGATTCTATGTAGTGTGGCTCTTTGAAGGGCATTCTGGAGTTTGGACCACAGCAAAATGAAGTCACAGCCACTAATTCGGTTGGCTTCTATTGGTTATATCTCTAAGTGCTTAATGACTTCTCGTTGGCATTTTGCTACCTTTTCTGATTTTGTATTGTACGGTCCCCATTTCCTCATCCTGATGCGATTTTGTTTTTGACTTTGAACTACTCAGGAAATGTGACAGTACAGATTTGAGTGGTGGAAGTCTGACTGAGACAGAAGAGTGAAGACAGCAAATCCAAATTTTGACAAATTATTGGTATATCATATTAAAGTCATGGTGATTTTAAGGTAGAGTTTGAGAACACCCTTGCTGGATGGGAATGGCCTGCAAGATAGATTGCCTGTTTCAGAAACCATGGATGTATTAGCTGGATTAATGGTAAATCTGAATTAATGGTGAATGCCATGGCAGAACAAAAATGTAATTTCCTGCTTGATTGAATATTGAGAATCAGTACAACTGCAAAGGAGGGAACACAATTAACACAATAGTGAAATAGGATATTAGCTCTGACAATATGGATTCTGTATGGGTTGAGTTGAGAAATGCCAAGGAGCAAAAAACACTAGTAGGTGTCATATATAAACCCCTAAACTGCAGTGGTGATGAGGAAAATGGCATTAAAAAGGAAATTAGAGTTGCATGTGATAACAGAATATTGGTGATCATGGGTGATCACATAGATTGGGCAAATCAAATTAGCCACAATGCCGTAGAGAAGAAATTCCTGGAGTGTATACGAGATGGTCTTCTTGACAAATATATGGAGGATCAACTAGGGAGCAGGCTATCTTAGACTGGGTGCTGTGTAATGAGAAGGAAATCATTGCCAATCTAGCTGTGCGAGACCTGTGGGGATGAGCGAACATAACATGATAGAATTTTTTAGCAATATGGAGGGTAAGGTAGTTGATTCAGAGACAAGGGTGCTGAACCTTAATGAAGGAAACTACAAGGATATAAGGCGTGAGTTGCCTTGATAGACTGGGGAGAGAAACTTAAAGGGATGACAGTGGATAGGCAATTGTAAGCTTTCAAGCTCGCGTGGAAGAATTGCAACAGCTGTTTATTCTTGTCTGTTGCAAAAGCAAAATGGGTAAGAGGGCCACTCCATGGCTTGCAATGGAAATAAGAGACAGTATCTGATCCAAGGAAGAAGCATACAGACTGGCTAAGAAAAATAATAAATCTGAGGATTGGGAGCAGTTTAGAATTCAGCAAAGAAGGACCAAGGGATTGATTAAGAAGGGGAAGATAGAGTACAAAAGTAAGCTTGCAGGGAACATAAAGACTGATGCTACGAGATTCTATAAGTACGTGAAGAGAAAGTAATTGGTAAAGACAAATGTAGGTCCTCTACAGACAGAAATGGGGAAATATGTAATAGGGGACAAAGAAATGGCTGAGGTACTGAATGCAGACTTTGGTTCTGACTTCACAAAAGAGGACACAAATCGGATACTGGAATTGTTGGAGGATACAAGATTGAGTGAGAGGAAAGAGCTGAGGGAGATCAATATTAGTAGAGAAATGGTGTTGTGAAAATTGTTGGGATTGAAGGCCGATAAATCCCCAGGACCTGATAATCTACATCCCAGAGTACATAAGGAAGTGGCTTTAGAAATAGTGGATGCATTGGTGGTCATCTTTCAAGATTCTACAGACTCTGGAATATTCCCTGCAGATTGGAGGACGGACATAGTCACTCCAATATTCAAAAAGGGAGGAAGAGAGAAAACAGGGAATTATAGACCGGTGAGCCTAACATCAGTAGTGGGGAATATTCTTGAATCCATTGTCAAGGATTTTATGACAGAGCACTTAGTGGCAGGATCAGATAGAGTCAGCATGGATTTATGAAGGGGAAATCATGTTTGACAAATCTGTTGGAATTCTTCAGCATGGATTTATGAAGGAGAAATCATGCTTGACAAATCTGTTAGAATTCTATGAAGATGTAACTAGTAGAGTTGACAAGGGGGAGCCAGTCAATGTAGTATATTTGGACTTTCAGACAGTGTTTGACAAAGTCTCACATAAGAGATTAATATGCAAGTTTGCAGATGATACCAAATTGGGTGGGATGGTGAACTGTGACGAGGATGCAGAGATCCTACAGATGATCTCGACAGGTTGAGTGAGTGGGCAAATCAATGGCAGATGCAGTATAATTTGGATAAATGTGAGGTTATTCACTTCGGAAGCAAAAACAAGAAGGCAGATTACTACCTGAATGGCTGTAAATTGGGAGAGGGGAGTGTGCAGCAAGACCTGGGTGTCCTTGTGCACCAGTTGCATGCAGGTGCAGAAGGCAGTAAAGAAGGCAAATGGCATGTTGGCCTTCATTGCGAAATGTTTTGAGTACAGGAGCAGGGATGTGTAATTGTAGTTGTATAGGGCCTTGGTGAGACCGCACATGGAATATTGTGCGCAATTTTGGCTTCCTTTTCTGAGGAAGGATGCTCTTGCTTTCAAGAGAGTGCAGCGAAGCTTTACCAGGCTGATTCCTGGGACGGCGGGTCTGAAGTATGAGGAGAGATTGACTAGGTTGGCATTGTTTTTGCTAGAGTTCAGACGAATGAGAGGCGTCTCATAGAGACTTATAAAATTCTAACAGGACTAGACAGGGTAGATGCAGGGAGGATGTTCCCGAGGGTGGGTGTGTCCAGAACTGAGGGTCACAGTCTGAGGATTTGTGATAGATGATTTAGGACGGAGATAAGGAGACATTTCTTCACCCAAAGAGTGGTGAGTCTGTGGAATTCATTACCACAGGAAGTAGTTGATGCCAAAACATTGAATGTATTCAAGAGGCGACTAAATATAGCACTTGGGTGAATGGGACCAAAGGGTACGGGGAGAAAGCAGGAAAAGACTATTGAGTTCGACGGTCAGCCATGATCGTGAATAATGGCGGAGCAGGCTCGAAGGGCCGAATGGCCTCCTCCTGCTCCTTTTGTGTTTCTATGTTTCTATGTTACCACTGTGAAGGTATCCATTTCCTGGAGTATTAATTCATGAATTACTGTGATGTTCTCTTCTTAAGAATGAAGCTTCAAAGAATCCACTCTCACATCAAAGAAAGGGCACTCTTCAAATCCAACGACCCTCTCGAGGTGTTCGATCTTATTTCGCAAGATGTATTGGAATAAATACTGTGAGTTTTACTGATAAAAATCAAAGGCAAAACTAACAAGAATTTGTGGAGCAAGAAGTTTGTATGTTGGGGCTAATTCCAACTTAACTGCGCAGTCAAAATCTTACAGGGTTCTAACAAGCTTCGATCTGACACACAGCCCTCTTATTTTGCATAGAAACCTGTGAGGAGTGTAAAGCAAGAATTTAATTCTATAAGTTTTCCAGAGGGCAGATGTAATGGAATGTTCCCCTTCCCATCGTTTAAAAGATATTTGAAACAAATCTGTTTGTATAATACATGAAATTGTTTAACGTGTTGCACAGCATTTTACCATGCGTTTACTTCTGCGGATTATTTGACTGGTGAATACATCTGACCTGGTGTGATTTCCAGTTTGGATTCTTGATTATTGGTAAGTCTAGCTGCTAGACACTCAGATACTTGATAGGCCATATCCCCGTCTCCTGGATTAGATTTTGCTCATTAACCCTTTTGCCCTCAGATGCCTTCTGATCTGCAGAGTGTTTCTGGAATTTTCTGCTTTTAAACCATTAAGAAGAATGTTGGGTGAAGAGTGAGCAAAATTTCGACAATGGAGACATGCAGACCATTGAATGTTTCTGAACTCTATTTGACTTTCTGTTGCTAATCACAGCATCATACCCATGGAAACAGACCCTTCGGTCCAACTCGTCCATGCCAACCAAATTTCCCAATCTATACTAGTCCCATTTGCCTGCATTTGGCCCATATCCCTCCAAACTTTTCCTATTCATGTACCTGTTCAAACGTCTTTTAAATGTTGTAACTGAACCTGCATTGGTTACTTCCTCAGGCAGTCCATCTCACATATGCACCACTCTATGTGAAAAAGTTACACCTCAGATCCTTTTCAAATCTTTCTCTTTTCACCTTAAAAATGTGCCCTCTAGTTTTGAACTCCCCTGTCCGTGGGAAAAGGCCTCTGCTTTTCACTTTATCCATGACTCTAATGATTTTATAAACCTCTATAGGGTCACCCCTCAGCCTCCTATGCTCCATTGAAGACAGTCCCCGTCTACCCAGCTGCTCCTTATGACTCAAACAGTCCAGTCCCAGTAAAAATCCTTGTAAATCTTTTCTGCACCCTCTCCAATTTAATAATATTCTTTGTATAGCAGGGCAACTGGAACTGTAAACGGTATTCCAAAAGTTGCCTGACCAAAGTCCTGTACAACCTCAACATGCTATCCTAACTCCTATACTCAATGGTCTGAGCAATGAAGGCAGGCATGCTAAATGCCTTCTTAACCACCCTGTCTACCTGTGATATAACTTTCAGAGAACTATGTACCTGAACCCCTAGGTCTCCCTGTTCGACAACACTACCCAGGGCCCTACCATTAACTGAATAAGTCCTGCCCTTGCTTGTTTTACCAAAATGCAATACTTCATATTTATCCAAATTAAACTCCAACTGCCACTCCTTAACCAATTCACCCAATTGATCAAGATCTCTTTTGTAATCTTAGATAACTTTCTTCGCTATAACAAGCATGGGGCTGGATGAACACAGCAGGTCAAGCAGCATCATAGGAGCAGGAAAACTTGACGTTTCGGGCCTAAACCCTTCATCAGAAATGGGGGAGGGGAAGAGGGTTCTGAAATAAATAGGGAGAGAGGGGGAGGCGGATAGAGAACTTTCTTCGCTGTTCACTATGCCACCAATTTTGGTGTCATCTGCAAACTTACTAAACATGCTTCCTAAATTCTCATCCAAATTATTTACATAATGACAAGCTACAGTGGACTCAGCACCAATACCTGCGGTACACCACTGGTCACAGACCTCCAGTCTGAAATGCAATCTTCCACCACAACCCTCTGTTGCCTACCATGAAACCAATTTTGCATCCAGTTGTTTAGTTCTCCCTGAAATCCACGTCATCTAACTTTACTAACTAGTCTACTATGCAGAACCTTGTCAAAGGCTTTACTAAAGTCCATGTACAGCTCTGCCCTCATCTATCATCTTGGTCACTCAGAAAAACTCAATCAAGTTTGTGATACAAGATTGGCCCCGCACAAAGCCATGCTGACTATCCCTAATCAATCCTTGCCTCTCTAAATGCATGTAAATTCTATCTCTCAGAGTCCCCTCCAACAACTTATCCAACACTGATATCTAACTCACCTGTCTATAGTTCCCAGGCTTCTCCTTACAGCCTTTCTTAAATAAAGACACAGCATTAGCCACCTCCAGTCCCCTGGCACCTCAACCCACAGCTGTAAATTATACAAATATCTCTGCTAGGGGCCCCACAATTTCTTCCCTAGCTTCCCACAATGTCCTGGGCTACACCTGATCAGATCCTGGAGATTATCCACCTTTGTGTTTTCTAAGACCTCCAGCATCTCTTCTGTAATGTTGATTGTTTTCAAGACATCAATATATATACTTCAGCGAGTTCCCTTGCCCCTCAGTGTTTTTCTCCACAGTAAAATACTGACGTGAAATATTCATATAGTATCCCTCCCATCTCTCGTGGTTCCACGCATGACCTTGTTGATCTTTAAAGGGCCATATTCTGTCCCTAGTTGCTCACTTGCTCATAGTGTACTTGTAGAATCTCTTTGAATTATCCTTAACCTTATTTCCCAAGGTCATCTCATCTCATTTGCACTCCTGATTGTCTTCTTAGGAATGCCCCTACTTCCCTTATGCTCTTCAAGAGATTAATTTGATTCCAGTTGTCTTACCTGACATATGCCTCCTTCTTATTCTTGACCAGAGCCTCAATATCTTTATGCATCCATCGTTCCCTACTCCTATCAGCCTTATCATTCACTCTAACAGGACCACACTGCCTCTGAACTCTCATTGGCTCACTTTTGAAAACCTTCCAATTGTGAGTCATCCTTTTATCTATGATCGGTCTACCCCAACCAATTTTTGAAAATTCGTGCGTCATACCGTCAAAATTTGCCTTAGTCAAACCTTATGTTTTATGCAAGATGTATCTTTTTTCCATAACTATTTTAAAACTAATAGAATTATGATCACTGTTCCCAAAGTGCTTCTCCACTAACACTTCAGCACTTGCCCTGTCTTATTAACCAAGATAAGGTCAAGTTTTGCCCCTTCTCTATTAAGTGCATTCACATATTGATAAAGAACAATTGATGAGCTTTGTCATGGAACTTTCTCTTTGGCTAAGTCTGCTAGAATCCAAAGTTAGAATAAGGTCTATAACAAAGAAGGTACCAAATAAGGAGCAGGCTTGAGTCACGCACCCCTTTTACACTGCATTTTTCTATAAAAAAACAGAAACGAGAGCTAAAACAAAATCAACAAATTAACAGAAACTCTGACAGATGCAACATCAAAATGCAAAGGTTAAGAGCTGTAGAGGAGATGGAAATGAATTTTCCTGAATTCCTTGTTTCGGAGAGAAGATCCAAAATCAAATGTGTCTTTACATGTAAAGAGAAAACATAGCACAGGTTTTTTAATGCCTCTTAGATTAAAAACAGAAACCAACCAGTCAGACTCTATCAAAATTCAAAGCTGGGCAGTTTTTCAACTCTCAGCATACATAATGCCTCAGCCTGGTCTTGACAAAGTTTCCATGTTGCGATTTACATGTTCAGCCAAATAGTTGCATTTAGACCTTGTGCAAAATCAGTTGATTCTGATTCCAGCCTCAGCCCTATCTTTTTCCCAGTAGCCCTTGACAGTGTTATCTATCAAAATTCTTCTAAGTTTTCTAAATTCAGCCTGCACCACTTGTTAAACTGAAATGGCAGATATCCAGTGGGTGCCTGGAATTATTCTGTATTCTCCCGGCTGGAGAGCATCATTCACAGTCTTAAGCTGGATATTTACAAAGTACTCTCTCTGCAAGCATTGATCTGTGAAGACATTGGAGAACTGCCCCCATTGTGACTTGTATTTCCAAAGCAGTTGATTAAATTCAGATCTTAAAATTTTGAAGTTACATTGAATGATTATTTTCTAATTAGTACTTGTTGTAAAATTATAAATGTGTGCTTTACAGTTGTGATGGTAATTATACAACAAACATTGAGTGAAAGAAAACATCACAGTTAAGGCCATCATCACTTCTAGTGTGATGAACTGCCAAACTCATCTTATGCTCCCCCTTTAGCATCGCAAAGGCATCATTCCTTCTCTGACACCCTGGTCCACCATGCAATTGTTCCCCACTCCTGCTCTCTTTCCCCTGTCATCTTTTCATTATGTTGAAATTCATTTCTAGCATTTTCTGAGAACATAACCTCAGGGTTTGCTCAGTTCGCTCAATAACTGTTTCAAAATGCTTGTAACTTTCAATTCTTGTCAGCAATAGTGGAGGGGCTTATTGTAAGGTTTTCAGTGGATCACTCAGGGCAGCTCAGGGGTCACTAAGAAGGATTATGGTGGTGAGCTGCCCTGAGTGAGGCAGTGAGACAGAGACAGAGTAAGACTCCATGATAGGTGTTCTGCAGTGACCTATGCTATTGAGAAGGCAGCTGAATGTCATCGAGTCTGTGTATGGTCTTAGTGAGGAGTTAACAGCAGTTGGATGTGTCTGTGCTGTCAGAACCTAGGAGGATATTCTAGGGATTAGAGCTAGCAGCTATATGCTGCAAATGCTTCATCCTTATATTTTTTTTTGCCCTGATGTGTTGGGCCCTTCCATCATTCAGGGTGGGGATATTTGTGGAGCCTTCTCCTCTAACATGTTGTTCAATTGCCCACTACTATTCTGGATGTAGCAGGACTGCAGAGCTTAGATCTGATCCATTAGTTTTGGGACCACTTAGCTCTGTCTTTCACTTGCTGCTTATGCTGTTTGGCATGCAAGTAGTCCTGTTTGATAGCTTCACCAGGTTGACACCTCATTTTCAGGCGTGCCTGGTGCTGCTCCTGGCATGCCCTCCTGCACTCTCCATTGAACGAGGGTTGATCCCCTGGCTTGATGGCAACAGTTGAGTGGGGGATATGCCGTGCCATGAGCTTACAGATTGCGTGGGAGTACAATTCTGCTGCTATTGATGGCCCACAGCGCCTCATGGATGTCCAGTTTTGAGTTGCTAGATCTGTTTGAAGTCTGTCCCATTTAGCACAGTGATTGTGCTACACAATACGAAGAAGGGCATTCTCAATGTGAAGGTGAAATATCATCTCCACGAGCACTGTGTGGTGGTTGCTCTTATCAATTCTGTAATGGACAGATGCATCTGCAGCCAGCAGATTTGTAAGGATGAGGTTGAGAATGTTTTTCCCTCTTGTTGTTTCCCTCACCACCTGCTGTAGACCCAGTCTAGCAGCTATATCCTTTAGGACCCAACCAGCTCAAACAGTAATGCTGTTACGCAGCCACTCTTGGTGGTGGTCTTTGAAATCGCTCACAAAATACATTTTGCAACCTTGCCAACCTCAGTGTTTCATCCGAGTGCTGTTCAACATGGAGGAATTCTGATTCATCAGCCGAGGGAGGATGGTCCATGGTAACTAGCAGGAGGTTTCCTTGCCCATGTTTAACCTGAAGCCATGAGACTTCATAGGATCTCGAGTTAATGTTGAGGACTCCCAGGGCGAATCTGTCCTGATTGTATACCACTGTGCCATCACCTCTGCCAGGCCTGCGCTGCCAGTGGGACAGGATATATCCAGGGATGGTGATGGCGATGGTGGTGTCTGGGGTATTGTCTCTACTGTATGATTTTGTGATTATGATTATGTCAGGCTGTTGCTTGACTAGTCTGTGAGACAGCTTTCCCAATTTTGGCACTAGTTATCATATTACTAAGGTTGACTTTGCAGGGTCAACAGGATGGTTCCTCCCATTTTCTCTTCCAAAGTCAATGCCAGGTACTCCATCCGACTGCCTTTCTTTGTTGCGACTTTGTAGTGATTGTTACAACTAGGTGGCGTGCTCGGCCATTTCAGAGGGCAGTTGAGAGTCAACCACATTGTTGTGGGTATGGAGTCACATGTAGGCCAGACCAGGTGAGGATGGTAGTTTCCTTCCCTGAAGGGCATTAATGAACCAGATGGGTTTTTCCGATAATCGACAATAGTGTCATGGTCATCAGTAGATTCTTCATTCCAGATATTGTTACTGAATTCAAATTCCACCATCTGCCATCATGGGATTTGAACCCGGGTCCATGGCAACTTCACCTTACCATTCTGTAAGTTTATTAAATACTTCTTGGGACATGTACAATTTGTCTCTCTCCTCTCTCTCTCTCACACACACATACACACACAAAGTTTCTATTTTTATTGAAATAGTAATTTTTTTTGTATATCACAGCAAAGAATGGCAAATGTCTAAGCACCAATGATATAAAGGGATAGGTGGAAAAAGGCATATAATCATGTTGAATGGCAGGCAGTCTTGATGGGCTGAATGGCTTCCTCTTGTTCTGATATTCCTATATTCTTTGAAATGTGCCACTTTTCCAAAATTATTTGGCTTGTGAGAATGTGGTACAAGTTCAGGAAAAAAATATCCCAGCAGTGTAAGTTGTTGACAGGACTGCTGTATCCTGGAAGACAGATACACAGCAAATGGTTCGAATGTACAATCCAAATTCAGCTGAACATCCCATCTCAGGCCAAAATGATCAAGTTCATGCCTAATTTTTTTCAGCGGATACCAAGGTCTGACCAATAGATTATAAGTTAGGTATGAAAAGCTGTAAAAGACAATTCAAGGGAGGCATTCAATCGCTCTGGCATGAGTCATAGAGGCATAGAATTATACAACACGGAAACAGACCCTTCAGTCCAACACTTCCGCTCTGGCCAGACATCCCAATCTGACCTAGACCCATTTGCCAGCATTTGGCCCATATTCCTCTAAACGCTTCCTATTCATGTACCCAACTAGATGCCTTTTAAATGTTGTAATTGTATCCACCCCCACCACTACCTCTGGCAGCTCATTCCATACGTTCACCACCCTCTGTGTGAATTACATAGTTTTTCACTTGTTTAAACTCTTTTATTAGATATGCATAATTGGAGTTGCTGGGAAAGTAAAAGGTGAATGAAAATATATTGACAACATTTTGGCCAGTTTATCGGAATCACATTGTATAACCACAAAGTGATTATACTCTGTGTCATATTACAGCTGCAGGAAGGGATGGTAGTTTAGCGGTAACAACACTGGACTAGTAACCCCGAACCCCAGGCTAATGCTTTGAAGAAGATGAAAATGGAAATTGCTGGAGAAACTCAGCAGGTCTGGCAGCATCTGTGTAGAGAAAGCAGGGTTAATGTTTTGGGTCCAGTGACCCTTCTTCAGAACAGATAGTCGATAGGAAAAGATCGTATACATGCTGAAGACAATTGGACTCAAAGCTTTACCTCTCCTTTCTAATTATAGATGCTGCCACAGGTGTTGAGTTTCTTCAGCAATTTCTATCTTTGTTTCAGATTTCCAGCATCTGCATTTCTTTCTTTTATTTTAATGCTTTGGAGACATGGGTTCGAAATCACCTGGCCGAGCTGATGAAGTTTAACCATGTTACTGTAGCTTTGTGGTTACCACATTCACTTCATGTGCAATTCAACCGAACTCAGTTCAAAGCTAGGCAGGAACAGTGTCGAGCTTTGCCACATTATGGTAGTCTCCTTACCCCTGAAGGTCCCAGGTTCAAGTCCCAACTACTCCAAAGTGTTGTCACAACTTGTCTGAACAGCTTGATTAAAAATATTGAAACAGCTCAGAGATAAAAGGTACTGCAGATGCTGGAGAATCCGAGATAACAAGCTTGGGGCTGGATGAACACAGCAGGCCAAGCAGCATCATAGGAGCAGGAAAGCTTGACGTTTCGGGCCTAGACCCTTCATCAGAAATAGGTCTAACAGCTCTGTTTGTCATGTAATATGTTAGTAGCATATACATATATACATACATGGGCCACACGATTGCTCACTAATTAGCACTGCTGCCTCTCGGGGACTCAGTTTCCAATCTCAGGTGACTGTCTGCGTGGAGTTTGCACGTTCTCCCTGTGTTCGCAAGGGTTTCCTCCTGCAGTCCAAAGATGTGTAGGTTAGGTGGATGAGCCATGGGAAATGCAGGGATAGAGTAAGGACATGGGTCTCTGTGGGATGCGGTTTGGAGGGTCCATTTGGACTCAATGGGCCAAATGGCCTACTTCCACACTGTAGGGGTTCTAGGTGTTTCTATTCTATAGAGAGAGAATATCCTATTAAGGTGCCAACTACAGGATTATAATTGTGATGAATAATCATATTATTGCTTTATTATGTTTGAAATATATATATATATACACACACACAATGAATTTTCAGTGAAGTGTACATGTTTAATAATTTTCCAGCATAAACAATCAATGCTACACTGATCAAATTCATCAAATGAAGACCAGCAACTTGAATGTTTGGCAAATATTAGGATGGAATTTATAATGTTAAGCAAACATAGAATGTCAAACTTCCACACAGTTCTTCTGGGTTCAAAGAAATGGCAAAGAACTGAATAACATTGCAATCTGGAACACTATTAAAACACTGGACCTCTTGCTTCATTATCTTTAAAAATAATGGATACAAAATATAATATGTGAAGTATGTACCTTGAAAAGTATAATACGATATACACCAGTTCCACATTCCGTTACTAGGCTCGTAGCTTTAAAGGTTTTGACACTTAAAGTGTTCCGCTAAGTACTTTTTGAAAGTTGTGAGGTTTCCCACCTTAACTTCCCTCCCAGGCAGTGTATCCCAGCCCCACCACTCTCTGGGGTGATCTTGGTTGACACTTTAGTTATTCACTTCTCATTTAATGTTGACTGCTTAGAGTCAGTAATTGTGCACTTTAGCAGGACAAAACTAAGTCCACGTCCTATTTTCATTCATTCTTTTTGCTACATCTATCTTTGTTGTTACTTCAGCTGACAACAGGTAGATTTTCTTTTCATCAGTTAAAACTCACACCTAACTACATTCAGGTTCCAGATAGGTTTCTTTTAAATGTGAGTCAATTGAAATATAAGAAAGTCGGTTCTTTCTCTGAGTGGATATTTTCAAAAGCAATTCTGTGTCTACTCCACACTTGGCCAGTACCTATTTAATTGAGCATGGAATGATATTTCCCTACAGAGTCAGATAACTCCAATAGGGGGAGCTCTCTGCACAGATCAATAGATGCAAGTTGATTTCAATTACCAAAAGCAAGGGGATCAACAGGGTCTGAAGTCTCAACATCAGATTATAAATTGTTGATGTGTCTTGTTTTATGTCACTAATATCAACACACATACGTGTCACTTATAAGGCATTTACCCTAATAAAAAAGATTAATCTAGGTGGGTTCCAGTAGATGAGATCTATTATTCAAAGTGTAAAATAAGTGCCAAACAATTGTTGCAACCTTTACTGGTGAATGCAGATAATAGCTGGCTACACTGAAGAAAGAAGTTAGCATAGAAGTATTGGAAGTACAAGATAATATTGTTTTCCAGTGTAAACGGATACCAGTGTTAAACTTGCTTGACACCACAAAATATGGCAATTTTAGAGAATTAGCTGATTTCAGAATCTACTGCATGTTCAGGTCAAATTTTTAATTGTCATCCCAAATTTCTTTCAAAATATCGCGCAAAGTCAATGACTCGGAACCATTCAACAAATGCTTGAGTTAACCTTTGATCATCTTGTCTTGTTGGGCATTGGTGTGATTCACCAGTTTGTAGCTACTGAAATCTTGACATTCACAAATGAATTATAGGTTTGAAAATGGAAAGCACGAAAAATAAACAAAATTCATTTGACCCATAACTGGGATAATCTCTAGAAATGTGTAACTAAGCAAAAAGGTAAGAAAACAAATGGTAAAACAGTTAGGTATAGCACAGACAGAAGGATACAGATTCTAGTGAACCTTTGATTTGACTTATTGTAGTCATGTGTACCAATGTACAGTGAAAATCTTTGTTTTACAAGCGTACAGGCAGATCATTAAACAAAAAGGCATACAGGGTGCTTAGACAGAGCGAGGCATATAAGGTTACAGCAGCACAGGAGGTGCACAAAGCAAGATCAACAATAATTTCAAGTTAGAGAAGTCCATTCATCAGCCTAATAACAGCAGGGAAGTAGCTACAAGAACAAAATTGCTGGAAAAGCCCAGCAGGTCCGTGGCAGCATCTATGAAGGAAAAACAGAGTTAACATTTCGGGTCCGGTGACCCGTCCTCAGAAGCTGTTCTTTAACTTGTTGATGCATATATTCAAATTTCTGTGTCTTCCACCTGACCGAAAAAGTTGAATAAGAGCATTGCTGGGGTGGGACGGGTCTTTGATGATGTTGGTAACCTTTCTGCAGCAACGAGAAGTGTAAATGGAGTCCATGGATGGAAGGTTGGCTTCTGTGGTGGTCTGGGCTGTGCACACAACCTTTTGTAGTTTCTTATAGTGCTGGGCAGAACAATTGCCATACCAGGCCTTTGCGCACCCAAATAGAATGCTTCCTATGGTGCATCTGTAAAAATTGGTGAGGGTCCTACAGACATGCTGAATTTCTTAAGCCGCCTGAGGAAGAAGAGGCATTGTTGTGCCTTCTTGACGGTTGCATCTATGTGGGAAGTCCAGGAAAAGTTATTGGTTATTGTCACTCCTCGAACTTTACTCTGTCATCGCTGTCAACCTCCACGCTATTAGTGTAGATAGGGGGGCATTTCCTCTTCTTGCTAGTTTTATTCCAATGTTAGGCAATTACAAGTAGACATTGCTACGAAAATGGTGATAAACAGAGGGAGTTTGCACAGGTTGACTTTACTAAAGTTATATGGATTTTATTTGTTTTATAAATAATATGTATAAATAATATGTTGATAATCAACTTCTGTCTGATTTTAATATTTGGGATGTTCATAGGCTAAAGTGACTCTTAAAAAGGATAAATACCGACCTAATACGGCTGTCGTAATCACCAGAATATGTTGAGTTAAGCTCCTGAAACCATTAGCCAATAAGGATCAGTCTGACCTGAAATTAACATCATTATGAAAGGCATTGTAAATCAACTTGGCATTGCTGGTTGACTTAATCCATTCTGGAAGTTACTGATTGGGATGAGAATCATCAGCAGATGACTTGGAGCTAGTGTCTGGAAAATACATTCAACTTTATTTCAATGGATGCTTTTGAGCAGCAAGAATAGATTTGTAAGTAAGACGAGAAGACCGTCTCTTTGCTTATGTCTCTAATCAATGCTAAAGTCATTGACAAGTGAGAAAACAATTTGTAACAACAACCATTTGAGAAGAGGTGAGGCAGTGACCTAGAGATATTATTGCTAGGCTATTGACCAAGTTTATGTTCAGGGGACTTGGATTCAAATCACGCCACAGTGACTTGTGGAAGTTGAACTCAATAAAAATCTGGAATTAAGAGTCTAATGATGACCATGAAACTGTTGTCAATTGCCAGGAAAAGTCCATCTGATTCACCAATGTTCTTTAGGGAAGGAAGCTACCATCCTTACCTGGTCTGGCCTACATGTGACTTCAGACTCAATGTAGCAATAAATACTGGTCTAGCCAGCAACAACCACATCCACTGAATGAATTAAATAAAACAAAACTGAGGGATAGTTACAAACCTGCTACTGGTGATGAACGAGACACAGTGGGAAAGAAACTGGGACTTAGATCATTCTCAGAGATCTAATAACTTTAGACTGCAATGGTCTTTAACTTCCTGTTAGGTTACGTGTCTTCACTGCCATTCTTTTGATGCTCATATTGTGTCGGTGTTTGTTGTTCTGTTTTTCACAAGTGAGTAAGCAATAAAATCCCACTTTCTTTCTCTCTCTAGAAGACCTTACAATTTGACTTCTTCACTTTGAAGTCAATTGGACAGAGAGAAGAGTGGAACCAAAACCATCGAAGTAAGGGTAATTATGAGCGCATAAAAGCAGAGCTAACCAAAATTGACTATCAAATTAGGTTATCATCAAGAGAAAATGCAGTGACAGACATTTAAAGACATATTACAGGATAAACAGAATGGTTACATTGCAACGACAAAGAAAAATTCCAAAGGGAAGACCCACCATCCATGATTAACAAAAGAATTAAATATAGTATCAAAATTAAAGAAAAAGCACACAATGGAGTAAGTATAAAAGGGTTATTTAATAATTGGCCAGATGCATTTAGTTGCGTCCACGGAGATCAGTATGGGGCCTCAACATTTTATAATTTATATAAACGATTTAGATGAAATTATTTTAATGACTTGTTTGAAGGAACTGTAAGAATTGTTGCTAAATTTGCTGAAGGCACAAAAATCGGTTGATAAGTGAGCTGTAATGAAAACATATGAAGGCTATAAAGGGATGTATGTAGTTTAATTAGTTGGAAAACTATTTAGCAAATTGAGTATAATGTGAGAAAGTGTAAAATTATTGACTTTGGCAAGAAGAATAAAAAAGAAGGATATTGTCTGAATTGTGGAACTCTGAAGTGCAGAGGGGCCTGTGCATCCTCGTGCAAGATTTGCAAAAGGTTATTATAGGGGCACAACAAGGAATTAGGGAAGCTAATAGAATATAATGGTTTATTATGAGGGAATTGAGTACGAACGTAGGAAGGTTATTCTTTCATTAAAACAGGGCATTGGTGGGACCACAATAGAGCATTGTTTACAGTATTGATATCTCTAATTAAGAAAGAAGTAAATACATTGGGAGCAATTCAGAGAATGTCTACTAGAATAGTATCTGGAAAAGGCCCATTATCTTATGAGGAATGATTCGACAGCTAGGCTTGTGTCTGCTGGAGCTCAGAAGTATAGAAGGTGACGACTGAAAACTATGATCGTGAGTGGTCTTGATAGGGTGATGTGGAAAGGATATGTTGTTTTATAGGCAAAATATGAAACTAGGGGTTATGGTTTAAAACAAAAGGGTCACCAATTTAATGCAAAGATGAGGAGATATTCTTTTTTATGTGGGTTTTGAGTCTTTGAAACTTTCTTCCTCAAGAGGTGCTGGAAGCAAAGGCATTGAATGTTTTTAAGGCAGAGGTAAGTAGATTCTTGATAAGCAAGGAGGTGAAAGTTTATTATGGGTGGATGGGATTGTGAAGTGGTTAGATCAGCTAGATCTTAATGAATGGTAGAGCAGGCTTGAGGGTCTGAGAGTGCAACTCCTGCTCCTAATCATATGTTTATAGGACAGATTTCTCTATTAGTTCTACTATCTAAACTTCTTGTTCTAATTTTCTGCATCCCACAAGAGTTGGGACTGAGTGTAGGAGTCAGAAAAAGTGAGACCACAGGATTGGAAATTTGAATTTCCCTCAGAGAGTCCTATACAAACCTCTCAAAGTGGCAAAGATTTTCGTGTTAGGTTCAACTGGATCACTCCTGTGGCATCAGGTGACCTATTGATAAGTCTGAAGGAAATCAATGTTTTCGTTCCCCACTATTTTCATTGGGTTAACATGGTTCTGGATGTCTTTGAAAAGTCCTCCAAGAAGAAGGGTTCAGAAACCTTGGGAGAAACTTGCTGAAGACTCAGTAAGATTCTGGTAGGTAAGTGTTAAATGTTTTGATGTTATAATTTAGATATGTTTTTACTACAATGATTGATAATAAGACTCTTGTGCTGCAAAGTGAATTTGACCATTATATTGGCCAGCATTACATAAGTTTTAGGGTGCATTAACGCACTTTTCACAGTGGGGTAAGAAAACAATGCACTTAGTTTTTGGGCATTCCAGTATCATGATCAGAAGTGGTTTAAGCATCAACAGTTGTTTTAAGTCCACAACAAAAAAAAAGGCTTGCTGCTATAACTTGGGCCAATAAAATACTCCCTGTTGCTGAAATACGTTAAGTGACAGCTCATCTTTTGATCAGGTTAGATAAAAGACAAAAACAATTGTTCTTTCAGTTTCAATAAGGTCTATTGTCTGGAGCTGCAATGGTTTCTTTTGACGGAGCCTGTTGTGAATGCTTGGCTTGGTTTCAAAAAGTTTGATAGCACCCAGCTCAACAAATAGTTGTTTGTGCATTTTGATGGATAATTTAAAGAAATTATCAATCATTCATGTGGTTTTAGAATGTATGCTTGTTTATTTTGACAACTTAATGACGACTTGATGAGATTTATCTATTTTAGTTAGGTCTGGAGACTATTTTTGTGTGATATGAATGGTAGTGTTTTTGACTGATAAATCTATTAGATTGTTAGAGCAGAGATGAGGGTGCTTGGGACACATGAGGGAACATAGTGTGGACATAGAAATGTGAGCCACCATGAGCAGGGCAATGTGGAAATTGGAAAGCAGAGAGATGTGATGGAGCTTGGAGATAGCATCTGGCTGGAGGTCATAAGGGTTACAATGCAGAGAACTAACCTGATGTCCCTGAGAACTGAGGTGGAGCTTCTAACCAGCCCGCCTTTGTACTGATACTCCTTTAGTGTCACCTACCTCTCTAATGAGGCTTCAGAGATGAACATTGATCAGCCATTTCTTTAGCTGATGAAAATATGATGGATATGGGTTTGAGTTCATGAAGTCAGAATCAGCATCAGCTAGCATTTCTGGGGCCTCAGAAGAATATCCAGCTCCTTGTCTCTCAATGGCGTTCAGTGTTGGAGTCATCAGTTGAGCTGGAAATCTGCTTAAATAGATTACGTTTGTATAGTGTGAGTTAAAATTTCTACATGCATATTCAGACTAGGCATGTAAATCTTAATTGGATTGTATCTTGTCCACGTTAAATGAGTTAAGTAATATTGGCATGACATTGACCAGTTTGAAGTCCATATAAGTTGGGAGTTGGGACCCAAGGTACAAAATCAAATCCACATTATCCTCCTATCAAAACTACAGTCTTCCATTGGACAACCTGGACACTTTGTAATTCACTACATCCCTGTTGACGTAACACTGAAACAAATGCAAAATGTTGGATATATGAAGTAACTAAAAAGTGCTAGAAATACTTGGAAAGTTCAGGCAGCATTCGAAATACGATGAATGAAATGCATGTTTCTGATAAAGAACCTTTCATTCTGTTTCTCTGTCCGTGGATACTGCCTGACCTGCTACATACTTTAAGAATTTTTCTGTCTTCATTTTAAGCAAAACCTATGTCTACATAAAGTATAAATTGTGCACAATGATCTCCTTAAAGTGGTCATATGACGTTGCTTGTTTGATTTTTGACTTAGGAGCTGCAGCCTTGTTACATTGTCTGAAATTACCTCACATTGATGAAAAATTCATTGTATAACTGGCCTTTATGACCTCAAACCATTATTAAAATATCCCCACTGATTTTTTTTAAAAATTCTGCGTTAGGCATGAAAGAAGTAAAGGCACCTACTTACCATGCAATGGTGACCTAAACTGACCCATTCCTGAACAGCAATCATCACAGTGATTCAGGAGATCACACGAATCTCAATGCAACCTGGCCCAAACTATTGTCTATGGGTCAGGTCACTCGTATGAACCATCTCTGGATTAGAGCACAGAGACATTGATTGATAGTCTGCCATTCACAGTGAGAAAATGTATATCAGTCGATTTGAGATCAGTTCAATCTCTGGCAGTGTCTCAGTGGGACTACACAAGCTCACAGGATTTGAAAACCTCTTTATTCATTAAAACTGAAAGCAGACCCGGCTCTTGTGCAATTTGTGTTCCATCCCTGCAGCATTTCAAGAAATAACTGTAGCCCAGGAATGACTGCTACTGATTTTAGCCGGCAAACGCTTAGTATGTTCACTCAACAGTGCCCCATTTTCTGTGTGAAATAAACAGATTAATCAGAGCTCTGCTGGGCAAAAACAGAACCAGCTTTAAAAATTTGAGATGGTTTAGGAAGTTGTGTTGAACTGAATTTTAAAATTGTGGCATCCTTTTTGTCCATTATCATATAATCCCTCCAGTGTGGAAACAGGCCATTCAGCCAACAAGCCCACACTGCCCCTCCGAAGAGCATCCCACCCAGACCCATTCCCCTAACCCTGCATTTTCCCATGTCTAACCCATCTAACCGAAATATCCTTTGGTACAATGGGCAATTTAGCATGGCCAATCCACCTAGCCTGCACATTTTTGGACTTTGGGAGGAAACCGGAGCGCCCGGAGGAGACCCACGCAGACACAGGGAGAATGTGCAAACTCCACACCGTCACCCGAGGGTGGAATTGAACCCGGCTCCCTCGTGCTGTGAGGCAGCAGTGGTAACAACTGAGGCCCCCCCACCAAAGAGAAGCAGGACTAAGGTTTTGAGTATGTTAAGATTTTTGTTCAGAACTCAGATTTCCTGGATGTTAAAGAATGACTAGGCTCTCAGGTGAGCTTGTGAGATGGATATTTTTGAGTTTGAACGATAAGTCATCCAGCAGAAAGTTATTTCAAATCTGCAAATTAAGGAAACGTAGTCGGCAGGATTTGAACCTGTGCCAGGAAACCCCAATGGATTTTAGATCCATTGCCTTAACCACTCAGCCCCAACAAAGGGGCTAATTAGTAGACAATGAAATGAGATATGAATTTAAAACTCTCCCTCAGCTGACAGAGTCAAAATGGAGCTTTCACAGGCATTGGTGGAAGATCGTTGTTTATCAGAGCGACTTTCTTTATGCCTGCGTTTTGATATTTGTGTGATTTCTAGCTATGAAGAGGCATCAGGACTGAGCATCAAACCACCTTCACCCATTACATACCCCCAGCACCAGCTCAGGTCATTGGATATTGATTAGCAATTGGAGGGAATTCTGTTGGATAAAAACAAAGTGCTGAAAGAAATCAGCAGCTGGAGAGAGAATTGAGTTAATGTTTGGAAATGTGGCAGGTTTAACATTGTGAGGAAGTGTAAGTGAGGTAGCTGTGTAGTAATATTAATAAATTGCATCCCCCTGGAAGTGGAGACAGAAGTCAAGGAATGGGAGGGAAGAAGGAAGCATTAAAGACGGACTAGGTGACGTTCAGAAAATGGTGGAAATTGGAAGAAATATTAATTAATTTTCCATTTCCAGGCAAGAACAGGAAGTGCCTCTGTCAGAGTCATTGATACAACCAGGAAAAAAGTTGTAAGAGGGGCCTAAATGAGACTGGAACAAGAAACGGTTCGCATTGCCCCCCACAAAGTGTAGGTACAGAGAAATTGGGACAAGTTAAAGAGGAGATTGTCCAATAGGAGATCAATTTCACCCTGGCAATGGGCGAGGTAGACAAGATCTTCCATTTCCTGACTGGGAATCGAACCCGGGAAGCCGCTGAATCCTAATCACTAGACCACCAGGTAGAAGAGATTTGTTTGGGCCTGCATTTGAATAAGAAGCAAAGAGCCCCTCGAAAGTCCCGGTCAAGCATGGAAGTGTAGAGGGATTGGACACTCATAGTCAGAATCATACAGCACAGAGCAAGGCCCTTCAGTCTACTTGTCCATGCCAAACAGGTTTCCCAAACTAAACTAGTCCCATTTGCCTGTGCTTGGTCCATATCCTTCTAAACCTTTCCTATTCATGTATCTGTCTGAATGTCTGAAATGCTGTACCTGCATCTACCACTTCCTCTGGCAGTTCATTGCACACATGAACCACGCTCTGTATGAAAACGTTGCCCCTCAGGTTCCTTTTAAATCTTTCTCCTCTTACCTTAAAAATATGCTCTCAAGTTTTGAACTCCTCCACCCTAAGGAAAAGATCTTTGCTATTCACCTTATCATTGTCCCTCATAACTTTATAAACCTCTATAAAGTCACCCCTTAATCACCCATGCTCCAGTGAAAAAAAGTCCCAGCGTATCCAGCCTCTCCTCATAACTCAACCCTCCGGTCTCGGCAACATCTTTGTAAATCTTTTCTGCATCATTTTCAATTCAGTGGTTAGGACCAGGAAACTGGAAGTTGTCGAAATGACATAGGGAATCATTGGAATTATGAATGTAAGCGGGAAGAACCAGGGCAGGAGAAAAGATAGAGCCATGATTGGAATAGCTAAGGTCAGTGAGCCAGGAAGTGGTTGGAATGATTGTCCTGCTAGGGCAACCCTGTGGAAACATTGAAAGATTATAACTCAGAAAATGGCCATTCAGCCCAATGTGTCTGTACCAGCCGTATACTAGCAATCCAGCCTAATCTTACATTCCAGCATTTGGTCCATAGCTCTGCAGTTACAATCAGTGTTTTCTTCTGTGTAGGGGGACAGTTGTATAATGGTAATAACAGTGAATGAATACCGAGTGTGGCAACACTGAACAACACTTTTCGCTGTATTTATAATAAATACTCATGACAATAAATCCAATCAAATTCCAGAACCACAGGCCAATGTTCTGGGTTAAATCCCCTCATGCCAGATGGTGAAATTTGATTTCAGTAAAATTTGGAACAAAGAATTGGTAACTATTATTGGATATTATGAAAAGCTTAATGTCATATAGGGAAGGAAATGTGCTGCCTTTACCTGGTCTGGTCTACACATGACTACAGGCCACAGCAATGTGGCTGACTCTTAGCTGCCCTCTGGGCACTTAGAAATGGACAATAAATTCTGACGTAGTCAGTGATAACCACAGACAATTAATTAAAAGAAGAGAAAAAATACAGAGGAGGTAAGAGGGAGCTGTTTGGGATTGGGTGAGAATAGGTTAGGAAGCTATGGAGGGAAGATATTCAGAGGAGATATGTTTAATAACAGTTCAAGAACTCTGGTTAACATTCTGTTTTCCATTCTAGGTTATGAGCCAGTACTGCTACTTCCATCATAACTCAACTGGGAATGACTAACTGAATGAGCCAAGGCTTGAACCCAGAGCCCTCTTGATCTCTGCAGCTTGGTGTATCACATCTGCAAACATTTTTTTACTTTGAAGCAGCACTGTATTATGGAAATTTAATCGCTTCTGTGATGAGTAGGTTTTTAAAGCAATTTTAAAGCAGCATTTTGATGACATTTCTGAAAGCTGCAATATAAATATTTGCAAAGTGGCCATTTTGAGTCCTAATTCCCTGATGTGTGCAGAAAATGTCTTACAAACTAGTTGTCAGGATCCAACAGCATTTGTATCACAAAGCAATGGAGACTAATAAATATTACCGTATTTGTAAAAGCTGAAAATTATTGATCGACACCAAACTTCATAAGAAGTATTAAATTAGCGCGTTAATATAATAAAGGAAATCAATGCTTATTGTTTTCTTTTTTAATTTAGGAAATGTATTTATTCTTCGAACAAGATTGTGAAGTCAGCTTAATAATTGATGTAAATGACAATCATGAAGAGAATGTTCTGGGGTCACCAGGATTTCATTAAGTTGGTGACATCGCATGGGGAGGGGGGGGTGGAAAAACTATGTTGACACAATCAGAATTCATTCTTCTTATTAATTGCTTATCCACAGAAACAGTACCAAGCAAATTGCATCAAGGTCTCACATCTTTAAGGTGTAAAGGTCTGGATAAAAGAGAATTATGTAGGGAAGGGCCAAGGGGATTGAAACAAACTGGACAACTTTTTTTAAAGAGCTGACATACGGTTGATGGGCTGAATGGCTTCCCTATGTGCTTCCTGTGATTCTGTAATACTAGAATAAGCTTTAGCTGCATTCTTTATTAACTTGTACAAAGGAACATATGAATCATAGAGCCATGCAGCTTGGAAACAGGTCCTTTGGTCCAATCAGTCTATGCCACTCATAATCCCAAACTGAACTAGTCCCACCTGCCTGTGCTTGGCCTATATTCCTCCAAACATTTCCTCTTCATATACTTATTCAAAAGTCTTTTGAATGTTGTAATTGTATCTGCATCCACCGCTTCCTCTGGAAGTTCATACCACACAGAACTTTTTAAAATCTTTTCCTCTCACCTTAAAAATACACTACTCATTTTGAAATCCCCCACCTTAGGGAAAAGACACTGCCATTCACCCCTCATGATTTTACAAACCTCTATAAGGCCACCCCTGAACCTCCTACATTTCAGCAAAAAAAAATCCAGCCTCTCCCCATAACTCAGTCTCCATTCCCAACAACATCTTGGTGAATAAATTCCTCACCTTCTTCATCTTAATGATATCCTTCCTATATCAGGGCAACCAGAAGTGCACACAGTACTCAGAAGAGGTCTCACCAAAGTCCTGTACAACCGCAATGTAACATCCCTACTCCTATCCTCAAAAGTCTAAGCAATGAAGCCAACTGTGCTAAATGCTTTCAGGAGCAAAAATAGGCCATTCAGCCCCTGCTCTTCCATTTAGTAAAGTCTTTGCTGGTATGATTGCAATTTCAAATTCACATTCTAACCTGCCCATGATAACCTTTCAAACCCTTGCTTCGCAGGAATCTATCTCCCTCTGCCTTTAAAGTAGTCAAGGATTCTGTTTTCACCACCTTTCAAGAGAGTATTCCAAAAAATCTCAACCCTCTGACAGAAAGAAAATTCACCTAATCTCTGTTTTAAAGTTAGTCTATAAAACATGGAAGCAAGACATTCAGCCCATTGAATCTGCTCCATCATTCTCAATAAGATCACAGCTAATCTGATAATCATCACTTTCTTGCCTTTTCCCCAGAAAGCTTGATTCCCTTACTGATTAAAAATCTCTCTCAATCTTGAAAATCCTTAATGAAGCAGCCTCAATAGCTCTCTATGATAAATAATTCCACAGATTCACTGCATTGTGAAAGAAGAAATTCCTTCTCACCTCTGCCTTAAATGCGTGACCATTTTTCTGAGATTATGCTCTCTGATTCTAAACTGTCCCGTTCCGCATCAAATATCCTAGGAATCTTATATATTTCAAAAAGGTTGCCGCTTATTCTTCTATATTCCTATACTTACGGGCCCAATCTACTCAACTGCACTGGTCAGGTAATGCAATCATCTGGATACGTGATCTTTGCCATAATGAGCTGTGTCAATAGCCCTCAGTACGCTGCCCTCTATTACCACTGCATTCCTACATTCTCAGCCATCTGGACCACAGTGGCCACCCCTATAGCTCTCACTGTCATCCAGAAAAAGCTGAAAGAAACTCGAAGTTGTTGCATATTCCAAAGGTTGAGACGCCTGCATTCCTCTCCTCTGGGTCTCCTTACATCCCTCACTCATAGTCACTGTTTCTGTTCACTGAACACTGACCAAGTTAAATGACCCGTGAGGCCATGAGATAAAGGAGCAAAAGGAGACCATCTGATCCATCAATTCTGCTCCACCATTCAGTGAGATCATGGCTAATCTGATAATTGTCAACGTCACTTTTTTGTCTTTTTGATCATAATCCTTGATTCCCTTACTTATTAAAAATCTGTCGCTCTCAGCCTTGAATATACTTAATGACCCAGACTTGACTGTTATCTGCAATAAAGAATTCCACAGATTCTCTCCCCTCTGAGAGAAGAAAATCCTCCTCATTTCTGCCCTAAATGGCAGGCAGGATAGCTCAGTTGCTAGCACAGCAGCAGGGACCCAGATTCAATTCCAGCCTCGGGCAACTGTCTGTGTAGAGTTTGCACATTCTCCCGGTGTCTGCATGGGTTTCCACTGGGTGCTCTGGTTTCTTCCACCATCCAAAGATGTGCAGGTTAGGTGGATTGGCCATGTTGAATTGTCCCATTGTGTTCAGGGATGTGCAGATTAGATGGATTAGACATGGGAAATGCAGAGTTACAGGGATAGGGTAGGGGGTTATATTTGGGTGGGATGCTCTTTAGAGGGTAGGTGTGGATGTGATGGGCTGAATGGCCTGCTTACACATTCTATGAAAAATATGCACCTTTTACTCTGCAATTATGCCCTCTGACCCCAGACTGTCCGACAAGAGGAAATAACCTCTTCATATCTATCAATTCCTGGAAGAATCATGTATGTTCCAATAAAGTAGCATTTCATTCTTCTCAATTCCAGTGAGTACAGTCTCATCCTATTCGATTCCATCTCTTAAGAAAACCCCCCCATACCTGATATAAATTTAGAGAACTTTCTCTGGACTGCTTCCAATGCCAACATACCTTTCCTTAGATAAGAGGTCCAAGACTTTTCACAATGTCTCTACATGTGGTCTGACTAGTACCTTGTGTAATTTTAGCAAGACCTCTCTATTTTTATGCTCCATTTCCCTGAAATAAAAGCCAATAGTCCATTTGCCTTCCTTATTACCTCTTGATCTTTGGTGCTAGTTTTTTGTGAATCTACTGTAACAGATATGATCACCTCCTGGTATTAAATAACCACGTAACATGCCCACTCCCTGATGCATAACTGTGCCTGCAGTTCAGCTTTCAACTCATAAGGTCTGAGTGGAAGATGCTCAAACTTCAAATAGGGAGATGATGGCCTAGTGTTGTTATCACTGAACTGTTAATTGAGAAACCCAGATAATCTTCTGGGGACCTGGGTTCAAATCTACCATGGCAGATGGTGGAATTTGAATTCAATAAATATTTGGAATTAAGAATGACCATAAATCCATTGTTGATTGTCAGGAAAACCCTTTTGGTTCACTAAAATCCTTTAGGGAAGGAAACTGCTATCTTTACCTGGTCTGGCCTACATGCGACCCCAGACCCACAGCAATGTAGCTGACTCTTAAGAGCCCTCTGGGCAATTAGAGATGAGCAATAAATGCTGCCTGCCCAGAGATGCCCTCTTCCCGTGAAGGAATAAAGGGAAAAGAGCCCATGTTTGCTTTGGACAAAATCGACATCCTGGAATTCCCACTTACTCCATCTAATGCATTACGTGTCCAGGCATCATTTATACATTCTAAAAAACTAATGAATTATTGTATTGATCTCTATTTGTAGCTATATTTGTATGCATTTTATTAATATCATGATCTGCTATAGTATTTTGAACCGTAGGATTAGAATATGCACTACTCACTTACCAGATATAATCACCTAATCACCAGCTTCTCCTCATATAGCAGAATTGGAATCAATTCCTGGAGTATGCAAAAGCCTAAGCAAAAGCCACAGACCCTGCCCTGCCCCCAATTACTACCTGAATTACTTAACTCTGGCACTCTGTCCTAAGTTGCGCTGAGATGGCTAGTTTTATTAATTCCTAAAACAAAAGGTCTATATGATTTGCTCAATGAGGACCATGTTTCAGCTGGTTCTTATTTAAGATGCTCTTTCCTTGGAAGCCTTGAAGGAAACCTGTTTAAAGTTGGCAAGTGCAAGTTTCTGTTTTATGTCAGCTGCAAACTACAAACTAAGTTAGATCTGTACAAATTAATAACTTAGACCTTCTTCCCCAACAATCAAATGCATTCAGTCTTGACCAGTTTTCCTCACTCTATTGATGCTCACAGTTCTGAGCAGTGTTGTGTGCAAAATCACTTCCTGGCTATTGTTATGTTATATTAAAATGGACTGCAGATCTGTACCTGTAGCCTGATTCTTTCATCACCTGCTGCATGTGCGTGTTTACATGCAACGTCTGGTGTAAAAGGACGCCCAGGTCTCATTGCAATTCCCATTTTCCAACCTATCACCATTCAGATAATAATTTGCCGTTTTGTCTTTGTTGCCAAATTGGATGACCCCACATTATCCTTCCTCTGCTGTGCATTTTCCCACACTCAATTTGTCCAAATCATACTGAATCAGCTTTGTATCCTTTTCACAGCTCATCTTCCGACCCAACTCTGTATCATTCGCAAAATGTTTATTTCTCTCATCTAAGTTACTAAAGCATGTTGTGATTAGCTGGAGTCCAAACACCGATCACTCCAGTAACCTATTAGTCACTGCCTGCATTTTTATTCTGACTTAAATATTCAACATCACCTCCAGATTCAATATTTTTCCACGGACCCAACGAAGAGGCAAGGGTTTGACCAGAACTGAAGTCTGTGATTTGCCATTCAGCCTGACACGTCCCCTGCTTTCCAAAGGATAGTCCAGAGACAACTCAACTAATGGTCTCATATGTTTATCTCTAGTTGTAAAGATTACAAGGAACCTGAGATGAGACCGGAGATGGAAGAAGAGGAATGGAAGCAGTACACTGGTCACCTGTAGAAAGGTGTATGGCAGACAGTTTAACATAATGCAATGAGGGTTGCACACTCTATATATACTCCACCAATCTCACTTGTCTTGGCTGAAGCTTAATTAATGGTGTACTTTTGTCTGTCTTACACTCCGAACTGTCCTGAGCAGATCGCAAGGCCATAGAGAAACATGCCAGATATACAGAATGGTTACAATACATTCTGCCCATACTGCCTATGTTGGTCCTCCAAAAGAGCAATTTACCTGGTGCCACTCCCCTGCTTTCTCCTCATCATCCTGCACCTTCTTCCTTTTCAGTTAATAATCCAATTCTCTCTCACACACCTCAGTTGACACAGACTCCATCACGCTTAAATGCAGTACATTTGAAAGCACAAACGCTTGTCGCCAGAAAGAATTTTTGCCTCATTTTTTGCCAACTGTCTGAAATCTGTGCCCTCTGGTTTTCGATCCTTCCAGTAATGACAACAGTTTTCCCAATCTAAACCCATCAAATTCTGCTTGACCTTCTTTTCTCAAAGGAGAACAACCCCAGCATCTTCAATCCATCCATCTCACTGAAGCTCCTCATTGCTGGAACCATTCTCTTGACAGGGCTTAAAACTACTGGAAAAATACCCAATTTGACAATTCATAGGCTACAACAGCTGTGACTGGGAGCTGCAAGAAGATGCATTGCTCTCTGAGCCAAGGATACAATCCCTTGTTTAACAAACATGAAACATTTATCATATTAAATTACAGTCAGAATGGTTAATGTATGGATTCCACCTGGAAGTCTGGAAAGAATTCTTGGAAACTCCTCAATGCAGACATCACAAACCCAGACCACCATGGACGTTTCCAGGGATACTTCTCCAACTAATTAGAAGGCCCACTTAGGGCAAATTACTGAACCATGTAAGACTTGCCCAGCAGCCTACCCCATGCAGGGCTTTTATTAAGTTAAGAGATTTTGAGCCAGTGTTTAAATTCTGTTAATTGTATTGTTGGGGTTAAAGGTAAACAGAGGAAGTTATTGATTAAATACATTGGATACTTACAGCAAAGAGCTGTTCCCATTTAGGGATTTGATGTAGAGGGTGTTGCTTGAGCCATTTGGCACATACAGGCGAATACACCTGCAGTCTAAGCAGGTTCATGGACACTCAGGCTACCTGCCTTTCTGTGGCCTTGAGGAGTCTAAGTTCCATATCTGTGAAGGATGTGTGAGGTTGCAACTCCTCTTAATATTTGAAAGGCCGCTCCTTAACCTTTCGCTACATTTTAGCTGCTGTGATCCTGATATTTGGCAGGGGTGTGGGCAAATTGAAGAAATTTCTCATGTGCCTGTTTCTAGTTAAGGTAGCAAATAACAAGACCAAACAATGGACTGTGGAGGAGCTTGTCAGATTTGATGATCTTCCTCCCTTCTGTGTTTTTGTTTATGTTGTGGGATGTGGACGTTACTGTCTAGAACAGCATTTATTGCACATCCCTAATTGCTGCTTCAACTGATTGGCTTGTTAGGGTCATTTCAGAGGGCTGTTAATAGTCAACCACATTGCTGTGTGTCTGGAGTAACAAGTGGGCCAGATCAGGAAGAATTGGCAAATTTCCTTCATGAAAATCCATTCAAGAACCACACGAAACTTAACAGCAATCAACAATGGCTACATGGTTGCCTCGAAGCTACATTTTAATTCCAGAAGTTTATGATTTAGAATTTCACCATCTGCCATGGTGGGATTTGAACTCATGTGCCCCAGAATGTTAACCTGGGTTTGTAACGCACTGATAATAGCACTAGGCCATTGCTACATACTGTGGTAAGTATGTGCTTTTCACTGATATGTTTGAGTTCTGTATTTAGCAAACACCACAGGAGCTGGAATACATTATCTCCCCTACAGATATTCTCTTAAAATGTGTTTATGGCCCTTTAAAGTTTTGAATTTTGCAACTTCTTAGGGTCTGTCATTTTTTTATTATTGGATCATGGAAAGTGTATGAAAAGGAATTAGCTTTAGCTCCACCTTCCTAAACTTTGGTCACCCCATGCAGAGGGGTGTCTGGGAAAATGGGAAGACCTTCTCTTGGATCTCCTCCTGGGCTTGGTCAAAGTGGACAACGACTTGTCCAGGCAGCAGACCATGGAGGGTGCCTTTAGACCGGATTACTTGCCTACCTTTTGTCATTACAGCCCCACACAGTTGACACAGGAGAGGGAGCATGTTGAGTCCACAAATGCAGTTGATGCCTGACAAGGCCAATGACTGCTGCAAAGACAGTATCAAGTCCCTCCCAAATCACATTTTAATTCCTACCTTGCAAAGTTCCTTTGAGTTGATTTCTTTATTGCAGTTCCCCTTTAAGGGTTAGTTAACTGGTTAATTTTGTTCCAATACGCTATTGGTTATCGCTGATTTTGAAAAGGGTTTATAAACAGATGGGGAAATACCATTATTGCTTCCTCTCTATGGTATTTTAATTTAAATTTATTAAAATTTCTTTTAAAGGTTTGTTTTTTGTGATATGCCCCCCTTTGAGGGGGTGTCAATCGTTCAATTGATTAATTTGCTTGGTGAGTTTAATCAAAAGGTTAGAATGAAGGAAGGCTAGAGCACAGTGTTAGATGGTTTGTAGGAGGGCAAGGTATGGAATGCTGCAAATAAACCTTCCCTCAATAGAAGGGTCTTATCCAGTTTCATGCTTCACTACATGGCTTGGATCCAAAAATGGCCAAGGTGAGTAAGTAGGTTTAAGATACTGATTAGATATGATCCATTTGAATGGCACAGCAGGTTTGAGGGGCTGAATGGCCTGTCATTTTCTGATGTTTTTGCATCTGAGGGCTGGCTGAACATTCACAAGGAGGAGAAGAAAACATCTGTTCCAATGACACTTATAATATCCTTGACTCTGCCGAAATTGAGGATTAGCGCTAGATTTAGGGGCAATGTTTTTGCACAGAGAGTGGTTCGTATGTGGTATGAACTTCCAGAGGAAGTGGTGGATGCGGGTACAGTCACAACATTTAAAAGATATTAGATAAGTACGTAAATAGAAAATGTTTGGAGGAATATGAACCAAACACAGGCAGGTGGGACTAGTTTAGTTTGGGATTATGTTCAGTGTGGATGGGTTGGATTGAAGGGTTTGTTTCCATGCTGTATGACCCTATTAGTTTGACTCTGGTGTTGTGCTGAAGCTGATGGTTGGGAAATTCCTCTTAGTTCCAAAGAAATGCCAGCCCACACCATTGTCTCAGTGAGTACTAAGCATAGAGTGTGTTATAAGAATACACTGTCAACTCAGAACAAAAGTCTGAAATAAAATATTAGTCAATTGTCTCACATAAAAGAAAAATACTGCAGATGTTGAAATACCGTGACAAACTCAGAGAAAACTGGAGAAAGTCAGCAAGTGTGCCAGCATCTGTGCAGAGAGATACAATTAATGTTTTGAGTCCGGTATGATATATCCTGACAAACAGTCATATCGGACTCAAACCTTTCTCCAGCATTCTCTACATTTCAATAAGTTAAGACATCATTGCTTCCATGCCTGGTCACTTCTAAGCTGAAGTCTACATAGTTTATTTTCATGTGACACAGACAAGGAGATATCTGTAGTTAAAAAGGATTTTGCAAAGCAAAATGTCGAGTCCAATCCAGAACGCCAGGTTTTTTTTATTACGGTATGATATCTGTCTCTTCTATCTAAACTTAAAGTCTATACATAAACGCAAACTCTTCAATATCATTTTAAAAAATTTGGATGAATCCTTCAAGTGAGGGATAGGTTACAGGGCTATTGGAAAGTGCGACTAACTTAACAGCTCTAGCAAAGACTGATGATGAACTGAATGTCCTCTTCTCTGTGCTGTATGAATTTATGACACAAATGACAATGGAAATCTGGAACACTTTTTTGCCCTAAAATCATTGGAGATCAGGCCGTATGTAAATGGATAGACAATGGGCTAGTGCTTTTTCAATTAACTATTAATCCAGAGACCCTGATAATGTGTTGGGGACTTGGGTTTGAATCCTGCCATGGTGGATTTTGAACTCAATAATAATCTGGAAATAAAAGTTTAGTGATGTTGATTATTGGGGAGAAACCAGTCCGGTTCACTAATAAACTTTAAGGGGAAGAAACCTGCCATCCTTAACTGGTCTGGCCTGCATGTGACTCCAGGCTCACAGCAATATGGTAAACTCTTAACAGCCTGATGGGCAATAAATGCTGGTCCAGCCAGTGATGCTGACATCCTATGAGGGAATTTAAAAATAAGTTCAAACTGCAATTAACAGACGTTTATTTGAAAATACTGAACCAAATTAGGTAGATAAAATTAAGATGTAAATTAGCCATTGTTTAATTGAATGGCAAAAACAGGCTTCAGGAAAGGAGTTGAATTGCTTATTGCTGTTACTTTGTTCCCATTGAACGCCATAAGCTTTTTAACCAGAGATGAGACTGATCTTATCCTTGCCTGATCTCAACCCCGGGAACTTTGGAGTGGGAATCAGGATGAACTAGTTACAGGTTCACTCTAAGTCAGCCGAGATACTTTGGCTTTCTCTGACATTATCCATTTAGGATACAATGTGGACCAAATCTCTGGTGCAGAAACAGTAAGCCATAGGAGAAGCACGAAGCATTGACTAAATAATGACCCATGACTGTAAGCCTTGACTTGGAATCTATTTTATAATGTTTAGGAAAATGAACATATAAATATTGTTTCTATTTTTATTGGAATATGTGAATTGGATTCTACATGAAGAGTTTCGATTTTCCACACACCTGGGAATTTTTGAGTATGATTTTCTTTGAATCAGATTGAATCTAATTTGATTGTTGTTATCCTACATTGTTATTTTTGACGCTTTACCAAACTACACTTAAATGTGTAGTGACTTTGCCAGAAGCGATACTGAGTTCACGTTTTGAAATATTTATTAATATGCAATTGATTATACAGGATTATTTTCCATTCGCAGGAGAACAACTCTGGGTAGATGGTTACATTTATTGATTTAGGCATTGTTATAATTCAATTAAGACTTCTGTCTGATGATGCTAAATTGCAGACATACATTAAAGGTAAGCATTAATATTACCTTCACCTTGCAGTCCCTGCTATTCCAATAATTGGTTACCGTGAGCTCAGTCTGAACAATCCTATACAGAGATAGCCCGATGACATTAAGGAAGGAGAATAAAATTTGGTTTAAGGTATTCAATTGAGATTTCAGAACAGGAAATCCTCTCACTTACAGGTGAACTGAATGCCAAGGATGAAGTTTCACCCCATCAGTCGGGAGTCGAACAGAGGTCAGAAGAGTTTGAATCTGAATTGCTTTATATCTTTATGAAATTAATGAACTGTAGTCCTTATCGCAGGATCATATGAGACATACGAACCAAAAGTAGGAGTAGGCAATTCAGCCCCTCGAGCCTGCTCCTCCATTTATATCATCATGGCTGATCTCATTTTCGTCTTAACTCCACTTTTCTACCTATTATCCATAACCCTATAACCCTTTACTAATTAAAAATCTGTCCCACATCCTACACCTGCCACACTGTGGGGAGGTAATAGCTGAGTGGTATTGTAGCTTAGTTATTAATCTAGAAACTCAGCTAATATTCTGGGGACCTGGGTTCAAATCCTGCTATGGTAGAATTTGAGATAACAAGGTGTAGATCTGGATGAACACAGCAGGCCAAGCAGCATCAGAGGAGCAGGAAAGCTGACATTTTGGGCCTAGACCCTTCATCAGAAAAT
>JAHRHZ010000263.1:44575479-44590399 GCA_024137785.1 Ginglymostoma cirratum
TTATCTCAGATTCTCCAGCATCTGCAGTTCTACTATCCTGGTAGAATTTGAGGTCAATAGAGAATCTGGAATTAAGGGTCCAATGATAACCAAGAATCCATTGTTGATTGTTAGAGGAAAAACCCATCTGGTTTACTAATGTTCTCTAGGGAAGAAGGTCTGTCATCCTTACCTAGTCTGGCCTACATGTGTCTCTAGACCTTCCGCAATGTAGTTGACTCTTGACAATTAGGGATGATCAATAAATTCTGGCTTAGCTAGAGATCTGAAAAAAAAAAACACTCTGGGGTAATAAATTCTACAGTTTCATGGCCTTTTGAGAGAAGTAATTTCTGCTGATTGCAGTTTTAAATTTGATTTATTATTGTCACTGTACCAAGATACAGTGAAAAGTGTTGTTTTGCATGCTAACCAGACAAATCATACCTTACATAAGTACTTCAGGGTTAATAGAATGAAATGCAGAATATAATTTACAGCTACAGGGAATGTGGACAGTAAGGAAGAAGTTGTTTTTAAATCTACTATCTCTAATGCTAAAACTATGACCTCTTATTTTAGATTGCATCACATGAGGAAACATCCTCTCTATATATACTCTGTTAATTTCCTTTGGCAATTTTGTTTTTACCTCAGTTGGCTCTCCTCTCAGTCTTCTAAATTCCAGAAAGTATATGCCTAAAATACTCAATCTCTCTTCATAAGACAAACTCATCATCTCTGGAACTTCCTCTGAAGTGCCTCCATTGCAACTACATCCCTCTTCAAGTAAGGGATCCTGAATTGTACACATTACTCACGAGTATGTGGAACTCTTTATCACAGAAGGCTTTTGAGACTGAGCCATCAAGTATATTTAAGGCTGAGATAGAGAGATTTGTAATTGGTAAGGGAATCAAAGGTTCTGAGGAAAGGCGGTGAAGTGGAGCTGACGTTAATTGGATCAGCTATGACCTCATTGATTGGCAGAGCAGATCTAATGGGATCAATGGCTCATATCTGCTTCTATGTCTTACAGTCTTAACAAGGAGCTGCTGACACTCACCAACATGCCACATGACTTTTGGAATCCCTCATGCAATTGAATGTCAAGGACGAGGGGAATTGTAGGCTCTCTTTTGTTGGCATTCATGTGGTGCCACTTCTCAGTCCAAACCTAGATACTGACCAGGTCTTGCTGCATTTCGCCATGAGCGGTTTCAATATTTGAGGAGTAGTTAATGGTGCTGAACGGTGTGCACTCATCAGCGAACAACATCATGACTTTAAAATGGAAGGGAGGTCATTGAAGTAGCCAAAGGTGGTTTGGTCTATGACATTACCCTGAGAAACTCCTGTGGAGAGGTCCTGAACTGAAACAATTGACCTGCAAGAGTTATCTTAAGTTTCAAGCAGGCTCAGTTTTCATGGGGTTATTTTCAGCTCAGTTGCGAGCGATCATCATCTTGAGCAAAAACGTTTTGAAAAAATGTCAACAATCTTGAATTGTTAACTCTGATTGTCTCTCCAGAGATGCTGCCTTACTTGATGAGTGTTCCAAATCATCTGATTTTATGTTGTCATGTTGTTTCATGTAGACCTTTGCTGTTTGTAAACTGGTTGTTGCTCTTTTTCTCTTTACCTTAGAGTCACGACCACACTTCAGAGAATTCCTCATTCTCCTTCTGCTCAAAAGTTCCCAGCTAGGGCATTTAATATCCAGTCCAATAACTTTCATAAGGATGCTAATGTGTAACATAAAAAGTTTTACATCAGTGAGAAGGACATTTTGTTTTTCAAGAAACTAAAACTTCAAATGAAATATTTAAAGTGATTTAGACTTTCATGTTCTTACAAAAACAAATCACAGAAGGTGGAAAGTGGTCTCCCATCTTCATTGATGGTTCTCAATTTGGTTGAGTCAAAATTAATGCAAAACCTATTATCATCTAAGTCAGATTGCAAAGGCAAAACAAATCCTACTTTTATACTGAAATCAGTCATGCAGGTAAAGAAAGAACTCAGAGTTTGGACTGCTTAGCTTCCAAATATCATCCATGAGCAAATCTTGGCTTACTCACAGCAAGGTATATTTAGTTTGTATATGTAGCAGATCTTGGACTGTAGCTGTGCTTCGAAGTCTGAATATTGTGGTCAGTGATATCAAGATTAGCTGGCTACAAAGTTCTTTGGGGTTATGTAATGCGATGACGTTCAATGCAGCTTCAGTCTAATTCAGTCACCAGCTACTGGGGATCTCTGATATTCAGTAAAATTAAAGTTTATTAAGCAGGTTGAACAGCCAATCACAATGATGAATTCCCACAGACAGCAATGTCAAGAAGTAATAAAGTCTAAATCCCGTTCTCTTTCCAAACGTTTTGCAGAATGTGATATAAAGATTTGGACAGACACTATTGGATTATTGTGAAGCTAAAATATTATTAAAAGCTTCTAAAAACATTATTTCAGAATCATTTGATGTAATAAAGGAAGTAACAGCCCAGGATTAGTTCTCTTTCAGGGCCAGAGAGGTTGATCAAAAGTAATTATGACTTAGCACACATTTCAACAGTCACCTGCACCTCAATTCACAAGGCATTGCAATTTCAATTGTGAGTTCACTGATTCTGTGGTGATTACGTTTGTAAAGACTACAACAGGGCATTTGTAGAAGAAAAGGATATAATTAGCACAAGCCAGCAGATTTCTGACTTTAGGGTTAGAGTTAAGATTAGGGTTAGAAAACAGAAAAAGTGTCAATTTCATTGAGCATTAACCGTGAATATTAACAGTTTTTCTGCTATTCTATCCACCAAAATCTGTGCTGCCATAAAATTACAGTAGTAGCAATAACATAAAACTGTAGATTGCAATTCTAAATCATGTCTTATTCCCCTTCACTGCATCCTCATTCTGTTGAAATGAAGGTTGATCACAATCTCCATGGAGTTTGATGGACACTCAGAGGGTGAAATACGATATTCTCAGGCTTCCTGACTGAATCCCTGTTTCAACCGAACAAAAGAGACAACAGCCAATTGCTCAGAGATAGTAAGAACTGCAGATGCTGGAATCAGAGATAACACAGTGTGGTGTTGGAAGAACACAGCAGTCCGGGCAGCATCAGGGGAACAGGAAAGTTGACCTTTCGGGTCGGGACCCTGCTTCAGTCAATTGCTGTTCATTTCTCAAGGCAATGCCCTGACCAATCAGAGTCAATCTGCCTAGTTTAAAATTTAAACAAAGCCTGGCTGTGAACCATTGATTGTCATTGATTCCCTCTAGGGCAACACTTCTACCCAATCTGAGTCCAGTTGCCATTCAATCAGCGCTCCTCTCTCATGCACTACACATGTTGTTGACTCCTTAAATTGGTATTCTTGTAAATTGTCCTGATGTGTGCAAGATGAACAACTTTGACAGAGAGTGTCTTTATTTAGCAATCTTCAACTGCTTAAAACATACACTACAGATCTGTGTATGTTATAAATCACAATGACATTTTTAAATTAAGTTTGGAGCCAAGAACTTGAAAATTCCTGAAAAAGCTGACCTATTGTTGAAACCTTTTGCCTTGCACTCACCAGGGCAAAAGTAAGAATGCCAAATTTCCAACGCTCGCAACAATTCGTTCTATTATTCAAAGGTTTTTGCAACATGAAGATATTGTGTAATATTTTAATAAAGTTTACAATTTATGTGACGGCCCTCAGAAAATTGAGAGTGGAAAAGGAGTGGGAGTGAGCTTTGAGTATCCAAAGTTTTGGACTTCTTGCCCCTGATTCAAGAAAGAGGCTCGACTTAAAATCAGCTGAAGAGCTTGAGTCTTTGTGATTCCTTAAATCTGTCAATCCCTTCTTCCTGCATAGGAACAGGAGATGATAATTTAACCCTTTGAATCTGCATTTCCTCCAATGAGATCATGGATCATCTGTGACTTAGCCTCCCTAAATGAAAATAACCTTCAGGCTTTTAAAACCCAAGCTAAGCATCAACAAGCCAACATTGCTTGAGTTTGTTTTTAATCACGATGACTTGGTGATTTAGTCTAATTCACCTGGGTTTCTCATCTTAAATTAAATTTAAAACTATAATATTAAAGATTTGTTTCTTAGCCCAACACAGGTAGCAGATTCACAGGTTTAAAATTATTTTTATTAGTGTGTGCGTGATTTGTCATTGAGACAGTTTCCAAATGGGGCTATGAATGGGAAGATTTTAATCTGCATTTAATGGTTGATCTAAGGCAAAAGCACTGTATAATTTAAATGTTCTTGCTTTAGATATCCTCCATAAAATGTAAGACTATACCACATGCAGTTGAAGTGAAGCATTCCAAGGACTTTTTGTTGGCCTTAATAGACCTACGGAGTAATGCAGAGTGGATGTTCATGGCTTTGAGGACAGTCACCAGCAGGCTGTACAATCTGCAATTAAAATGCAGCGCAGTCACCTCAGATTCAAGATCCCATTTTTACATCATCCTCTGAAATCCCCTGAAAGAATTGTTTCTTTTCGTGGGGGGGTGGTGGGCAGGCTTCTTCAGACAGAAGCAGCAATAATGGCCCATCTGGCTGATTTCAACATGAAAGATTAAATTAATATACAGTATGAAGGCCTTCCATTCAATTGCAAATGCACCAAGAACTTAAAGACTCATTGGCCAAAGCTGTCATTTATGATGAAGAAGTAATTATGAGGGTCCCTCATGGAAATGTATCCTGGACCAGTTGACTGGCATATGCACCGATGACAACAAATTTACAAAGGAAGACTTATGCCGGGGGAAGGAAAGCAGAAAGAAAGGTACTTCCTCAGCTAATCTGTAAAATCCTTTATGTCCAGTAAGGCAGTTAATACTGGAACAAGTATTAGAAAAAATAAACTTCAAGCCTGCTTCAGAGGTCAAATACAAATCCTAAATGTTCTGTGTAATTTTTGTCAAGTGTTCACCAACTTGATAGGAGGAAATCTAATCAAACATTACATGAAGCAGATCGAAATGATACACAGCTCTGAACGAAACCTACCCCACGAGGTATCAGTGTACTGTGATATGATTAAAACATTTTATGGAGACTGCAATAAACAGGAAATATGAATGGATTGTGACATTCTGGGGCTCTGTCACTGTACCTTTGTGTTTTCAGAAGTAGGGCATTGACAGATGGTATCTTGAATTGCACAAGAAAAGCTCCAATTTGTTCACTTGAGTTCATTGATGTTGTTTAAGTCAGCAGCATCGAGTGGGTCATTGGGTGGCAAGTTGTAGGATTAATAGTGCTCTCTAGGTCCTTGCTGCTATTATCTCTACAGTAGCTTTGCTAGTTTGGCCTTTCTGCTGCTCCTCTGCCACACGCTCTGACGTATGGCCAATGGTTTGCATTGTTGCCAAATTTGTTTCTAGTCCTGCTCCCAGGATGAGGCATTCCACTCCCATATATCTCAGACGTCTTCGTTTTTCAAGGACCGCAACATTCCCCCTCAGTGGTCGAGAAAGCCCTCGACCGTGTCTCCCGCATTTCCCGCAACTCATCCCTCACACCCCCTCCCCGCCATAACAACCAAAAAGAATCCCCCTCATCCTCACATACCACCCCACAAATCTCCGGATCCAACGCATCATCCTCCGACACTTCTGCCATCTGTAATCCGACCCCACCACCAAAGACATTTTTCCCTCCCCACCCTTGTCTGCTTTCTGAAGGGACCACACTCTCCGTGACTCCCTTGTCCGCTCCACACTCCTCTCCAGCCCCATCTCACCCGGCACTTTTCCCTGCAACTGCAGGAAGTGCTACACCTGCCCCTACACCTCCCCCCTCACCCCAATCCCAGGCCCCAAGAAGACTTTCCACATCGGGCAGATGTTCACCTGCACATCTGCTAATGTGGTATACTGTATCCGCTGTTCCTGTTGTGGCATCCTCTACATTGGGGAAACCAAGCGGAGGCTTGGGGACCGCTTTGCGGAACACCTACGCTCGGTTCGCACTAAATAACTGCACCTCCCAGTCGCGAACCATTTCAACTCCCCCTCCCATTCCTCAGAGGACATGTCCATCCTGGGCCTCCTGCAGTGCCACAATGATGCTACTCAAAGGTTGCTGGAACAGCAACTCATATTCGACTAGGGAACCCTGCAGCCAAATGGTATCAATGTGGACTTCACAAGCTTCAAAATCTCCACTCCCCCAACCACATCCCAAAACCAACTCAGATCGTCCCCACCTCCTTAACCTGTCCTTCCTCCCACCTATCCCCTCCTCCCACCTCAAGCCCCACCCCCATCTCCTACCTACTAACATCATCCCGCCCCCTTGACCTGTCTGTCCTCCCTGGACTGACCTATCTCCTCCCTACCCCCCCCACCTACACTCACCTTTACAGGCTCCATCCCCACCTCTTTGACCTGTCTGTCTCCTCTTCACCTATCCTCTCCTCTATCCATCCTCTATCCGCCTCCCCCTCTCTCCCTATTTATTTCAGAACCCCCTTTCTCTCCCCCATTTCTGAAGAAGGGTCTAGGCCTGAAACATCAGCTTTCCTGCTCCTCTGATGTTGCTTGGCCTGCTGTGTTCATCCAGCTCGACACCTTGTTATCTCTTGTTTCTAGTTGCATTTTTGTTTGTCTTTGCATCGTTCTGAAGTCTGGTCAATGCATGAACCCCTTTACTGTGGACATAAGAAAATCAACACAAAGTAATCACACAGGAAGTTTGTTGTCCTTTCTTGGTTTTATTTTTATGCTGTTTTCAGTGAGATCAAAGTCTCATTTCAGCTCTAATTAACAAAACTAATGCAGATCACAGACCTGCTGGTACCGAGCAGAACCTTTGAGGATGCGAGCGGAAGATTTTGAAGATTTAAATAATTAATATGACACTTTGGGGCTCCATGCGCTGAAAGAGAGAGAAAAAAACCAAGAGAAGCCTAAGCTCAGGTTTATAACAACATCAAGGCGGGGTTTAATATGATTTGCTGCAATGAAACTGAGCTACACAGAGATTCTTATGAGCCGCAGTGTGCGGTGCAAAGGCAGTTGCTGATTTTTCTGCTTGCTTTTGTCATGCTAAGTGAGCCCTCTTGCCTGGCTATAGTTCTAGCCATGATAGTCTGCTCCAGTCGGGGAGTTGGGGAGGGGAGAAAAATCTGCTTTGGGGAGCTGAAGGTTGGTCATTTAATGGTTCTTAATCCTCTTAATCCACATTACAATAGGGATTGATGAAAACAAAAAGAAAAGTCTAAAATCCCCCATTCAGTATCAATCCTTACAACACAAACCCTGGGCCTGACAGATTTACACAAACTGCAAGGCACACATATTTTCAAATATCCTAGCTTTCTGTGTTTTCTTTTTGGTGTTGTTTCAGTCTTAAATCACATTTTTAAACAATTACGTACAATTTGTTGGCGCCAATTACCCCCAACCAAATCTGTAAACAATTTGGTGCTTTTTTTTTCACGGCCTACATATGTAAATCATCCTTCTGCTCAGCAGAGAACTATTGTTGCCCCAAGCTGTTTGCCACCACTAAATTGTTTTCTTGCTTCTAATCCCCTATTCAATCTGGCACTCTTTATACAAATTAATTCTACATTGTTGACATAATCACACCTAAGCCGTTCGACTCACTTCATTATTAGTCCATAAAGGCTGCATTTTTTTGAATAATCGTCAAGCAAACCATCATTTCACTCAGATCTTCTTAGTCCTGGGAGTTGAAATCACAGACGCTGGACTACTACTGTCATTGGAACTGGAAAACGGGTGATAATTAAACTTAGTCGTAAGACTGAGCAAGTGAATAATGCTTTGGATCGACAACACTGCAAAAGCAGAGATGGCAGTTTTAAGCTGGAATGGGCTTTCAGCAGGGGGTGGGTGTGGAATGGTGAGTGACGATTGTATTCGTCGGTCCAGCTTCAGGTATCTTAAACCTCTTGGTCATGGCTCCTTCCTATCCACATCATCGCTGAGAGTGACCAATGCTGGGGGGATGTTGCATGACCTCTGAGCAACCTCCAGCTTAATTGCAGGGAGAGGGTTGCAAGAAGGTGTCCAGAGTGCAGGAAGCCTCACTTGCTGCCTGTTTCTCTTGGTGCTCTAAAGGAAACAATTTGGACTTTAGCTAGGAGAACTTTTTGTCCTACTCAACAGCTGCTCCAGTCTGACAGGCAAGTGACCCCAGTTAAAATCTGTACAGAGTCCTACATCGGTAATATGCTGTGTCTGTGTGTGTGTATATTCATAAGGTTCCCACCTGCTCTACACAGATACCACATCTGCCTCCAAATTCCTGCGGCACAAATAGAAAAAAAATGACCATTAAGACATTCAGAGCCAGAAAATAAAATGCCAGATTTGAACCCATCGTTTACCTGGTCTCCACCGGGCACCTTGGATTAAAATTGATTGCTGGATGGAATTAGGAAGTCCAATGGAATGGAAAAGCAATGGAGGCATCCAGCAAAGTGATCTCCCCCTACCCTGCAGATGGTTTCCCCCAAATTAGAGGAGCAATCTCAAGAAAGAACATCTCATCTTGCTAATGGATGTTTATTCACGCCTTTGCCCTTCCCTCTTTAATTTAACAAATGCAGACTTTGGCCACAAGCTTCTTTCTGGGAGTAGGTGTTAGGATGGTTGTTGGGGAGTGAACAGAACTGGTGGGAATGGGTGGTTTGGGTTGTGGGAGGGAGCTTGAAATAGTTCCCATCATTGTCCCTCTCCTGACTCACCCTTCTAACTCTTCAACACCACCACCATCCATGTCCTGGGCTAGATTTTCTGCATGGGGTCAGGAATCAGGAACCTAATGCCTGGATGCCTTCTGTGTATCGGGCCACCACTATCAGACTCTATCACAAGGCAATGCCTTCAAGATGGCTAATTTCAAATGGAAATAGGACAGGAGACAGGCTCAGCCCCCAGTCCACCTCTAGGAAGCATAAACTGTGTGCCTGGCATCAATGGTAAAAGCCGGCAGGTGGAAAGCACTCTCATAAGGCAGCAACAGCCCTTAATCAGGACAAGGTGGAAAAGAGAGCTCCCGTGGGCAAGAAGGATAGGGGACATCCTGGTGTCAATGCTGTTTGTTCCCATTCAGTTGGTTTAAAACCTGAACGAAACAACTTGCCAGGGTCCGGCAGGAGAAATGATAGCTTTGCAAACACACAGGAAATGGGCTTGCCAATAACACTTAAAAGTTTGAGTGGCAATCAGATGGGTCCCTTTACAAGTCTCCTAAAAAGATTCATAAAGTAACCACTGAAGGTGTAAATATCTGATCTGGTGCAGGAGACAGCCTTTCCAGAGCATCACCTGAGTTCTCTTCCTCAGTGTTGGAGGGAGGGGATGTGTTGAGGGTGTGGCCTAATTGACTGCAACCCCTTCCATACCCACCCCCTTCTAGGTTTTCCACCGACCTAGTACGGCATTGTAGAACGAACACCCTTCCCCCAATCATCAAGGTCCATGGGGAGGCCTTAGAGAACGTTGACCACTTCCAATACCTCAGGAGTGTCCTGTCAGCCAAAGCAGCTATTGATGAAGAGATCCTACATCATCTTCAGTGTGCCAGCGCAGCCTTCAGCCACCTGAGGGAAAGGGCGTTCGAGAACAACAACATCAGATCCGGCACCAATCTCATGGTTTACAGAGCTGTGGTGGCTCCCACTGTCCTATAGGGCTCTGAGACGTGGACTGTCTACAGCAGACACCTCGAGGCACTGGAGCAGTACCACCAACGCTGCCTGCGCAAGATCCTGTGAATCCACCGGGAAGAAAGCGACCTTGACCAGGCCGACATCACCAGCATCGAGGCACTGACCACACTTGATCAGCTACAATGGGCTGGGTATGTCATCCGCATGACTGACATGAGATACCCCAAGCAGGTGCTCTAGTCCCAGCTTTGAACCGGCAGGTGAGCCCCAGGTGGACAGAGGAAGCGCTTCAGTGATATCCTCAAGGCCTCACTGGCAAAGCGTTGCATTCCCATAGACACCTGGGAATCACTGGCCCAAGACCATCCAAAGTGGAGGAGGAGCATCCGGGCTGGTGTTGAGCACCTTGAGACTTGCCGTCGGGAAAAAGCGGAATGCAGGCGAAAACAGTGAAAGGAGCGCATTGCCAGACCAATGTCCCACCCAACCCTTTCCTATGGCCACCACCTGCCCCAAGTGTAACATAGGCTGCAGGAAGCTGCATCAGTTCGTACAGCCATGACTCACCTGAGAGCGGAAGAGAGTTATCCTCACCTGTGAGGGTTTGCCAATGATGATTGTGCAACCCATTGTTACCTGCAAGAAGCAAAAGAGGGAATCACAAACAGAAGGTGCTGGGTAAACCCAGCAGTTCCGGTAGGATCTGTGGAGAGAAAGCAGAGTTAACATTTTGGGTCCAGTGACATTCTTCAGAAAGAGCCAATGTCATAAGGAAGGGGTACAAGTTGTGGCAGGTTAAGTTATGCACACTGGGTCTACCGGATGGTTAGCAATCCAATGGGCAACGGCTGGTTGCTGAAATGATGTGAATGCTCCCGTGTGTGGAGTGAGATGAAAATGGGTGGCACCATTGCTAGTACATGTGCAAGTGGGGTCAGACTGGTGAAGTTCTCTGAGTGAATGAGCATGCGGCACAGAGGGCACACAGGGTTAGTAATGTAGGGGGCTTGGGTGGACGAGAGGTTGTGAGGCCAGAGGTGACAGTGAAAATGGTAGAGCATGAGCCTTCTTGGGAGGTTGGCACAGTGGCAGAGACAGAATGAGCGTGAGGTAGCAGAGAGAAGAGGGTGGCATTTACCTCTGGCAAAGGAGGGGAGGTCAGTCAGCGTCTCCCAGCACTGTTAGCTTTTCCTCCAGTGGCAACCATGGAGCAGGCTGGCAGGATCAGGTACCAAAACCTACTCTGGTGATATGCACTACCCTGTTCACGAGGATTTCCAAGTCTCTGTCCGTGCCTGAGAGACAGTGGGCAGGCAGGAAGGGCATCTCCAGAATGCTGAAGGTTGACTGGATGCAATGGCATTTTGAAGATAGTGACAAGGATTCTTATCTCTTCCCTGACAGCCAGCCAGTGATGAGAACTTCCGGCTATGGCAACTGGTAGAATCTGGTTAGCGACGATTGGAGGAGTGCCTGCGAGATGCGGCATGTAGTTAATGATGTGGGCTTGGGATGATAAAATGGGAAAAATTACTAGGCCTCTTGGAGGGAAATCCTTCATGAAACCTCAGGAAATTACACTTAGCCAAAGTATTATTAAGTTTCCTGGGATGGCAGGGCTAAGAGTGACTGGATCTGATAAAACTACATGAGTTTGGAAGAATGAAGGGGGATGTTATAGAAGTCTACAAAACTCTGACAGGATCAGACAGGGTATATGCAGGAAGGATGTTCCTAATGACCAAGAAGTGCAAAACCAGGGATCACAGACTAAAGATACAGGGTAGGCTGAGATGAGGAGAAATTTCTTCACTCAAAGAGTGGTAAGCCTATGGAAGTTGCTACCACAGAAAGCAGTTGAGGCTGAAACACTGAATTCAAGAAGGAATTAGATATGGTTCATGGGACTAGAGGGATCAAAGAGTATTGGGTGAAAGCGGGAACAGGAGGCTCGGAGGAATGAATGCTCCACTCCTGTTCCTATTTCCTACGGTCCTGAGTTTCTATTCAGCCCAATGCCTTTCATCCCTCTTTCTTTTTGATATAATAGAGGGGAGGTGGGGGAAAATCATTTCCAGTGGCAGTAATGGCTTAAGATACAATGAGACAACATTGAGGAATGCAAAGGGTAGAATTTCTGTTTACGCAATGAGGAATGCATGACCTGAATGGATGATGGAAACAGATTCATTGGTAACTTCCAAAAGAGAATTGGGTAAAAACTAGGAGAGGGGAAATTTACAAAGCTGTGTGGAAAGAGCAGGGGTTTGGGACGAATGGAATGACTTTTCAAAGGACATGATGTACTGAATGGCCTTCACCTGTTCTGTATGATTTTATCTTCAATAGTTTTCTAACCAATGAGTGAAAATTTCCACAAAGAAAATAATCAACTCAACAAAATATATTTATAGAGTCATTAAGACCTACAGTTTGGAAACAAGCCCTTCAGCCCATCTTGTTCATGGTGCCCAGTTTTCATGATAAATCTAGTCCTATTTACCCGCGTTTGGTCCACATCCCTTCATACCTATCCTGCCATGTACCTATCCAATTGTTTCTTAAATGATGAAATTGTACTCACTTCCACCACTACCTTTGGCAGCACATTCAAGACACTCACCACCTTCTGCATGAAAAAAATTGCCCCTCTGGACCCTTTTGTATCTCTCCCCCCTCACCTTAAACCTATGCCCTCTAATTTTAGACTCTCCCACCAAGGGGAAAAGCTGTTGGCTATCTACCTTATCTATGCCTCTCATGATTTTATAGGCCTCTATAAGGTTTCCTCTCAGTCTCCTACATCCTAGCGAAATAGTCCCAGCCTATCCAGCCTCTCCTTCTAACTCAACCTTTCAGTCCAGGTATCATCCTAGTAAATCTTATCTGCAGTCTTTCTGGTTTCTCTTTCTCGCAGATATTGTCAATAAAAGTATATTGGAGTTTATTCTTTAATTCTGGGAGATTCCAAGACAGTCCTTGACCTTCACCAACTTGGCATGTCCTCCAGTCAAACAACCCTTAGACCTTTCTGTTCGTTTTGTTGTGTTTTTCATTCTTTCTCTCTTCCCTTTTCCTACCCTGTTCCTAAGACCATAAGAGCATAAGACATAGGGGAAGAAATTATGCCATTCAGCCCATTGAGTCTGCTCCACCATTCAATCAAGGCTGATATGTTGCTCAAGCGCATTCTCCCGCATTCCCCCATAGCCTTTGATCCCCTTAACAATCAAGACCCTATCTCTCTCTGTCTTAAATATACTCAATGACCTGGCCTCCACAGCCTTCTGTGGTAGTGAATTTCATAGATTCACAACTCTCTGGCTGAAGAAGTTTCTCCTTATCTCTGATCTAAAGAGTATTCTCTTTGAGGTTGTGCCTTTGCGTCCTAGTTTCTACTGATAATGGAAACATCTTCCCAATATCTATTCCATCTGGGTCTGCCAGTATTCTGTAAGTTTCAATTAGAACATCCTCATCCTTCTAAACCCTATTGAGTATAGACCCAGAGCCCTCAAACATTCCTCCTATGTTAAGCTTTTCATTCCTGGGATCATTCTCAAGAACCTCCTCTGGACCCGCTCCAGGGCCAATACATTCTTCCTGAGATATGGGGCCCAAAATTGCCCACAATATTCTCAATGTGGTCTGACCAGAGCCTTATAAAGCTTTAGAAGTATATCCCTACTTTTATATTCTAGCCCTCTCAAAATGAATGCTAACATTGCATTTGCCTTCTTAACTACTGACCCAACCTGCAAGTTAACCTTAACAGAATCCTGGGCTAGGACTCCAAAGTTCCTTTGCACTTCAGATTTCTGAATTTTCTCCCCATTTAGGAAATAGTCCACACCTCTATTCTTCCTACCAAAGTGCATGACCTCACACTTTCCCACATTGTGTTCCATCTGCCACTTCTTTGCCCACTCTCCTAATCTGTCTAAATCCTTCTGTAGCCTCCCTGCCTCCTCAATGCTACCTGTCCCTCTACCATTCTTTGTATTATCTGCAAACGTAGCCAGAATGCCCTCAGTTCCTCCATCTAGATTGTTAATGTATAAAGCGAAAAGTTGTGGTCCCAATACAGACCTTTGGGGAACACCACTAGTCACTGGCTGCCATCCTGAGAAAGACCCTTTTATCCCCACTCTCTGTTTTCTGAAAGGCATGCAATCTTCTATCCATGTTAGCACCTTGCCTCTAACACCATGGGCCCTTATTTTACTCAGCAGCCTCCTGTGTGGCACCTTATCAAAGGCCTTCTGGAAGTCCAAGTTGATACAACCCATTGGCTCTCCTTGGTCTAACCTGCTCATTACCTCCTCAAAGAATTCTAACAGATTTGTCAGGCATGATCTCCCCTTGATGAAACCATATGCCCTATTTTACCATGCACTTCCAAATATGCAGAGAACTCATCCTTCACAATGGACTCCAAAATCTTACCAATGGCTGAGGTCCGGCTAATTGGCCTGTAATTTCCTGTCTTTTGTCTTAATCCATTCTTAAACAGGAGGGTTACATTAGCGACATTCCAGGCCACTGGGACCCTCCGTGGATCTAACAATTCCTGAAAGATCACCACTAATGCCTCCACTATCTCTTCAGCTATTCCTTCAGAGTTTTGTGATGTAGTCCATCTGGTCCAGATTATTTATCCAGCTTTAGATCTTTCATCTCTTCTAGGACCTTCTCTTTGGTGATAGCCACGATGCTCACCTCTGACCATGACTTTCTTGAATCTTTAGGCTGTTATTCATGTATTCCACTGTGAAGACTGATGAAAGTATTTGTACGGTTCCCCCGCCATTTCTTTGTTCCCCAGTACTACTTCTCCAGCGTCACTTTCCAGCAGCCCAATGTTCACTTTTATCTGTCTTTTACTCTTTATATATCAAAAGAAACTCTTACAATTCGTCTTGAATTGTCTGTGATTCAATCCTGTCCAAAGGAAGCCAAGACCGGAAGCAGGCACTGCCTGTCTCTCGGGTCTGAAAAGGGTCATAACAATCTGGAAACATTGAGTCTGTTTTTCTCTCCATGGATCCTGCCAGTCCTGCTGAGTTTCTCCAGCATTCTGTGTTAGTTACTGACTGTGTTGTGTTTTCTGGCAGCTGCAGCTTAATGTCAGCGATTCCTTTTAATAGCTTGTGTGCCTTTCTCTCCCTGACCCTGACAGACTTTCTGTATATTTGGGGCTGGATGAACACAACAGGTCAAGCAGCATCATAGGAGCAGGAAAACTTGACGTTTCGGGCCTAGACCCTTC
>JAHRHZ010000263.1:44600399-44711072 GCA_024137785.1 Ginglymostoma cirratum
ATTTCTGAAGAAGGGTCTAGGCCCGAAACGTCAGCTTTCCGGCTCCTATGATGCTGCTTGGCCTGCTGTGTTCATCCAGCTTCACACCTTGATAGCTAACATTGTTTAAAGATTGGATCTTTTGTGTCTTGTTCATAATCTCAAAAGAAAACTTCCAACAGAGAAACAAAACTATAACAAATTACATTTATATAGTAACTTTTAACATAAAAGTCGATCCAAAGGATGCTGCACAGGAAAGTTATACATCAAAATTTGTCACTAAGGTATTATAAGGCAATAAAAACTGAAAGAACTGCGGATGTTGTCAATCAGGACCAAAAACAAAGTTGCTGGAAAAACTCAGCAGGTCTGGCAGCATTTGCAAAGGAAAAAACAGAGTTAATGTTTTGTGTCCAGTTCTGAGGAAGGGTGACCAGACCCGAAACGTTAACTCTGTTTTTTCCTTCACAGATGCTGCCAGATGTGCTGAGCTTTTCCAGAAGCTTCTGTTTTTGTTCTTGTATTATGAGGCAATGTTAGGTCAGATGACCAAAGGTTTGTTGAAAGAAGTAAGTTTCAAAGGATGCTTTAAGGAGGAAGTTAAGGGACAGAACTGGAGAGATTTTGACAGGGTTCCAGAGCATAAGGTCTTGGCAACTGTAGGCAAGACCACTAATCATGGACCAATTAAAATTGGGGATGTAAAAGAGTCCAAAGGTGAAGATATCTCAGAGGTTTGTGGGATCGGAGGAGATGGTAGGGATAGGGAGGGATGAGGCCATGGAGACTTTTGAAAGCAAGGATCAGAATGTTGTAAGTGCTGTGGCAAATAATGAGTAATGCACTACTCTGAATTGAAAGTTGCTCAAACAAGGACAAATGAGGTGAAAACATGCATGTGCACCGAGAGTGGTGCTTCATTAATAACAGAGCTGTAGGCTGCACCTGCGACTGATATATGCTAAGTTTATCTGACTCAGGCCACTGGAGCAGGAAGTGACGTATGAACAGAGCAAAAGCAGCTTCCCACAGAAAACTGAGATAATTAAAGTCATCCAGTTCACTTTCAAGCAGCCTGCTATATGGTGGGGTGAAGGGGAAAGGGGGTACAAACTTTGTAGGGGTCACCTGCCAATACTGTCTGCTGGGAAGGAGGTAAATAGAGAGAAAATACATCCATCAATTCTTCAAAATATTTTTGATTAAATAATGAGAACTAATGATATCACTGGGAGAGAACAAATTAACTACTTTATATAGTGATGTTAAAGTGTTGTACCCTGGATTAATGACTTTGTCATTAATTATCTTAATCTATTTGCGACACAAATTAATTCTACTACCAGCATTCTTGGACTAAATAAAATCACCAAGCATTAATAAGGAATGGATCAGCAAGGGAAAGATCAGAACTAAGAGAATGCAAAGTGTAAGGTGGCCACAATCTGTTCTAATTATTTCCCTGTTGACATTTTTTGAAATGTTGTTTATAGAATTCCTACAGTGTGTAAGCAGGCCCTTTGGCCTAACAAGTCCACATTGAGACTCAGAGCATCCCACCCAGACCCAGACCCATCCCCCTATAACCCACCTAAGCTACACATCCTTGAACACTACAGGCAATTTAGCATGGCCAATCCACCTACCCTACACATCTTTGGACAGTGGGGAGAAACCAGAGCACCTAGAGCAAACCCATGTAGACACAGGGAGAAGGTGCAAACTCCACACAGGCAGTCACCCAAGGGTGGAATTGAACCCGGGTCCCTGGCGCTGTAAGGTAGCAGTGCTAACCACTGAGCCACTGTGCTGCCCTTCTTAGGCTTTTATTGCTTCATGGGATGTGGGTGTCGCTGGATAGGCCAACATTTATTGATCATCCTTAATTGCCCTGGTAACATAATGGTGAACTGCCTTTTTGAACCACTGCAGTCCATGTGAGGTAAATAAATCCACAGTGAGGAAGTAAGTTTCCAGGAGGTAGGAAGTGAGTTTCAGGATTCTGACCCAGAAAGAGTGAAGGAAAGGCGATATAAGTTCCAATCAGGATGGCACTTGCCTTGGAGGGCAACTTGCAGGTGGTGATATTCTGGCTAAATCTGCTGCCATTCTCTTTCTCAGTGGTGGTGATTGTGAGTTTGGAAGGTGTGATTGAAGGAGCCTGGTTGAGTTGCTGCAGTGTACCTTGTAGATGGCATGCCCTGCTGCCACTTGTGTGTCAGTGCCAGGGAGAGGGGAATGTTTCAAGGTGGTGCATGGCGTTCCAGTCAAATAGGCTTCTTTGTCCTACTAACAGTTTGATCATGGATTTGGCCATGATTCGGGGAGTTGATGGCTTAGTGGCATTATCGTTAGACTATCAATATATGAGACCCAGGTAATGTTCTGGGCACTGTCTTCAAATCCCACTATAGCAAATACTGAAATTTGAATTCAAGAAAAATCCGGAATCTAATGATGACCATTGAACCATTGTTGATTGTCAGAAAAACCCATCTGAATCACTAATGTCCTTTAGGGAAGGAGACCTGACATCCTTATCTGCCCTGGCCTGCGTGTGACATAGCGATGTGGTTGACACTTAGCTGTCTTCTGGGAAATTATGGATGGACAATAAATGCTGGCTTAGCCATTGGTGTCCACATCTTGTGAATTAATAAAAAGGAAAATTATGGTCCAATTTCTCTGTTCAAGCCAATAGTTTTTAAAATTAAGTTTCCATGGTAATGGAGAACTCAGTTCTGCTTTCTAAGATTATTTTACTTGGTGTCACATTGACACGTCAATGACCTCCACTTTTTATAATGAAGGCTCTGGGATTACCTTTAGATCCAGAGAAGATCCCATGCAAGTGACTGGGTTCCATGGTTAACACTGCTGCCTCACAGTGCCAGGGACCTGGGTTTGATCCCAGCCTTGGGTGACAGTCTGTGTGGAGTTTGTACATTCTCTCTGTGTCTGCATGGGTTCCATCCTGCAGTCACAAAGATATGCAGGTTAGGTGGATTAACTATGGGAAAATCACGGTTAAATGGGTGAGGTGGGGTTTGGATCTGGGTGAGATAATCTTTGGAGCGTTGGTGTGGACTCAGTGGGCCAAATGGCCTGCTTCTACACTTTGGGTTTCTATGAATCTAATTCAGGCCTGAGGTACTTAAACTCCCGGGTCTCACTGACTGGTGGAATTTCCTCAGATAATAGGAACTGCAGATGCTGGAGAATCCGAGATAACAAGGTATGGAGCTGGATGAACACAGCAGGCCAAGCAGCATCATAGGAGCAGGAAAGCTTGACGTTTCGGGCCTAGTCCCTTCATCAGAAATTTCCTGCTGTTTGCAGAAGGTTAGTCCATTTACTTGGCTTAATTCACAACGGACTTTCAGAGATCTATTTAAAGTAGAAATGCACCTCTTAAAGAGATGCCATATTCCTCCTGTAACTGCTCCATGAGTTTGCTTCAAAAGGAATGTTTTTCTTGGAAAGTGGCAATGTTGGCACGTATTGCCCATCACCTGTTATTCTTAAGAAGAAGATGGCAGGCTTTTCCGAATCTGTATTCCCACAACATTGTTCCTCCATATTCTGGGTTTTGACACACAGGCAATGAAGGAATGATGACAGGTATCCAGTCAGATATCAGTGATTGGAAACTTGGGGTTGACACTATTCCCATGCCCTGCCTGTCCTTCTAGGTGGTGGACACTGCGGATTCATTGTGTACTGCCGGCAAGTTGCTGCGGTGTATCCCTCAGATGTAACTCTATTTATTGAAATGACGAGACAAGAATAAGGTTACCAGATTCTCTGAGCTGTTCAACTTTACCCCAGAGATGAGAATTCCTATTCCTGACCAGTTCTCAGTTTCTAGTCCTTGCTGATGTGCCTGCGGGAAACCTAAGGTGTCAGAATATGAAGATCGGTGCAAGGTATCGCAAAGCTGTTTTGGTGTAACTCTCTAAAACATGTGCTAAGTAGACAAGTGCACTATAATGTGAAACCCACGGGAAGCTGACTGAATAAAAACTTCAAAACTTCTCTTTTGTGATCCAGCTGCAGAGCGCGATGAAAATCAAACTGGCAGCTGTGACAAAACTCGGCAAAAATGTTTCTGAAACTATGAAAACATTACCAAGGTCATTAAGATCCTGGAGCTGTTACGAAAGGGCTTAAGTGTGATTGATGAAAGTACACAGCATACCTAAGGATGCTAATGATACCAGGCCATCAGGCATATGGTTACAGATACAAAAGAATGCATATAGGACTCCAGCTTCACACATCATGATGCATAGCTTTTGGCCATATGTCACCATCCGCAGAATATAATTTGTATTCTCTATCACACATCCAGCTGTCCCAGGGAATGAATTATTGGATTGAAGAAAACGAATGAAGTGGTTTGATTTTTGAATCTGATATACCCCACCCTCTTCATCCATAACACAATCGCTGCCTCTTTGAGGTCATGGCCAATCCCTGAGTTTCAAGACCCTAACCCTAACCTTAACCTTAACCCTAACCCTGGCCCTGCTGATTGCACTCCTCTCCCCCATTCCTCACCTCTCCAAAATCCTGCCACTATTTCTGCAAAGAGCCAAGCAGCATCAGAGGAGCAGGAAGGCTGATGTTTCGGGCTTAGGCTGAAAATTTTCTGAAGAAGGGTCTAAGCCTGAAACGTCAGCCTTCCTGCTCCTCTGATGCTGCTTGGCCTGCTGTGTTCATCCAGCTCTACACCTTGTTATCTCAGATTCTCCAGCATCTGCAGTTCCTACCATCTCTGAAACTATTTCTGCAAAACTTAACGAGTGGTGACCTAGTGGTGAGCAACTCTGCAGCTCACCTAGTTTGCTAAATGCACGCCCTCTGAGTGTTGGAGAGGTGTCGCAGCTGTGCATTGTCAGCTGTGGTACTCACATTTTGAGTCAGGAGGCTGTTAGTTCAAATCCTACTTCAGAACCTTGAGCACAAAGACATAACCCGATAACCCATCACAGATCTTAGGGAGTGCGGTGTGGAGGTTTTGGGTCTTGGGTAAGCTGTTAAACTGAGGTCAACTGAAGGTAAAAGATCCCATAGCAATATGTTGAAGAAGTGGAGAGGGATCATTCCCTATGGCCTGACCAATATTATACCTTCAGTGACCATGTCAACAAAAAACAATCTGGTGTTTAGGTCAATCAGAGGTAGTAAGAACTGCTAATGTTGGAGTCTGAGATAACACAGTGTGGAGTTGGAGGAACGCAGCAGGCCAGGTAGCATCGGAGGAGCAGGAAAGCTGATGTTTTGGGTCATTTCTGAAGAAGGGTCCCGACCCGAAACATCTGTTTTCCTGTTCCTTTGATGCTGCCTGGCCTGCTTTGTTCCTCCAGCTTCACACTGTGTTATCTCTGGTGTTTAGGCGATTCTTTTTGATCAGTGTGGATGCAGTGAGCTGAAGAGCTCTTTTCTGTGCTGTAGAGCCCCATGTCTCTATAACTCTACCACAGAGGCTGTTAATAGGAGCTCCCCGTGTGTCACATTTCTTACACTACATCCGTGGGGACACTTTGAAAGAATGTCATTGGGTATAAAGTTTTTTGGGATGACCATACCCAGCAAAGTTTCTGTATGAAAGCAGACCTTTCAGAATTCAGGTGTGCTGCATTGTTCAGGATTATGTATCAAGTAGTCGTGGTCCCAGTTTCTGGCAAAACAACAAGCCTTTCTCTTGCAGCAAGGCATTGAGAATTCCAAGTTCTTCTCCTGAATCTGGCAATTGTATGTTTCTCAGCGGTGGGCTCGCAGTGACACCTTAGTCTGAGTATATGTGCTTCTTCATTGAATCCCTACAGTGTGGAAACAGGCCATTTAGCCCGACGTGTCCAAATGCTCTTCTTAAGGGCATCCCACACACACCCATTCCCCTACCTTTTCTCTGTAACCCTTTATTTCCCATGTTTAATCCACCTACCATACATCCCTGGGCACTATGTGCAATTTAGGATGGCCAATCCAGCTGACCTGCACATCTTTGACTGTGGGAGGAAACCCATGCAGACATGGGGAGAATGTGTAAACTCCAAACAGACCTATCTCCACCGTCCTATCTGAGAGTGGAATCAAACCCGGGTCCCTGGTGCTGTGAAGCTGCAGTGCTAACCACCGAGCCACTATGCCGCCCCCTTTTTCTATTGTATTTACATGATAACCAACCTCCAATAAAAGTCAGAATTTGGAATCTCTGGTGTCTGGAACCTAGATTGGGAACATTTGACCAGGTAGGAGCAGGTCTGTTCTCAGTCTATTTCTCTTGGATTGCCAAGGTACTCCTTTAGAGGGTTAATATCGCCTGAAAATATGGTGCAAGGACACCTTCAGCCTGAGGGTGAGGAGTACTTTGGGGGCGTAACATCATGAATCTTCTAGTAGTGAGGGTCAAGTGCCCTTTGGGGTGATTAACTGTGAAGATGGTTGTGCGTAGAAGTTACATAAACCCTTTGGAACTGCCCAACTTGCCAACGCTTGTCAAAACCTGTCAACAAGTGTCACATTTTATATATGCAAATATTTTCTCAATACACCATTGTCTGTAACATAGAATTTTAAGTAACAGAACTACATATTTCTCCTATGTGCGTGGGTACTTGTGGATACACAAAAGTTGGCTTGGAAGGTGAAGATGAAAGATTTGAGAGTGGGAGTAGGAATTACATTGGTGTAAGATTATGAGGGACCATGGTGGTGAGTGGAAGACATTAGATTGCCATATGACTGAATTCCAAGCTATCATTTTCAAAATGGGCTGCTTATTGATGGACATTTTCAACTGCTTACTGAATGGCACTGATTATTGGCATAAGGGATTAAGCACTTAAAGTGAAATGATTGTCTTCATAAGGGACCAGTTGAAATAATTTCAATGCATTGAATGTGTTGATATCAAAGAAAGTGTATTCTGTTCAACAGTGACATTGCCAATAGGCTGTTAACTTTATTTTCTGTCAGGATGTCTCCTGATTCATTTCCAGGCAGGGTCTTAGATGAGATAGTAGGAACTGCTGATGCTGGAGAATCTGAGATAACACGGTGTGGAGCTGGATGAACACAGCAGGCCAAGCAGCATCAGAGGAGCAGGAAAGCTGACGTTTCGGGTCGAGACCCTCTTTCAGAAAAAATGGGTATTAGATGAGTTGGCATGGAAGGGGAAGCATGAGGTGTGGAGGTGGATTGTATGAGTTGGCACTATATTGGCATTGGATCTTTAAAAGGCCAGAAGGATTATTGAAGGCTTGTTGGATATGGAAGCCATGGCAGTAGGTATGAGGAGCCATGGGGTCACATACAGGAGCAAAGCTTGGCATAGATGAGGCATAGAAAGTGAGGGGGTGAAAGTAGGAGGGTTTCTCTTTCAATTCTTGTTTGTAAACTTTGAACAGTGACAACCCAGCCTGTTGTAGAAATGGGCAGAATTGTAGGCTTTTCTCAGGCCTGAGGCTTAATCCAGTCCATCCTCATGGCCTAGAAATGAGAAGTGTGGTCAGCTGTTTATAAAAGTCAGGTTCACGGAGCCAGGATTTCTCCTTGTTCTGTGCATCCAACCCAGGCAGTGAAGCTCACAGTCAGTGAATGGATGACTGATAGCTATGATAACTTTTTGTGATGGTCAAGATGGTGGTGGAGTAGGATGCTCCAACCAGAGCTCCTCAATGCCTTCTGTTTATTTTCCATTTCCTACTGTTTTTTTCTCCATTGATTTTCTCTTTCTCCCCCTTTTTAGTTTGTCCTCCTCTTGGTGCTCCCCTTCCACAAGGCAGGTCTCAGCATGGTCTCTTTGCAGGTCCCAGCCTGGTCTCTCAGTGGCTCATTGTGGGTCCCGGCCTGATCTCTCGGTTGCTCTTGGTGGGTCCTGGCCTTATCTCTTGGTGGCTTTCAGCCTGGTCTCTTGGTGATATGTTGCTGGTGTCTCGGCGGCCCATGGTGGTCCCTCAGCTAAGAGTGTGAGTGGATTCTGCCCAGGCATGTTCCCGAGACACTGGTGGAGATTGAAGAAGTGGAAGTTTCAGTATCAGTGACAGTATCTGTGGCAGCGATGCCAAGAACAGACAACAGAGCGAGAAAAGTGGAGGACTTTTAACTTATTCCTTTACTTTCCTAGATTAAACGACAAAAGACTTTAATATTAACTATTACCTTATTTCCTTATTTTTCTACTGTTCTATGAAGTAATACTTAACGTTTTAATAGTCGTTTCTCTTATTACTTTGTACCTCAGTCTTGTGAACCTAGGTACCTTGGTACCTAAGATGGTATCATGCATATTATACACCTATTATATACTTTTCACTGTACTCCTGTGCTTCTGCACTTAAGTACATGTGACAATAAAATCAAAATTTAATTTAAATCTGATGCTGTTGATTGACAAAGAGAAGGGTATGTGCAGTTCATTTGGTACGGTCCTGCTCATTATATGTGCAAACAAGCATAACGGGGAAAAAGAAGCCTTACATTTCTTACAACACTTTTTATGACCATGTTGGGTGAAGTTCAGAACATTGGAGCCAAATTAAAGACATCTGCACTAACCACCTGTATTCAGGTTATTGAATCTGAGTATTGTTGTTAAGAAGATAGATTTGATGAAAACAATGCTTAGGTATGTGAGCTGTCTTGGAACAAGAAAGAACAGCTCTATCGTCTGACAGAACAACTCAAAGTTGCAAGTCAAGAAGATGGCATTCTGATAGCTCAAGGCTGACACACACAAAGACGAATCTAGAACTGGTGGGAAGAGAAAGCCCGAAAATCCCAAGCACCTGCTGATTGTCACATCGTGCAAGGTTTTCTTCAAAGCCAACATGACAACCAACAGTCCCGAGTCAAATGAACATTACCCCCACTACATCCAGAATGATATCCCCTTAAGAGTGATAATGTCATTCAGCAATGCTGGGAAGAATATTTCCAGCACTCTATTGACCATGAACCCACAGCTGATACTCAGATTGTCTCAGTCAAGTGGTAGAATCCATTGGCGATCAACCCTCGAGAGAGATCTACAACAAGCGATGAAATAAGTGAAAAGCCACAAAGCCTACTACCCTGAAAGCAGTCCAGCTGAGGTCTTCAGGGCTGGTGGCTTTTATTCGCAGCATGAACTCAACCTGTGGATTTGGAGAGTAAAAGAATTTCAAAAATAGGGCAAATGAAATGAACTTCAAACAGTGATTTAAACCATGCAGTGGAAAATGTGAGGGCCTTTCCCTGTTGTCCAGACTAGGGAAAATGCTGACATCGATGACCCTGAATCTCTGACTTCTCGTGGCTAAGGAAATCTCTGCCAGAGACACGTGGTGTGGTTTTAGAACAACCAGAGGTATGCCTGAGAAGGAAGGAAAAGGAAGAGAATCCTATACTCCAGATCCCACAGCCTCTTGCACACCCTGCTCCATGTGCACAAAGGTCTGTGGTTTGTGAGTCAATCTGTTTCCGCCACATAAAGACTCATAACAGAAACTCACCTTCAGTGATGTCATCCTTATATTGAGGGACGGCTGATGATGGTGCTTTGTGGAAGTGCATGTGCTTTGTAATGTAGAACACAAGCTAGCCAATAGCAAACTCCCCCAAAGAGCAATGACTAGATTATTTTTTTGAACGAGTGCTGTACTTAGAGAGATGCTTTCTTTTGAATGAGACCTTTAAGCACCCGACCTAGACATAAAAAGATCCGGTGGTGGTATTTGAAGAAGACCAAGGACCTGACTTGGTGTCCATTGGCAGGTTTTTTCTCTGTATGTGAAAGTGCTCTTACATACAACCAAATGGCTTTCCCACCACCAAATCACTGTGATTTTGTTTTTGTTTTTTTGACGATTAATGGCCACCAGCAGCTCACCCGTGTAGCCAATTAGGAATTTACAGGCAAAACCCATTAAGGTCAATGAAAACCATCAAAGCACGGGAGGGCTAGGCAGAGTAGGAAGGGATGGATGTGGAGATAAAGCTCAGTATCTCTCATGTTGAAATTGGCATTCATTGTTCAATAAATCCAATTGAAATCGGATATACCTGATTTCCTGGTCATTCATCTCAATGTAACAAAACTGAGAAAGATAAACAGAAATTGTTGGAAAAACTCAACAGGTCTGGCAGCATGCCATTAATTCATCTCAAAGTGCTTGTTTGTCAGATCTTCCTACGCATGAGCTGGTTTAGAAGTTCTTTTTAATGCAATGCAGATGCTATTACAAATGGTCATTTTCTACAAATTACACTGGGGCTTGATAGATGCTATATAAATGCAAATTCTTCATTTATTATATATGCTAAAGATAATGGATGACAATAGAAAAGAGTTGCAGAAAATATAATTGCACTGTAAACGCAGTAGGCAGTAAGTAACCTGCAAATTGAACAATAAATTTAGGGTTAAGAGATGTGCAGTCAGTGTATGTAGAATTTCTTTCTTGGTTTGTACTGATCTGCCGTTCAATTACTTGTAAGAACTTGCTGTATCAGCACATTCATTATCTGTTAAAATCCTACAGAAAGATAAGTATGTAATTAACAGCATTAACACTTTTTTAATTGCATGATCGCTGCTGGTGTTTGGAAATCTCTGTTTTAACCTTTATGTAGATTAACTGGGCCACAAAGGTGGCTGCCAACAGCTGATAACATACAAAATAAAAGTGGCGGTAGAAAACTGAGTCTAAAACCATTGATATCTTACTCCGACTTAGCCCAGGGTTTGATGGCTGATACAGGGAGCTTGATGTTACGTGAGGTGAGCTTGATGAAGTTTGTTTCAATTGCTTCATCAGAATATTGTCTGTAGGGGAGAATCAAGCAGCATTTGGTTGCAGGTGTCAGTCAGGCTTGATGCTTTCCTTTGGAATCCATCCAGAAGAAGATTGTATGCCTTAAGAAGCTGCCAAGGTAACTGTGTACACCTATACCATTTAATGAATACATCATCAGGATGTATAGTGTCACAAACTGCTAAGGTGTACCCATTCACAGAAACATAGAAAATAGGAGCAGAAGTAGGCCATTTGGCCCTTCAACTATTTAATACAATCATGACTGACAATCCAACTCAGTCCCCTGTTCCCATTTTCTCCCCATACCCAATATCCCTTTAGCTCTAGGAACTATAACTCCTTCTTAAAAGGATTCAACATTGTAGTATCAACCACTTTTTGTGGCAGAGAATTCCACAGGCTCACCACACTCAGAGTGAAGAAATATGTCCTCATCTCTCACCTAAATGCCTACCCTGTAATCTTAGACTGTGACCCTGGTTATTGGCACATCCTTCCTGCCTTTATCCTGTCCTTCAAACAAACTTAAAACTTTATTGGTTTCTTGTTAGTCATGTCTGCATTCCTTCATGATCTAACCTGGAGTACCCTAGAAATTCTGTCCTGAAAATCTCAATCTGAATAGCATCTTTAACTTGCTTCTAGACTTTCCTATATGTCTGGTCTGATTGACTGAGGAAATAACATTAGTCAGTATTTCCACCCAAATATCGGGAAGTTGACAGAGAGGCATCTGCATCTCTTGAGCAAGATTAATTGTAGCTCGGTTGATACCAATATTTCCTCCGAGTTAGACATTTCTCACTTCAAGTCCCACTGCGAAACTTGAAAACAGAACTCAAACTGACACTCTGGTGCATAATGAATGTATCACTCTGGTGACACTCTGATGGAGTGCTGCGTTGTTGGGTGTGCAACAATCCTGAGGGCAAAACTTTAAATCATAGACCTATCTGTTCTCTTAGGTAACTGTAAAAGATCACATGGTGTTCTTACAACGAAGTGTGGGACATTTATATGCCCTACTCTGGCTATAATTATCCCTCAATCAACATGAGAAAAACAGCTTCTCTGACCATCACCACATTGCTGATTTGGGATCTTACTATGCATAAATTGGCTGCCGTGTTTCCTGCAATACTACCTTTAAAAGAACTTCACTGGCTGTAAATTGCTTTGAGAGATTGGTGGTTGTGAAAAGAGCAACATAAATGAAATTGATTATTTTTAAAAAAAGTAGATTGATTAATGAGTACAGCACTCATAAGCTTAGGTCTACACCTGATTGCAAATCTAAAGGTGCTGAAATTCAGCAGATACTGAGTAACAGTTATGATTGCCTGGAGAGTACCTGTAGTATCAATGCTATCAGGAGGAAAATGGTGGCTACAAAATTCATAAACCACTTAATCTTTGCCCCTTGTTTTTGTGAAACAATGTGAACTCTATGACAGGAACATATTCCTTGTTACTCATAATCTATTATCCTCCCCATACAAATGATATCAGTCACTGGCATTAACATTCGGTTAAGCTCTTAATCAAAGATACAAATTTCAGTCAGAAAGTTAATGTGCACAGTGAACTACTAAGTGACACCAGTCAATGGAATAATCCATTCCATGTTGATGTTGTGATGTTTAGAATGCATGTAAATTCTGTGTCAGCTACTGAATATTTAATTCCAATTGTGTTTGATCTGCATCCACTTTGGATGCGTTTCAGCTGAGGGATGTCTTCAATTATGTAATCATTTGATAAGGTTTATGAATTCTGATGGTGGAAGACGTGCACAGCTTTGGAATAATAAACAACAAATCGATGTTTTTATTTAAAAAAATGTAAACGTGTTGGTTTCGTACAAGCACCTTGGGTCCGTGCACAATAGCTTTAACAAAATGAAGATGTAAGGTCTGTGTACAGGAGGATTATTTCCGCATTGTGAAAATGTTGCTCTTGTGCCTGTTAATGAGTTATGTACAACACAAGACAATGCTCAGGCCAACAATGAGTCAGTGCATTGCATTCCCTGGTGCTTCAGCCTGTGTAAAGTAATGAGTGAGATCACAGGAGCATATGAGCAGATAAAGGCCATTCAGCCCCTCAGCGTATGTTCAGTCATTCAATTAGATAATCAAATCTGTGTGCCCGTATTGATTTATATACATGCCTTACAAATATCTGTCACTCTTAGTTGTAATAATAAACAAAAAAATAACAAATATGTTGACCCCCAGACTCAACAGATTTTTTTTTAACTCATTTACAGGATGAGCCAGCATTTATTGCCCAACCAGAGAGTAGTTAAGAGTCAACCACATTACTGTGGGTTGGGAGTTACATGTAATTTCCTTTCCTAAAGGTCATTAGTGAACCAGTTAGGTTTTTACTCCCCTCCCGACAATCAACAATGGATTAATGGTCATCATTAGACTCTTAATTCCATTTTTTTTTATTGAATTCAAATTTCACCATCTGCCCTGGCAGGATTTGAATGTGGATTGCCAGAACATTATCTAGGCCCAAAACGTCAAGCTTTCCTGCTCCTATGATGCTGCTTGGTCTGCTGTGTTCATCCAGCTCCACACCCTGTCTAACTGAACTTTGGTTTAAATCAAATGGTGTGGGAATTTTGAAATTGTTAAAGATAGAGCTTCATGAATATCCTAGAATACCACCATTTCTTCCTGACACTGAGTCCTGAATGATTTTTCCTGAGAGTTGAGCATGTTGTTAGTCAATTAGCTGCTGGACTCCCTCACCTACTAATGTCGGAAACATGTTGCTCTCATTCTTCTTCTACCATTTTCAATCTTGCTGTGTCCTATCCCACAGACTTGGGTCAATCAGGCACATTTCTCAGTTTGAAAGCAAGGCAGAAAAAGACGTTTCGAAACTTGAAAGGGGCGTTCAGAAAATATTTACGAGGACGTTGCCACAGTTGGAAGGTTTGAGTTATAGAGAGAGGCTCAGGAGGATGGGGCTATTTTCATTGGAGTGTCAGAGGATGGGGGGGGGTGACCTTTAAGAAGTTTATAAAATCATAAGGGGCATGGATAGGGTGAATAGTCAAAGTCTTGTACCCAGGGTAGGGGAGTCCAGGGCTAGAAAGCATAGGTTTAGGGTGTGAGGGGAAAGATTGAAAAGGGACCTGATGGGCAGCTTTTTCACACAGAGGGTGGAGTCTGTATGGAATGAGTTGCCAGAAGAAGTGGTGGAGGCTGGTACAGTTACAACATTTAAAAGGCATCTGGATAGGAACATGAATAGGAAGTATTTAGAGGGACACGGGCCAAATGTTGGAAAATGGGACTAGATTAAAGTTGAATATCTAGCTGGCATGAATAAGTTGGACTGAAGGGTTTGATTCCATGATGTACCTCTCTGTAACTCTATAACAGCTTAATGAAAACCCAATAAAAATGCAGATGCTGTAAATCAGAAATAAAACCAGAATTGCTGGAAAAAACTCCGCAGGTCTGGCAGCATCCATGGAGAGAAATTAGAGTCAATGTTTCATGTCCCGTGACTCTTCTTTAGAACAATTGACTCTGATTTCTCTCCACAAAAGCACCTTAGCAGTTTGTGGTTTGGGTGTTTTTTAAATCATATTCTTGATTGACATATCACCCTCTCTGTACCATCTACAAGGTGCATTCAGAAATCTACCACAGCTCCATAAACAATACCTTCTGAACTCACAAACACAACTTTTTAGAAGGACAAAGGCATAGGAATAGCACTATCTTCAAGTTCTTCTTCAGGCCACTCACTATCCAGACTTGGGGGTATATCACCGTTCCTTCACTGTCCCTGGGTGAAGAACCTTGACCTCCATCCCTGATGGGCTTGTGAGCTACCGACAGCACATGGCCTGCAGTGGTTCAAGAAGGCAGCTCACCAAGACCTACTTGAGGATAATAAATGCTGGCCCAGCCAGCGACACCCACAACTCTGAATAAATTCCAAAACTGTCATAAGTAAGCATTTTCAGAGATGGCAGTATTCAACATTTGCATCAAATCTTTGCTTCAGAAAAGCATCTGGCACTGAACCAGGTCGATATCTTCAGGTGCTGGGTTCTACAAGCTATTGAAATAGACACGCCAAATTGGCGCTCGCTTGGATTCAATTAAAGACAGTTTCATGTGATAGGCACTTGTCTACTGGGAACTCAACTGACACTGCCCAACCTTATTTCCCTTGCAGTCCTTAACTGCAGCACTATTTTATCCCATCTGTCTAATTTGAATTCCAATCTATTTCCCGGAGGTGAAAAGACTCACCCACTGCATCAGGCAGTCTCTGTAGGAGGGGATTCTAAACCTTGCACTCCCTTGGAAGGAAAGACTTTGTACATGATCTAGCTGAGGACTCTGTACATTATCTATATGATTATCTATAAGTAAAGCATTCTGAAGGACAATAAGTTTAATAATTATCTGGGCACAGAAATAATTTGCGCAACAAAATAATTATGCACAAATATTCAAAATTTAAAGGACAACTATTTCAGTTTTCATTAATCCCAAAGCAGTAGAATGAGGTGGTTTCACTAAGTGGATCAAATGATTCAAGGATAGGATAGTGGGAAATTTGCAATGCTTAATTCTAGTGAAAATTCTAAAAAAGGTTGCAGCCAATTTAGTGTTTTGAAACCCTTAATTAAATAATATTGAATTATTCATCTGAAGTCTACATTGCTTTCCAAATTTACTTGGCAGTCATATGGGAAGGAGGAGATAATGGCAGCTGTACCATTTTAGCACCTCATCTTCGGCATTGCAAGATTGCTTCACTCCATCACATCTTAACAATGCCGTACTTTAAATTCTGCTGGACCGAAACGGGAAGTTAATTTCAACAGATAGCACATGATAATGACACGCGTGCTATTCGTGTCCAATGCTTATGACTCAATAACTGTTGTTATTCATATTGTGTTGCTTCCTCTATTTCAGGTTGGGAACTATTGATAAAAAAAATTATTTATTTGTTTGCTGGACATGGGTATTGCTGTGAAGATTGATACTTATTGTCCAGTCCTAATTCATTTGTAAAGGTGGTGACAAGCCTTCCTGTTGAAACAGTCATGAAGGTGTTCCCGCTGTATTATTAGGCAGGGATTTCCAGGTTTTTAATCCTCTGAAGTGAATGAACAACAATATACATACAAGTCAGGATGATGTGTTCTTTGGAGGGGAACTGGCTGCATTCACTGCCCTTGTCTCTATAGATGGGGGAAGCCATGAATTTAGAAGCTGTTCTTGCAGAATTCCGGGGGGACTTGCTGCACAGCATCCTGTGGATAACTGTAAATGCCCTAATTAGGGCTGTGCTTTCGTGAAACCTGTTGGTCTCTGAGATCAGTCATCTTTACTCATGGGTTAGATTTTAAATCAGACAGCAAGGGCAGCATAGGGGTCTAAGTGTTGTGGACTGTGCTGAGACTTGGGGTTAATTCAGACGAGAGGTTGAGCGATGTCCATCTCAAAGTTGGGAGCAACTCACTAAATCTCTTAAAACAAACATAGAAATTACTGCAGAAATTCAGCAGGTCTGGCAGCATCTGTGGGGAAAAAGCAGAGTTAACGTTTTTTTGTCTGGTTACTCTTCATCAGAACATCTTTGGTGCACTCCATCTTTTATATTTTCAACAACTTCTCACTAGGCAGTGGCAACTTAGAAGGATTATTGCTTATCAAATTTCTCATTGATGGTCTAACTTGCCTCACTAAAGTTCAGTTTCCTGTTCATCAAATGTGGCAAAAAACATTAGACTTGGAGGAAAGTTGACATGAAAATCAGAGCGGGAAACTGATGAATCCTGCTTGTTCTGAAGGAGCTCCATGTTGCATTGAATCAAACATCTCAGGACACTATCCACGGACACCAGCCACATGCCTCTCTCATCCACAGACATTGCCATCTGGCATTTGCCAACACCTTGCCCCATCATGGCACCTCTCTGAGACACTGACAGGTTGCTCTGGAAGCACAGCCTTGCTTCACAGGGCATCACCAACAACTGGTGTTGAAAGGCACCAGCAACTACCTACTAGCCTCATCCTGCCTGCTTGACCTGTTCGTCTCCTCTTCACCTATCTGTTCCTTTATCCATTTTCCATCTGCCTCGCCCTCTCTCTCTATTTATTTCAGAATCCCTCCCCCCACCATTTCTGAAGAATGGTCCAGACCCAAAACGTCAGCTTTCCTGCTCCTCTGATGCTGCTTGGCCTACTGTGTTCATCCAGCTCTACACCTTGTTGTCTATAAGTATCCATATTGTCTTAGGCTTGTGGAAGCCATTGACTTTCACAAACCTTGAAGCTCCACGCTGCAGGAGAACATATTACAGGAAATGTTGCCAAAGACTCTTCCGAGACTTAAGAACCTCTTTCATTCATTTGTTCCCTGTTGAGGTCATTCTAGGTCAGGAGAGTTCTGTATCCTGCTGTTGGTGGTCACTGCGGCTGCCTTCGCAAGATTGTGTTTGCAAGAGGACCTCAGCTGATGGAAAGCCCAAGATGCGGTAGCAGGACACCCTCAGAGGTTAGGAGCACCTGAATCAGGAAGAAGTCACAGCCACAGGGTCCTTCAGGATGCATGGAGTCCGCAGGAGAACCAGAATATTTCAGTCCCAACTCCATCATCTGGGGGTGAACAGTGTCAATGCCAGCTTTGTACGTCCATTGTAACAGTGACAGATCTATGCCAGTACTGGAGCTGGACCCAAGAGAGAGCTGGCCTCTCCTGGTAGCTGTGAAGGTGACAGCTGCCTTGAACAAAGAAACCTAGGGGTAAGGTGCATAGTTCCTTGAAAATGGAGTCATAGGTAGAGAGGGTGGTGAAGAAGGCGTTTGGCATACTTGCCTTCTTTGGTCAGTGCATTGAGTATAGGAGTTGGGAGGTCATGTTGTGGCTGTTCAGGACATTGGTTAGGCCACTTTTAGAACACTGCATTCACTCTGGTCTCCCTGCTATAGGAACGATGTTGTTAAGCTTGAACAGGTTCAGAAAAGAATTTACAAGGGTGTTGCCAGGGCTAGAGGGTTTGAGTTGTAGAGAGACGCTGAATAAGCTGGGGCTATTTTCCCTGGAGTGTTGGAGGCTGAGGGGTGACCTTATAGAGGTTTATGAAATCTTGAGGGGCATGGATAGGGTCATTAGCCAATGTCATTTTCCCAAGGTAGGGGAGTCCAAAGCTTTAGGGGATAGGTTTAAGGTGAGAGGAGAAAGATTTAAAAGGGACCTAAGGGGCAACATTTTCACACAGAGGGTAGTGTCTGTATGGAACAAGCTGCCAGAGGGAGTGGTGGAGGTAGGTATGGGTGTATGAATAGGAAAGGTTAGAGGGATATGGGTCAAATGCTGGCAAATGGGACTAGATTAATTTAGGATATCTGGTCGGCATGGATAAGTTGGACCAAAGGGTCTGTTTCAATGCTGCAATAACTCTGATCCTATTTATAACTTGTATTCATATTTCCACTATTAGTGGTTTTTCTGTTTTCCAATATCTTATTATGTTCATCTACCAGTTGTGTGGGGACTAATTATACTGCTTGTCATTCAATGCCTGTAGGTAAATGTAACAGTTGTAAAAAAAATGCACTTAATTTAGTAACAAGTTCAGGATTAGTAACCACACATGTCACATCAAGAAACAGGAACATCTTGAACAACAAAGAATAGAGTAAGACCAGACATCAAATGTGTGTGTCAGATATTAGCACTTAATTAATAAGTAATAACTTGAGCCCAAATTATTTGACCTGGAATTCAATCAAAAGCTGCTGGAAACTTTAGGAATGAGTCCTGGAATCTTGAGAAGAATCTCTTTGCAATTAAACACACCAATAAACAAAGGGTCAAATTTTATGAGGGAGGTGTGGTTACTTTGGTGCATCGGACTCTGGAACCAAGTGGTGATCTTTCAGAGTCTGTGGTAGTGGAGGATGATCTTAAGAGTTAACTTCTGTTCCCAAAGACTTTTTCTCTGACTTCTTTCCAAAACTGACTAGAATTACTACCTGACACTGAGAAAGAGATTAGGGAATGTCGCGGCAAGAGGTCACAGTTGGAGATTGGTCAATTTGGTTCCTGGCTGTCAGCTTGGGATCTGGGGGATCAGTTTCCTTGAGAGGCCAGCCCTCAAAAGACAGAGCTCCTTGATCAAGTCATAGAAGTCTACAGCACAGAAAAAGAGGCCCCTTGGCCCATAGAGTCCATGCACGTCAACATGGTCACCTTCAGTAGTCTCAGCATAAGAAACACAGAAGTTCCACCTCTTAAACTGTAACTACTGGGCTAACACCTTTCATGTCGAGAGTACCGTGTCCAGTTCTGGTCACCCAGTTACAGGAAGAATAATAAGCTGAACAGGTTTCAGAGCAGATTCGCCAGGATGTTGACGGATATGGAAGGTTTGAGTTGTAAAGAATAAGCTGAGATAACAAGGTGTAGAGCTGGATGAACGCAGCAGGCCAAGCAGCTTCAGAGGAGCAGGAAAGCTGACGTTTTGGGTCTAGACCCTTTTCCTCAGATGCTGCTTGGCCTGCTGTGTTCATCCAGCTCTACACCTTGTTATCTCAGAATCTCCAGCATCTGCAGTTCCTACTATCTCTGAATAAGCTGAAACCTTTATAACTTGAGCGAAGGAAGTTGAGAAGTAACCTTATAGAAGTTTATAAATCATGAGGGTTATGGACAGGATTAATGGTAGGTGTTGTTTCCCTGGGATGGGGGATTTCAAGAGTCGGGTCACATTATTATCCTCACTCTCTGTTTTCTGATAGACAGGTAATCTTCTAAGAAAAAGATTTAAAAAAGGCATGAGGGTACGTTTTTACAGAAAGGCTGGTTCACGTGTGGAATGAACTTCCAGAGGAAGTGGTGGATGTGGGCATAGTTACAACATTTAAAAGACATTTGGATAAGTATATGAATAGGACAGGTTTGGAGGGATCTGGGCCAGGAGCAGGCAGGTGGGACTAGTTTAATTTGGGATTATGTTTGGTATGGACTGGTTGATCTGAAGGGACTGTTTCTGTGCTGTATGACTCTATGACTCTATCAGCATTAGAACAGCTAAAAGATCACACAAATAGGGGTTTGCATAAAGGCGATATGTATAGAATCCCTGAAGTGCAAGAGGCCATCAGGCCCATCAAGCCCACATTGACCCTCTGAAAAACATCCCATCCAGACCCTATCCCCACATTCTCCATGACTAACCCATCTAGCCTGCACATCACAGGACAATTTAACAAAGCCAATCCACCTAACCTGCACAACTTTGGGCTGTGGGAGGAAACTGGATCACCCGGAGGAAACCCACACAGACACGGTGAGAATATGTAATTTGCACAATGGTAGTCAGCCGAGGGTAGAATCAAATTCAGGTCCCTTCACTGTGAGGCAGCAGTGCTAACCATTGAGCCACCATGAGTTTGATTCACTGAAGCATTTGTTCAATCATACACAGCACTTCGCAATCTCCAATCTGTCTTCCCCAATGCCAACACATTCATTCCTCTAACTCTAGTTAGCTGCTTGATGCAGATTCTGGGGGTGGCATGGTGGCTCAGTGGTTAGCACTTCTGCCTCACAGTGCCAGGGACCTGGGTTCGATTTCAGCCTCGGGCGACTGTCTATGTGGAGTTTGCACATTCTCCCTGCATGTGCATGGGTCCCCTCTGGGTGCTTCGATTTCATCCCACAGTCCAAAGATGTGCAGGATAGGTGGATTGGCCATGATAAATTGCCCATAGTGTTCAGGGATGTGTAGATTAGGGGGATGGGTCTGGGTGGGATGCTCTGAGGGTCGATGTGGACTTGTTGGGCCAAAGGGCCTGTTTCCACACTGTAGGAATTCTATAATATTCAGCTATTCGCCGAGAATCTTGACCCTATCTACCTCAAGCATTTGACTGAGCGTGCCCCCGAGCCCCTGGACTGAGATTGTGGCTGTCCTTCACTCATTCTGTCAAGACATCCTGACTGCTAGGTGTCTCCCAATGACATGACTGAGCACTACTCCCCTCTGGTTTTTAAACAGGGCCATTTGGTTGCAGCACATGCGGTGTGCCAGCTATTTGCCCATGGTGCTAGTGTAACACTGGCATAGCATGGTACGTGGAGCAACATGTCCACCCCTTGCCTGGCGACTGCTGACAATCATGGCAAGCTGTCTGGCTTGGTGCCTGCACAAAACGGCATGGCAGAGATGCTGTCAGTGCTCATGTAGGTGCAAGGTGAGGGGGCACTGGACGAACAAGTGGTGAGTTGGAATCACCATGCACTCGCTCGGACATTCATGTCAGGAATTCTCAGCGTCCAGTTTCGATCAAACCCGAGAAGCATATTAGTGAGGGCGATACTGAGCAATAATCTCCATTAACAGGCATCCCACCACTCCCATTGAAAATCTCATTTCAATGCCTGGGAAAATGGGACTTGTTGCTCCCATGTTGACTTCTAACATGATTCTCCCAGATTTCCTACTATAGTCCATATCATTCAGAACTTTATAAAATTTCTACTATGATTTAAAATTTATCCCATTTTTCTAAAACTGTTCCTCTGGACATTGATCTTTCTGCTTGTGGAAACAGTTTATTGCCCTGTTTGCTTAAAGAAAACATTCCATAGTTTTGCAAGCCTTATTAAATCCATACTTATTCTTTTTCGTTTTAAGCAGATCAACCCCAGTTTCTCAGGTCCCTATGGATAATCAATGTTTCTCATCCCTTATGTCATAATAATATATAAATTTATGAACAACTGAACGAGGGGTGGAAGTAGACTATTTGGTCCTCGGATCTGCTCTACTCAGAACATAGCTCATCTGCTTGTGTTTCAAATTCCAAGTTTCCACCTACTCCCAATTCCCGGACTCATACTCACCTCTAGCGTAGAAATATTCAGTGACCCCACATCCACCCTTTTCTGACACAGACAGTTCCAAAATTGCACAATCCTCTGAGAGAAAAGGTATTTCTCATCTCTGTCCTCAAATGGCAGCATCTATTTTTTCAAACAATGCCCCCTTGTTCTAGACTGACAAACAAGAGGAGACTTCCTTTCATGTCCAACTTGTCATGTACCAGAACACCTAAATCCCTCTGCACCTGGAGTCCATGGTGAAGGCTGAGATTTCTGAATACTTGGAAGTGCATGGTAAAATAGGGCGAAATCAGCATGGTTTCATCAACAGGAGGCCATGTCTGAAAAATCTGTTAGAATTCTTTGAGGGGGTGACTACCAGGTTAGATCAAGGATAGCTAATGGATATTATCTATGTTGACTTCCAGAAGGCCTTTGACAAAGTGTTGCACAGGAAGCTGCTGAGTAAGATAAGGATCCATGGTGTTAGAGGCAAAATGCTAGCATGGATAGAAGATTACCTGCCTATCAGAAAACAGAGAGTGGGGATAAAAGGGTCTTTCTCAGGATGGTAGCCGGTGACAAGTGATGTTCCACAGGGGTCAGTGTTGGAACCCCAACTTTTCACTCTATACATTAATGATCTCGATGAAGGAACTGAAGGCATTCTGGCTTAGTTTGCAGATGATGCAATGATGGGTGGAGGGACAGGTAGTATTGAGGAGGTGGTGAGGCTGCAGAAAGATTTGGACAGGTTAGGAGAGTGGGCAAAGAAGTGGCAGATGGAGTACAATGTGGGAAAGTGTAAGGTTGTGTTCTTTGGTAGAAAGATTAGAGACATATACTAGTTTCTAAATGGAGAGAAAATTCAGAAATCTGAACTGCAAAGGGACTTGGGAGTTTTGGTCCAGAATTCTTTTAAGGTAAACTTATAGGTTGAGTTGGTAGTTAGGAAGGCAAATACAATGTTGGCATTTATTTCAAGAAGACTAGAATATAAAAGCGGAGACGTACTTCTGAGGCTTTATAAAGCTCTGGTCAGACCATATTCAGAGTTTGGTGAACATTTTTGGGCCCCATACCTCAGGAAGAATGTACTGGCCCTGGAGCTGGTCCAAAGGAGGTTCATGAGGATGATCCCAGGAATGAAAGGCTTAACATATGAGGAACATTTGAGGACTCTGGGTCTATACACGATGGATTTTGGAAAATGAGAGACAACCTAAACTTAGAGAATACTGAACAGCCTGGGCAGAGTGGACTTTGGGACGATGTTTCCATTAGCATGAGAGACTAGGACCCGAGGACACAGCCTCAGAGTAAAAAGAAGACCCTTTTCAATGGAAATGAGGAGAAATGTCTTCAGCCAGAAAGTGGTGAATCTGTGGAATTCACTGCCACTGAGTATATTTAAGACAGAGATAGATAGGTTCTTGATTGTCAAGGGGATCAAAGGCTACAGGGAGAATGCAGGAGAATGAGATTGAGAAACTTATCAGCCATTATTGAATGGCAGAGCAGACTTGATTGGCTGAATGTCCTAATTTCTGCTCCTATGTCTTACAGACTTATGGTCACCTCAGAATTCTGCCATCCTTCTCCAAGTAAGTGATCCTTTGATTTTCTTTTTTATTCTTAGTGCCAATGTGAACAATTTCACATTTTCCCATATTATGGTCTATCTGCCAGTATCTGAGGAGTTGTGACGTAGCTGAACATTATGCGATCGCCAATAAACATCGCAACATCTGACTTTGTGATAGTGGGAAGGTCTTTGATGAAGCAGCTGAAGATTGTTGGGCCTGGAACATTGCCCTGAGGAACTCATAGAATCCCTACAGTGTGGAAACAGGCCCTTTGGCCCAACAAGTCCACACCAACCCTTAGATCATCCCACCCGGACCCATCCCCCTATAACCCACCTAATCTACACATCCCTGAACACTATGGGAAATTTAGCATGGCCAATCCACCTAGCCTGCACATCTTTGGACAGTGGGAGGAAACTGGAGCACCTGGAGGAAACCCACACAGACACGGGGATAATGTACAAACTCTACACAGACAGTTGCCTGAGGGTGGAATCAAACCCAGGTCCCTGGCGTTGTGAGGCAGTAGTGCTAAACACTGAGCCACCGTGCCACCCAACTCCTGCAGGAATGTCCTGGAGCTGAGATGATTGACCTCCAACAACCATTATTTTTTGTGCCAGATATGACTCCAACTAGCAGAAAGTTTACCGCCCTGATTCTCATTGAGACCAGTTTGTTAGGGCTCTTTGATGCCATATTCAATCAAATGCTGCCCTGATATACAGGACTGTCACACTCTCCTCCTCCTTCTGGAATTCAGCTGTTTTGTTCCACATTTGGAACAAGGCTGTAATAAGGTCAAGAACTAAATGGCCTTCCTAGAACCCAAACTGAGGATAAGTAAGCAGGTCATTGCCTTTCAATTGCCACTTTAAAGCACTGACAATAGCCTCTTCCATCAGTTTGCTGTTTGAGAATAATGAGGAATGCATCATTTCAATTGAGTGTAATACAATGAGATGGGATGCGATGTAGCGTAATATTTATTCATTCATGGGATGTCAGTGTCACTGGCTGGCCAGTATTTATTGCCTGTCCTTAGTTGCCCTTGAGAAGGTGGTGGGGAGCTGCCTTCTTGAACTGCTGCAGTCCACCTGCTGTGGGTTGACCCACAATAACCTTAGGGAGGGTCTTCCAGGATACTCAATTCTCCAGGCTTCTATTTTATACTAATTATTTCATCTACGTTTCATTGTTTTAGACTTAGTCTTACACATGGACGGCAACTAAATGCAATAAAAAGATATTTGTTAGATATAAGTCTCATTGGGATATCCAGCCATTGAGAACAACATCCTGCCTTAGCAACTGCATGACTCGGTTTCTCTGATGTACCCCCCACCCCATTCTAAACTTTGTTTCTGTCAAAGTTTGTTCTTTTTGCATATTTGGGCCAATTAGAAATGAAATCTCAGCAATTATTGCCTGGGGCATACACTGTCATCTCTATGTTCCATCTAAGTGTTGATTGATTGCCCTCTACTTATTCTGTCCTCACCCACATCCTGCCAACAGATCTTCCCACTCAACTTCTGTGGTTCAGAACATATCCCTGCAAATTTCCCAACACAAAGCCCCTTGTTGCAGATTGGTGTCAGGCTGACCTACTGCCTGCTTGTGTCTCCTAGTTTCCTTTTCTTTCTCCCTCCACCTCCTTTAGGTCAACTCTGCACATGGTCATACAATCCCTGCAGTGTGGAAGCAGGCCATTTGGCCCATAACGAACCTCCGAAGAGCATCCCACCCAGACCCACCCCCTACCCCTTCCCTGCATTTTCCACCCTAGACACTATGGGTAATTTAACACGGCCAACCCACCTAACATGCACGTCTTTGGACTGTGGGAGGAAACCAGAGCACCCGGAGAAAACCCACGCAGACACAGGGAGAACGTGCAAACTCCACACCGACAGTCGCCCAAGGGTGGGATTGAATCCGGGTCCCTGGCACTATCAGGCAGCAGCGGTAACCACTGAGCCACTGTGTCACCTCTGCACCATGGTCCTCCTACTCCCTGCCGTGAGCTAAGCCTCTGTCTTGGACTCAATTAACAGTAGTACAGACCAATGACTCCCTACTCATATCGACAGAAGTTGCCATTTCTAAGCTGTTGGAATGTAGCTTCAGCGTGCACAAAGACAAAAGTTAATGTGAGGTTAGTTTGCACAGAAATGTTTGCCACATGGGAGCTGTGTGGGCTGTTGGGAATGAAGTAAAGAAACTTCTTACCCACTTTTCTGCAGAATGAGGCCACATTTAGTGAGTGGTATATAATTGAAATGGGCAATGTGCTATCAGTTTAATTTGGATTTTGAATTCAGCTATGAGTAGTGAGCAAAAGTCTAACTGAGTCCTCTGGACTGAGTTTTCTTGGCTGATTCAAAATCCCGACATTGCCTTCGATTCTGGGTCGGGTGGCTGGAAGTTGCCACAGTGGGACATTGACCCCAATCTTCGTGGTGGTGGCTTTTAAATTGGTTGCCTCTAAGTCTTGCCACCAATTGAGAATGGCACTTGTCCTGAACAAGAACTCAGCCCAACAAGAGGGTCTGCAGTGATGTGTGGCTCACAACCCCACTGGGAGTGGTGGGCACTGTCGAGTCAAGGCAGAAGACAGGGAGGGTGACTCAAGAGAGGTGCTCTCAGAAGATTTAAGCTTAAGGCCATCATTTCAAAAGGGGGAAGCCCCTCAGAAAATGGCCTGGGGCTGTAGCTTGGCCACTTGAACCCTGTGGCTCTGGGAAGGGAAAGGTGGAGGATTAAAAGATTTAAAGGAGGAGCAAAGGGCACTAGGCCCATTGCCAGGAGCCTGTCTCAAGTCAATGACCATCCTTTGGCCTCAGAGGCGGTTCTCAATTCCTACTGAGAAATCCCAACGTTACCACCATATTACCTCAAATGGGGATTTATTGGATCAAATTGCTAATGCCACTGCCAGTCATGCACTGTGTCTGGCAAAATCAGTCAGGGCCATGATGGACACCTGCTCCAAGCAAATATCTGTAATTTTGCCCCTGGCTCTGCTTTATTCACATTTCAGAGATAATATCCAAAGCTATTGGCTCTCGAATTTATGAGGAAGATTCTTTGATAATTGAAGACAGTATCAGAGTTATGGTCTACTAAACACCTGTACATTCAGACCTGGAGTTGTTTGAGGCATCCTTATACAGTAAGAGACATAATTAAAATTGAAGGCATTTAATGATGTGCTGCTGAATTCGGTATGAATCTGGATGGGAGAGAGATTCTGGATGAAAAATTGGGAATGGGAATCACTGCAGCAAAAGATGGAAAAATATAGATTGACTATGTTATATAAAATATGGCATGGCCTCCAGCAATGACACTACACAAGCTCGTCATCCACATACACTGGAAAAGCTGTGCATCAATGGCCTTCCTTCTCAAGAACAATCTGACAATGGAATAATCTGCCAAAGGATATAGTTACAGTCACAGGCACTTAAAATTATTAAGATTCAATTTTAGATTGTTTCCATTTAAATTTGAAGAGTTAAAAGGGACCTGAGAAGCAACTTTTTCATACAGAGGCTGGTGTGTATATGGAACAAGCTACCAGAGGAAGTGGCAGAGGACAGTGCAATTACAATATTTAAAAGATATTTGAACGGCTTCCTGGATAGGAAAGGTTTAGAGGGATGCGGGCCAAACGCAGGCAAATGGTACTAGTTCGGTTTAGGAAACCTGGTTAGCGTGGATCAGTTGGTGAACTATTGTCCACCATTAATATCTGAAGACCCAAAGCTTTAAGGAATAGCTTGGGTCAAATTTTGCTGTAAATGTATTGGCTTCTGAATGTCACACCACTGTTAATTATGGAGTCATAAAGTCATACACCACGGAAACAGGCCCTTCGGCTCAACTCGTCCATTCCTAAACTGAACTAGTTCCATTTGCCTGTGTTTGGCCTATATCCCTATAAACCTTTCCTAACTAGGTACAATTCAAATATTTTTTAAATGTTGAAATGTTGCTTGCCTCTACCACTTCCTTTGGCAGCTTGTTCCACATAAGCACCACTCTCTGTGTGAAAAAGTTGGCCCTCAGGTCCCTTTAAAATCTTGAAATGGAAATAATCAGAAATTGATCTTGCGTATTTCAAGTGGCTGTGACTGTAGCTATATGCTTTGGCTGATTGTTTCATTGTTGGGCTGTTTTTGGGAAGAAAGATCATTGGTGCACAGCCTAGGAAACAAATGGACTTTCCAGATTGCGTGGATGATGAACTTGTGTTTTGATCATTATCAGGACTACCCATCAAAGCAAATTTAGACAATGTCACCCATATAAATGTTGGCAGAATATGGACATTAGTCTGTATTGCCAACAGAACTAAAGCAGAAGCTGAATTATCCCGACTGGCTTCAACAGAACTGGAAAAATTCAATTTTCATATTCCAACTAGACAGCAAAGAAAACATCATATGTTTCCAAAGCAGACAGGAGTGGCACCCTCCCTCCATTACAATGAGGTACTAACTTCGGGGTGAAGTTTGTGGGACAGTTTTATGAGGTGAACTTAGCTCAGGCCCTCTAAGAAGTCTATTGCAAGGGGAAGGGGCTGTGAGCAAGACTCCTTAAACTGAGAATTTGGACCCAGAGCAAGAGTGGGCCTAACTACATACTCATAATGTTGATGGATTTGAACAACTAATAAGTGCATTGCAAGGAATTATATTGTGGGTATATAGAATGGAATTAATGTAATGCAGAGCTGAATGTGCTATTGGATCATCAAGGACCATTATGAAGTTTATTTCATTAGAACCTCCAATGTTGCTGAAAACTATCTATATACCAATGATGATTTTAATTTATGGAGAACTTGGAAGAACATACACCTAGCAATTTTGGAGAAAAAAGTCTGGCTGAAACCAGGAAGGAAAAAGTAATGTCAAATTCTGTTCTTTAAGAAGTTGAGGTGCAATTTGGACTTTGGACTTTGGACTTTGGACTTTGGATCATTTCATACCTGTTACAAATCCCCCATGACATTCATTTCTATTGAAAATAAACATTGAAAAAAGTACATAAGTATCAAAGTAATCTGCCAAAGTCAAAATTACCTCATACTAATTGGACCAAGTAACTGACTCATTAGCAAAAAAAGTTCAATAAAAGTTGATCAGGAATTTATTCAACCATCAAATTGTCCAGTCTGACAGAAATTCCCCTGCAGCAATGAAAACCAATACATACTGTGCAAGATACTGAACAAAATAAATTTGAAAATTATGGGACTGAAAAGTTGAAAAACAAAAGTGAAGAAGGCAGATAGATGAAAATAAAACAAAAATGACAATATATGTATAATATTAGAGTTTTGGAGAAAAAAAGAACAGTGCCTGAATAAAATGTTCAGCGGATAGGCCAAATAAATAAAAAATGAATGTTTTTTTTTAATGAAGCAATTCTAAATAAGTGTATGAACAATTAATGTACACCATTATGTCTGAAGCTTAGAAGCTTTAAGAAATATCTTAGGCTACATTTTGCTGCGCATATAATGGCTTCTGAACACCACACCACTATTAATTACAGAGTCATACGGCACAGAAACAGACCTTTCAGCCCAACTGATCCACGCCAACCAAGTTTCCTAAACTGAACTAGTCCCATTTGCCCACGTTTGACTGATATCACTGTAAACCTTTCCTATTCATGTACCTGTCCAAATGTCTTTTTAATGTTGTAATTGTGCCCACTTCTACCATTTCTTCTGTCAGTTCGGTCCATACAAGCATCATCCCCTGTGTGAAAAACTTGACCCTTGGGCCCCTTTTAAATCTTTCCCCTCTCACCTTAAACCTATGTCTTGTAGTTTTGGACACCCCTAACCTGGGGAAAAGACCATGGCTATTCATCCCATTCATGACCCTCATGATTTTATAAACGTCTATACATTCACCCCTCAACCTGTTAGAAGCCAAGGAAAAAAGTCCAACCTTATCCAGCCTCTCCCCAATATCTCAAACTGTCCAGTCTTGGTAAAACCCTTAAAAGTTGTCTTGCACCCTTTCCAGTTTAACAATATCTTTCCAATAGCAGAGTGACTAGAATTGTCTGTAGTGAACTAAATGTGGCCTTACCAATGTATTGTAAAGCTGTAATATGATGTCCCAACTCCTGTTCTCAATGCTTTGAGTGCAAGTGTGTCAAACACCTTCTTCACCACCCTGTCTACATGTGACACCATGTACCTGCACACCTAAGTCTCTCATTTTGCTGCAAGATGCCAACTCTATGGTATGGTCAGACCATGGTGACTTTAGCTAGATCAGGGTTTTGCTATGTGCTTTCTTTTGCTTGTTGGAGGGAAAGGATGCAGTTTGTATTTACAGTTCTTAAACAGTGTGCTCGACATGCCGTCAACTGGATACTGCAATGAAAAAAGATGTGCATTGAACTCAGGGCATTCCAGTACACTTCGCAACCAGAGAAGTATCTTCTGAAGTGTAATAAAAACAGAAAGAACGGCAGATGCTGTAAATCAAGAACAAAAGCAAAGTTACTGGAAAAGCTCAGCAGGTCTGGCAGCATCTGTGAGGGAAAGAACAGAGTTAACGTTTTGGGTCCGGTGACCCTTCCTCAGAAGACCTGAGACGTTAACTCTGTTTTTTCCTTCACAGATGCTGCCAGACTTGCTGGGCTTTTCCAGCAACTTTGTTTTTGTGCCTTCTGAAGCGTAGTCACTTCTTTAATCTGGGAAAGGCAGCTGCCAATTTTCACGTAGCGAACTCCCACAAACATCAGTGTAGTACTGACTAGATAATCTGTACCTCTCACATCGACAAAGGATAAATATTCCTCGAGTTACTGGAGGTAACTCCTCTGCCACTTTCAAAAGTGCCATAGCATCTTTTACTTCCACTTTGGGAAAAAGCTGGTGTTTTGGTTTGACATCTGATCCAAATGACACCACTCCCAACAATACAACATTCCCTCAGTTCACCATTGGAATGTTAAACTTGATTTTATGCTCAAATTCAGGTAGGCACTTAAACTCCAAAGTTTTGGAGAATCTTACCTACTCAGCATTAACTACGACGAGAGCTATGAATTCCCTCAGTGAGGACAAAAGACAATTTACAACCTGCTGACCTCATCCACCTCTTTATGACTGATCTTGGTAGGAACATTAATGGAGGAACTAAACAAAGAGAGAAAATTAAAATTGATTTCTGTATAAAGGAAGACATTTAGTTATGATACAAAAATAGTTCCAATCTTTTAAATAATATCCAATATAAGAGATTAAGGAACTATTTTTTGTATCTCATAACCAATTCCACAGGTTGTTGTGAAGGTTTTCTTTATAAAAATGGATTTTTGAATGCACTGGCTGGAAGAGGCCAAATCACTCTGTAAACAAAAAGAACTAAAGCAACATTCCAGTGACTTGGGATTACTGTTCAAAGATGGCTACATATTTGTATCACAGTACCTTCTACATTCCAAACTATTGAAATGGAAGCACCCAGTCTGCAAAATTGCATTGAGACCAATTGCCTTGCAAATAGATAAGTGGGAACCATTTCCTGCATCATTAGCAAAGCATGAAGACATTAGTATCCAACTCAGTAGGGGTAAGCCATTAGACTCGATCACTAGGACACTGACTATAAAAGGCTTGTGCCATTTCTACCTCCAGCTCTATTTTGATTTAGTCCTTTACTTCTCTAGCCACATGGGTGATTTTCTGGTGGTTGAAAATATAGAATGAAATTTTAGCACAATGATGTCTTTTTTTATTGCGTCACTACACCTATGCACACAACCACGGGTGATTTGGGGAAAATATAAACATTAATGTTGGGACCTCTTTGGTACAGTGGTAGTGTTGGGGAAAAAGAAAGAAACAAAGGGGTAAGAAATAAACAGGAGATTCAAAGAATCTTGTAAAAGAATAAATGGCTTGTGCTCAGGCACAATCTCATCATGTACTTCAGGCAATCAGAATAAACTAGGCAAAACCATAGTTGGGTCATTGGCCAGTTAGAGAGGGATAGTCATGCAACAAACCAACTAGCCCTTTGAATGATTAAACAACAGTTTTCTCTGCAGATTGGCACAAATACATGAAAAGTTAAAGACTTAAAAATCCTTTATAGACCTCTTTCTTTCTCTCTCTCTCTCTTGCTCTAGACAGCTTATAAGTTATGAAGCCTACCTGTTGATGTTCTAAGCTGCGAAGAAATATTTTAAAAACAGATAAACCCAAAAGCTACTGTCTCCACATGAACAGATAAATTATCAGTCTATATATTTAAACTACCTTGACAATGAAAGCAGCAGACCAGCTATACACCCATTTAATATTATAGGACTCTAAACTGCTTAACCTATCCTCTCACTCTGAAATCAATTTGTGTGAGTGTGAACTTAGAGTTTGTGTGAAAGTCAATGCTCTTTCATAAATTATTTTACATTGATTGAGCTAAATATAATGAAACATACTTTTTTTTTGCTTTTTAACATAACTGAAACAACTTTACTGGTTGTGTCTTTTATGATCACAATGCATCAACAGTCAAATGGTTTCTGACTAGGCAAGCAAGTCCATTAAATAAAAATCTATTGCAGTTAAAGAAGGAGGGTGAAGAAAGACAGTGCAGTACTTATACTTTTCTCGCTTGATCATAGCAAAATGTTGGTGCAAATCACTATGGAGGCATTGTGGCCATTTTTCAGGCACAAAACATGTGCAGAACACACTAATTTAGAACTGGGGCAGTTTGTGTCCAGTCTGTTTTTGCATTGATTTCATTGCCAATCTAATTGACTGCAATTCCATTTAATTTAAGAATTATGCCTTAAAACAGGCACAAGACACTGATGAGTTATTTATTCATATATTTGGCCTACTTACTCAGAAATTACCTGCCCTTTTGTAGAAATTACCTGCCATCTTGTAGAAATTAGAATTAGAATTTGTTTTATTGTAATGTGTACTCAATACAGAAGTACAGGAATATGGCGAAAAATTTACAACGTGACCCTCACGTTGCCACCTAAGGTACAAAGTAGCTGGGTACAAATCTTAGATAAACATTGGGAGAAATAAAGGAATAAAAGTTACATTAATTAGAGTTATTCATAGTGTAAGTTAGAAAAATAAGAAATAAGGTTAAGATCAACATTATAGTCTTTCTGTAAAGGGTCTGTGGTAGATCAGTGCAGAAGGCTTTCACATGTGGTTTATTAGGTCTGCAAGCTGCTGAAGGCCCACACTGATCCCTAGCCCAACAACCATCCCCGTTCTGGGTACATTGGTGAACCAGCTCCTCTCCGGCCTCCAGCATGCTGGCCATCCCACTCTACTTGGGCCTCCATAGTAACTAGGGATAGGAATAGGCTATTCAGCACTCTGAGCTTGTTCTACCATTCAATATAATCATGGCTAATTCTCTTTCTCAATGCCATATTCTTGCTTTCTCCCCCATATCCCTTGATATCTTTAAAATCTAAAAATTTATCTTTCTCCTTTTTGAATCTATTCAGTGGCTTGATCTCCAGAGCTTCTGTGTTGGTGAACTCCACTAGTTGACCAGTCTTAGAGTGAAGAACTGTTTCTCCATCTCAGTCCTAAATGGTCTACCCTGTATCCTGAGTCTTTGACCTTGGATTCCGCACTCCCCAACCAGGGAAAACATCCTTCCTGCATCTAGTCTGTCAAGCCCTATTAGAATCTCATTTGTTTCAATAATATCCCTCTCATTCTTCTAAACTCCAGTGCACATAAGCCCAGTTGAATGAATCTCTCCTCTACAACAATCCTGCCAATGCCAGTACCAGCCAAGTAAACCACTGATGCAGTCCCTCTCTAAGGCAAATGTATCTTTTCTTATGTAGGGTTACCAAAACTACATGCAATGCTCCAAGTGTAGTCTCATCAAGGCCCTGTCTAACTGTAGAAAGATATGCCTACTTCTGAACTCAAATCCTCAGCAATGAAAGCCAACCAACCATTTGTATTCCAATTGCTTGCTGCACCTGCCTACTTTTATTGACTGGTGTACAAGAGCACTCAGATCCTCTTCCCTCCACACTTCCTAATATGTCACCATTAAAACAATGCACCTCCTTTCTGCTTTTCACAGATGTGGATAACTTCACATTTTAGCGGCTTTGTCCGTTCCTGTTAATGCTTTCCAAATGTACTGTTACCATGTCTTTTATTATGCATTTTACAGCATTTTCCCCACTGCTGAAGGTAGGCTAACTGGTCTGTAATTTTCTGTTTCCTCAATCCTTCACTGTTACTCTACACAAATCCTGAAACTTCCTTCCTAACATCACTTTGAGTGTGTTAAAACCACATTGGCTGTAGTGGTTGCAAAAGGCTGCTTACCATTACCTTCCACAAGGGAAATTCGGGATGGACAATGAACATTGATCTACATCCTTTGAATGAATAAATTTTAAAAAATGGAAGTTGTACATTTTGTTGGTATCTTTCCTAATTTCTTTTATATTTTAATTAGCCTTCTTAACTAATATTCCTTTCACAAAATTGGCAATTAATTTTTTTTGGTAAGCGGCAGGTCAGTGCAAGAATTGTTTGTTTCTCTACCAGCTCCAAATCATAGAAGTTTGGACCTCTGTTCTTTTGCATAGGAAAGGCTGAGGGCTGACCATTATGATGTCATTAAAATAATGAAAGATACGGCTCAGAGAAAAGACTTTCGTGCAAGATATGGGATCCCAATGTTGAAAAATAAAAGGAAATCCTGTGGCTTGCAGGCATCGTGTCCAGCGAAACAATCTTCCCACCTGGCCACCTCCGTACTTGCTGTCTGACTGTAAGCCAAAGTATCAGAGAACACATTGTTAGCTACTTACCACTTTTACAACTACTCAGTATTTTTACTACCCTGAGTGCAGAGTTGGTCTCATGACATAAGAACTTGGAACCAGCTTTATAAAGAAAGCTGATAGAGACATTGGGACTACAGTTGGGTAGAAAGACCAGAGGTCATGCATGAGCAGCCCATCAACTACTCAGGACAAACTCCGGCAAGCGGGGAAATTTAGTGTGTTCCTGAGGTTGTCACCTCAATCAAAGGACTGCCAGCTCTTAAGCCCCTCCATGAGGGAGGCGAGCACTGCTCAGGTGAGTCAGGGATTAATATGGGTGCCTTGCTGCCCCCAACAGGCAATCACAGGAGAGATGCAGCAAAAATGTCTGAAGCCAATAAGGACATCAAGATAGAGGGGGCACACTGATTGTGGCCTTTTATTCAACAGCCACTTCTAATGTGCCGGTGGCCTCTCTCCGCAGTACAGTGTGTTGCTATGGCAATGAGAAAATTCCTGTGGTGCTGTCCTTAATCACTCTTATTGGGGCCTGAACCTCCTTGTGTGATTTTCCACATCTGAGGAGTGGACACCCAGTCTTGTTATCAGCCTAATGCAGGGAAAGTTCCCCGGTTGCAGGAATATTTTGGTGAGACATCCTGATGTGGTTTACACTACTTCCATCTGCCATCGTGTTCCCAGCACAGTCCTTGTCCCTAAACCCATCTCCATGGATCTGGGACAAAATCCATCCAAGCTTCCGATTTCTGAGGAAGAGTTCAACCAGACGCCATCAACGTAAGTCATCATCATGAAAACAAACGCAATAGGAAATTCCAAAGGAACTCCTTTACCCAGAGACTGATGAGATATGGAGACTTAGTATTGTATAAGTCAGTTAGTATCTGAAAGGGTTAACTGACATACAGAGATGAACTCCACCCATCAGGATGTAAAGGACTATTCCTGGAAGGAACAAACCAGTTCTAGCTCCAGTTCAAAGTTGCCAGTTGTAAGGTCAGTGCTGAGGTCTATGAGCTGAAGAGTAATGTATACCCATTCTTACATCTAACCCGAGGTCTCCCAAGGGACTATCAAGAAACTGAGATGTAATGTAACTCGTAATTAAGTACTTTGTAATAAACCTACACTATTTATCAAGGCAGATCTCCTCTTCTGCCAAAGACGTTGTGGGGACATTCTTCCTCACATGGTATGTGTAACTGTAACTGATACCAAAAAGAAGAATTGATGACAGTGAATCTAACCAATGCACCTCAGATGGTACTGGTGGATATGACAGCAACACATCTATTCACAAGCACAGGGTACGGTTGAAGTGAATCATATAGGTGCTTATAAAGGGAAGCTAGATTTGAAAATGAAGGAGAAGGTAATAGGTTACACTGATCAATATAGATAGGAAAGATGTATGGAAGGAAGCTCATGTAGAGCATAAAAGCTAGTATGTGTGGGCCAGGCTGAATGACCAGTTCTATGTAGTATATACCACGTAATATTCTGGAATGAATTGTATTCATCAACATTATGCAACAAGCTACACATTCAGTTCAGATCCTGTTGCAGGAATGTTGTATTGGCTTGGGTAACTTATCACAAAGTTTGTAGATGACACAACTTCATTCATTAGCTTTATCTGTTGTATTAATATTGCTGCAATCACGATACCCTTAAACTGTAAATGTGCCATTTGGAACTGTGGTCAATTTTGTGTTCCTTTGTCTGGCACTAATGAGATGGTAAAGACTTCAAAATGGCATTAGTCATCTTAGCCCCTCTGTATCACTGATAATATGGCTGACTCCACTTTAGAAGGGATCTTACACCTGAAGTGCCAAGTTTCAAGTGATAGGTCCATAGGTTACTCAGCTCCTATTTGGGTTTTGTAGTTACTGCCGGAAAAATGTGGTCCAGATGCAGCATTCAGGGTCTAGGGTCCACTTAAATTTAATTTTTAAAAAAATATTTATGCAATATGGAGGATACCAGCTAGATCAACATTTATTGCCTATTCTTAATTGCCCTTGAATGTGGTGGTGAGCGGCCTTCTTGAACCAATGTAGTCCATATGGTCCAGAGCCAACAGTATTAGGAAGTGAGTTCCAGAATTTTGATCCAGTGACAACGAATGAACTGTGATACATTTCCAATTTAGGCTAGTGTGTGTCTTGTGGGCAACTTGCAGGTGATGGTATTCTCATGTATCCGCTTCCATTGTCCTCCTAGATAGTAGACATTGCAGGTTTGGAAGGGACTATCAAAAAAGCTTTTGTGAATCGCTGCAGAACATCTTGTAGATGGTACACATTGAGCCACTGTGCATCGTGGTGAAGGAAGTGAGTGTTAAATATGGTGAATAGGGCGCTTTTTAAGTAGGATGCTTTATTCTGGCTGGAGGCAAGCTTCTTGAGTCTTGTTGGAGCTGTACCCATCCAGGCAAGTGGGCAATATTCCATCCTACTCTTAACTAGGTCTTGTAGATGATGAACAAACACTGGGGAGGGAGAAGGTGAGTTATTCATTACATAATTGCCAGTCTCTGATGTACTCTTGTAGCCACAGTATTTCTATAACTGGTTCAATTTTTTTTTGCCAGTGGTAAACTGTAGGATGTTGACAGTGAGGGGTTCAGCATTGGTAATGTCACTGAATGCTAAAGGGTGATGATTAGATTCTCTCTTGTTGAAGAATTTACAATGGTTAGGTTCTAAGGCCAAGACGTGATCTGGATTTATTGTTCACTGGGAAGTTAATGACCATTTTGCCTGACCCACTAGAATCTGAAGACATTCAACAACTACATTGGAGTTTAAGGATGTGTGTTCATAATGAGGGTGTAGTGATTGATCCATTTCTTGCCGTCTCAGGCAGCAACTGTGCAGGCTTTGAGCAAAGCCAGAGAGAATGGGGGAGAGAAACCCACGTGTTGGGTAGTGCAAAAAAGGAAGAGTCCACAAAAACAATCTCGGAACCCCAGTCCCTGCGGTCCACACCCCCACAACTTATAATGAAGACAAATCTGGCTAATTTCCAGCATTCGGTCTGGTGAGTTGAGCTGACATAATTGTTTTGCACCCTGAAATAGCTGCATAGAGGCTGGTATTCCATCACCAAGGTCACCCTTTATTTATGTGTACACAATACACGGGATCTGACCAGCCAGCTCAGAACCAGTCCCTGGAATGAGGAGACTCTCTGAATCTCCTGTTTATATTTGTCAGACAGGGCTCCTTGATTGGCCCAGGTTAACAATGCCAATCAGGGATCTCATAGTCAATGGATCCATCTGGCCCTCATTCCAACCACTACACACCCCATGGCTCAACTTGCAAAATTAAGTAAGGCATTCAAAAATCACAACTCCATCACTCCAGAGGGACTTTCTATTACCAGAATGTGTGTGTCTCTCATGCATCTCTCCTTTCTGTGCTCAGGAGGTCAGAGTCTTTCCAGAGTGCCCACAGCGCCTCCCAGTTGAATGCTGAATGGAAAGACCAGTAAAACTTGGAAATGATGCTGACTCATGGCGTTAAAATTCTCAGACTTTATCCCCTCGCAATACCTTTCTTTTCTCTGACAATGGTCAGCATTCCAACACATGCTGGGGATGAGGTTGGCTGGGTGTGACATAACCATTAAAAGATGAAGTCCTGTTCTCTTATTAGAGAGAAGTTATTTTGTTTAACCTGGGGGTCACTACACCTCAGGCAAGGAGGGAGGTTGAGTAGGAGAGTCCTTCATAGTAACTTTTACCTGTAAGGGAATTGAATCCATCCTGTCGGCTTGTTATGCATTGCAAACCAGTCACCCAGTCAACTGAGCTACTACTTAACATGCCTTGCTGTTATGTCCTGCACTTTGTAGTAACCAGCTCAATTGCTCTCAGACTTTCACCTATGTCAAAAGCATTTTTTGCACATCCTTCTGCACCAGTTGGGATACTTTCAAATAATTGCACGTGACTTAGAAAGTTCGCTGGCAGTCTTGAAAACTGTGCTGCCCGCTATTCTAATGGTTCAGTTGCTTGGCAGACCCAGACTCAGTCACTGGACTGTGCTGAATTAATTGGTGGACTTGGCTAGGCTTTCAAAGAGAGAAGACAGCTATTTATTTGAAAAAAAGCGGTTCCGCCACATGTGATTCAGAGGTTACATTTTTTTTCCATCCCAAAATTCAGTCAATTCTGCTGGTATGAACTGATTTGCTGAGATTGTTCAGCACTATGGCAAATTCTATGAAGAGCCTGGGGTGGAGGGAAATGGCTGACAGCCATGAAGACTCTGAGAAAGTTTTACGCCTTTCCAATATATGTCATATTGGGATGTGATCATGCTCCTTGGGATCCTGGTAATTCAGTGGGCACACATACATCATAACCCTGGTCTCTACCCTCAACTGCAGAAAGCAGACGGCGCGTTTGTCAGAGGTACATGGATGTGGTAACACGTGTTGAACCTGCAAGGAGATGTTTTATGGTTAATTATAGTCACCGCTCAGAGCCTCATGCTGGGCTGTAATGTTTCACAGAAAACAGGAAATGGTTTCATTGTGTAACGGGTTGGATGTTTTTGACTTCCAGACTGTCAAAACAAAATCATTAGGTATCAGCGTGAATTTTTTTGATTCTTGTCATGAAGCTCTTGAGACTTGGGTAATATTGTTAAGATGTGTGCATCATGAATTTTTATTACATTTTTAAATTTATACAAAGTATGCAGAGGCTGATGGGGACTAAGCAATTTCTTTTTTGTTTATTTGCTTTATTTTCACTATTTTCTTCCCTCACCCCATTACTTTTAAAATCTTGATTTATAGCAACTTGTTAAAATTCTCATTTCAGCTTTTTTTTAGTCACTACCCTTTTCTTTTTAAGAAAGTTTATGTCCATTGTACTTGAATTTTTCTTTTTGTGTGCGTTCAGACCGTAGACATATTCCCATCTGGGAGAGATTGGCAGGTGGGCCATTAAATGCAAGACTGATAGACCCATCTGTCTTCCTTTAAGCAGAGCTTGTTTTATAAGTTAAGCGTAGACTGTTACATGGACACTTGCATTTCACAAACCCTCTCGTCAGGTAATCGTTGCAATTTATATTCTTTTGTTTTTAAAAGAAGAAGGAGCACATTTAAACAGTTTACCATTTTTTTTCTTTCCCCCCCACAAAAAAGTAAGTACAGCTTTTTCACATCAATCTACCCCTAACCTTGTGTAACCCTGACATTCCTTTCACTAAACTGTGTGATATTAAACCAGATTGCTTTCATGCCTACTTAAGTAATATCATATGCTTCACATCAGCACATGCTCTGGTTAACCCAGTTTTCACTGTATTCCCATTCTAGCTTCAACACACTACCCACTTACTAATAGCCTCCTTTATCTCCAGCAAGTGCACTGTTTAAACATCTTAGTATTTTCTTTTAAAACAAAGAAGAGGAACAAAGAAGATTGTGTTAGTAACAGTTGGATCAGTATGGTAATGGGTTGTTGCTACAGGCCACCATTTACCCAATCACTTTGAACATAGGGCTTTTTAATGTTCCCTTGATGGAGAGATTTCCAAAGAGAATTATCATCGTTCAAACATTTGAAAGCATGAGGGAAGACAGGGCATTGTGTGGGAATTCAAGAAAGGTGAATAGTTGTTTTGTCTTTAATAACTAATTCAAGAGGAGGATGTCAAGAAGTCACTCTCATACTTAGAGGTGAAAGCACACAATGTAACATCAAGAAGAATCTTGACACTATCACAATCCAGCAACTGCAGAACAATAGATTATATCTGTCTTCACATCGTGAACCTCTTTTCAGTGTGATTTCTTCAGGTGATAGTCAGGCAGTTAACCACAGGAGCACACAATTAATGTCTTGCCTCGGACAGAACAACCTGATTGCTGAGAGCATTAAGTCATGCTGTTCCATCCGGGAGGGATTTACATTTCCACAGCTGCAGCTTTGTTGACCGTCACTTGTTACCTATGCCCTCACTTCCAGATGGTCTCAGTTAGACGTTATGAAGGATGAAAAGATGCAGAATAACTTGGTCAGGGTCATCCCATGTCCGAAAGGGAAAGTTAAAGATGAAACAAAACACAAATCAAAATACGGAAGCCGCAAAAGGAGTGAGCGAGAGAGAGAGAAATGACAAATAGTCACTTGATCAAATAATCCTGGGAACTCGTTCCTTAACAGAACAGTGTGTGTACTTGCACCTCGTGAACTGCAGCAATTCAAGAAGGCAGCTCACTGCCACCTTCTAAAGGACAATTAGGGATGAACAATAAATTCTGGCCCAGAACAACAACTCCATTCGTGAAATAAAAAAAATCAATAGAACTATTGGATATATTTCAAAGGAGGAAACACTCATGTCTTCTTGAGTGTTTTCAGGGCTAAGTGTCAATCCTCCAGAAGTGCAACAGTCTGAAGGAACTCCTTCTGTGCCGTATGATTTGATAGCAATACAAGGGCATCAGGTTGCTTTCCTGCTTTTCAGGTAAATCTGTTGTGAGATGCTGTACTAAGTCACAAAAACATATAAAGCGGTTTTCAGAGAGGTAGAGAGATGTACAGTACGGAATCAGACCCTTCCGTTCAACTTGTCCATGCCGACCAGATATCCTAAATTAATCTAGTCCCATTTGCCAGCATTTGGCTCATATCCCTCTAAACCCTTCCTATTCATATACCCATCCAGATTCATTTTAAATGTTGTAATTGTACCAGCCTCCACCACTTCCTCTGGCAGCTCATTCAATATATGCACCACCCTCTGTGTGAAGAAGTTTCCCCTTAGGTGCCTTTTAAATCTTTCGCTTTCACCTTAAACCTACACCCTCTAGTTTTGGATTCCCCTACCCTGGGAAAAAGACCTTGGCTGGTCACCCTATCCATGTCCCTCATGATTTTATAAACCTCTATAAGGTGACCCCTCAACCTCATACACTCCAGGGAAAATAGCCCCATTCTATTCAGGCTCTTCCTACAGCTGTAACCCTCCAAACTTAGCAACATCCTTATAAATCTTTTCTGCACACTTTCAAGTTTCACAACATTTTTCCTATAGCAGGGAGACCAGAATTGAACACAATGTTCCAAAAGTGGCTTAACCAATGTCCTGTACAGCTGCATCATGATCTCCCAACTCCTATACTCAATGCACTGACTGATAAAGGCAAGCATGCCAAACACCTTCTTCACTATTCTGTCTACCTGTGACTCCACTTTCAAGGAACTATGAACCTGCACGTCAACATCTCTTTGTTTGGCAACTTTCCCCAGGTCCCTGCCATTACCTGTATATTTCCTGCCCTGATTTGTCTTACCAAAATGTAGCACATCACTTTTATCTAAATTAAACTCTTTCTGCCACACCTTGGCCCATCAGCCCATTTGATTAAGGTCCCGTTGTACTCTGAGTTAACTTATTGGCTGTCCACTACACTACCAATTTTGCAAAGGCAATTGGCTTAATTAACTTTTGGTAATGGGAGTCCTGTCCATAGGTTGGAGAAATGATGGGAGCTCCGCCTTGTCCTTCTCCTGGAGACTTGATGCTATTTCAGCCAGGATTCCCACTGAATTCAGGTCTCTGTAGGGTGAAAATCTCACTTTGAGAACTGATGGCTATTTGAAACTTAGAAGGATAACAAATCAGAGCAAGGGCAGACCATTCAGCCCATTGGCGTAGCCCTGCCATTTGATATGATTATGGTTGATTCTCTATCTCAATACCATTCTCCTAATCCCTCCCCATAACATTCAATGCGTATAATGGCTATAAATCTATTTATTTCTTTCTTAAATCTAGTCAGTGACTTGACCGCCATAGCCCTCTATGGTGACAAATTCCACCCTCTGAGTGAAGAAATTTTTCCTCACCTCAGACCTAAATGATTGACCCTGCATCCTGCGACAATGACCCCTTGCTGTGCATGTTCTTAAAGGCTCTGAAAGATTTTTTAAACATGATTTCCCTTTCCTAAATCCACGTTGACATTGTCTAATCCTGTTGATATTTTCTAAGTTTTCTGTTATATCTTTATATCTTTTATATCTTTATAGCTGTTATATTCCAACATCCCAGCATTTTACCATCTATAGACGTTAGGCTAACTGGCCTGTAATTCCCAGCTTTGTCCCTTCCTCGTGTTTTACACATGCCACACTCAATCTACTGGGACTGTTCCAGATTCTATAGAACTTTGGGAGGTCACAATCAATGCATTTGCTATTTCTACAGCCACCTTGTGCAGTACTTTGGGACATAGATTATCAGTCCCTAGGGATCTTTCAGCTTTCAGTCACATTAATTTCTGCAGCACTTTCTTTTAAACAATGATAATCTCTTCAATTTCTTCGTCTCAGAAGACCCTACATTCCCTAGCACTTCTGGGAATTTATCTGTGTTCTTCTGTGAATGCAGCACTAAAGCAATTATTTAATGGCTCTGCAATGTCCTTGTTCTCCATTATCAATTCTCCCACTTCAGTTTGCAAGGTACCCGCATATGTCTTCACTTTTGTTCCCATATAATTATAGAAACTCTTACAGTCTTCTCTTATGCTCTTTCCAAATTCACCGTCTGTCATAACCCCTACAAGGCCCATGGAGTATCTTTGATTAATCTCTTTGTGGAACTCATTGAGTATAAGTTCCCTTGCTAGAAGGGATGGCCAGTCCAACTAAACTCATCACCTGAGTCCTTTATGTCTAACCTGGGGTGGGACTAGCCTATGTATGCCGTGAACAGTGGCTCTACCTTGGTATTCAACAATAAACTATACATTTTTCCATCAGGCTTACTGAGTCATTATACTGTCATACTCTATTTTTCTCTCTTAATTAATCTTTTCATTCTCCACTGCTGAATTCAAAATGCTTCCAGTCCATAGGCTTGCTATTTTTTTTTTGTGAAACTTTATAACACTCCTCTTTGAATGCAATACTATGACTCCTCTTTGAATACCAAATTTCCTTTGGCATCAATAGTTGGGCCAGCTTTCCTGTTGAATATTTTCAACAGAAGAGAATGTGTAGCTGGTGCAGTTACTGACAGTGTTACCAGAAAAGATCCTTAAGGCCATAGTATTTACCATAGTATTAACCATAGTATTTACGATTGGTCCAGTTTAGTTTCTGGTCAATTGTAACAATCAGGATGCTGATGATGAGAGGTTCAATGATGATGTCGTTCAATATCAAAAGGTGATGGCCAGATTCTCTCTTGTTGGAAATGGTCATTGCCTGGTACTGGGGCTGACATGGATATTACTTACCACTTGTCTGCCCAAGCCCAGGTGTAGCCATATGGATACAGACTGCCTCAATATCTGAGCAGTCACAAGTGGTGATGAACATTGTGCAATCATCAATAAACATCACTCCTTCTGACCTTATATTGGAAGGAAGGTCATTAATTAAAGATCTGAAGATGGTTGGGCCTGGGACACTACCCTGCAGAACTCCTGTAGAGGTGACCTGAGACTCCACTGATCACAGTTGCTTATAAATCCATCACTAAATTGAAACAAAATTGAAGATTGGCCGAGGAAAGAAAGACTTGCATTTGTTTAGCACCTGTCATGTACGTTGGACATTACGCTGCACTTGACAGCTTATGAAGTTCAGTTTGAATATAGTCACTGCTGCTATGTAGGAAATGAGGCAGCGAAGGTCCAGAATTGAGATCTCACAAAAAACAAAGAAGTAACAATATTATAATGGGTGTTTTATGAGACTGACTGAGGGATAGATATTGGCCAGGACTTCAGGGATAAGTCCCTTTCTCTTCTTCAAAAGATTGCCGATATCAACCTGACTGCAGCTGGCACCTCAGTTTACCATCTTATCCAAATGACTACACTATAACAGCGTAGTACTACACTAGAATGCCAGCTTTTTCTTTATATCCTGGAGTGGGACTTGAACTCAAATCCTTCTAACTGAGCCAAAGCTGACACCAAAACATAAGCTGTATTTATTTGTGAGTTTTCCTAAATGGTGTGACAAAACTTAATTACTAACAAACAATCTTTCGCACACTGAAAATGTAAATTTACAAATGTAGGATCTCGTTCCTCAAGATTGAAATTATGGTTCGGAGTTTGAAAAAGTCTTGTTTTCTTTTACTTTTTATTGCTGTCTTTTATCTATTTCTCCCTCTTAAAATTTCCTTACTTTCCCATATTTTACTCTTTTCTTGCGCCAGCTTTACGTTGGAATAAATATAAGAGGTTGTCCTTCCTGATTCACTCTCGACAGTAACTATTATGTCGACAAGTTAGTGGTCATTTTGCAGAAGTGGTCCACAGCTGATCAACAAACTTTGCATATTCCTTCATGCCAGGAGAGCAGCATATTCAGCATACTGGTTTTGGAGTATTAACCTTGAATAAAAAATCAAATTTCTGGTTGGAGGTTCAAACACAACTTTCTGACTAGGAGGCAGGAGCACTACCAACTGAATAACGTTGTAATAAAACAAAATCAATGCTGAAAAGAAGAGAAGACCGAAATGCTGTTTTTATAACCAATCCATTCAGAAGGCAGACCATTATGTAACTTTGTCGTCTCAGAATTATGAGGTCTGTCTCACTTATGGTAATAAAAGCATACTTCAGTCCCTCAGTCATACAGCTTCTGCTTCATGCCTAGCAGTAATTACATGAAAATAAACTGTGTAATGGATCTGGTGTTATAGGAATACGTCTGGGATAAAAACAATCCAGTGGTCAGCACTGTTCTGAGTTAATATATCCGCTAATAGGAAAACAATTAAATAGCTTCTGCCTTATATACCATTCATTGTTGTCTTTTCTATCATTTTCCTAGAATCCTAGAACGGTACAGCACAGATGGAGGCTAATCAATTCTTTGAAGAAAATATTATCCTCTCTTTCCCCATTGGCAAGCAAATTATAGAGGAAATATTGGGCTGAAGGAATTGTCATTTTGCACATAGGTCAATTGCTACAGTTCCTATTTTGTTTTCTTCCATACTGAGGCATGGAGAATTGGTTAAATGCTTCTTGTCAAAATAATTTCCAGAAAGCTACCATGGCTGATTCAGAAGAGACAATTTCAAAAAAATCTTTTTCACTAAGATCATTCTTATACCTGGAGGCACCACTTTATCAGCAGTCCTTGCCAGCAAGATCCTTCAAATTTCCCACAATGCTGGTAGCATTTAATTTTTTGTGATTGCCAATGTTAATCCCTAGATGTAGGGGACTTTTACAAGAGCACTTTCTATTTTGCCTAGATGCGGTGTGTGCCTTTGATGTCAAAGTCTAAAATGAAGCCTAAACATCCAGGCACAATTATTCAAGTAATCTAGCCAGCACATCAATGCACTGTAACCTTAACAAATGTATGGGTAGAAAACTCACAATAAACCCATCAAAGTTCAAAAGTTTACTTCAGACAACTGAGAGCTCTAGATGACTCATGGGAGTCACTATACATGGAGCTAATGTTTTACCTCAACAAAGACTATCTTAGGTTGTCCTTTAGTTGATAAAAGAAAAGAATTCCACTTTGAAGTACATGCAGCAAAAAAATGTGAGCACATATGAGGTGAAATTTCATCTTCACTGCTCAGGCAGTGAAGATTTGCCATTTTTTTACCCATCAAGGTTGAACACCCAAGGTTTAAAAATGACAATCAACCCTAACAAGTGTTTGATTTTGTCACAATGGACTCAGAAGAAATCTCTCCCCTCACAAAATGGGTCATTTCATTCATTACATGGGATAATAGATCTCAAGAAGTGGCTGCTTTTAAAGTACAATATTTGGGGTAAAATATCAGATGTGATATTCTGCAAATGGAGTTCATTAGTTGGGCCTTTTTCCTCAGTTCAGAATAGAAATGCTGTTGATATGTTGTTGTTTAATAGAAATGACTGTACAGCAGACTGACAACAAGAACCACAAAAAAAGGTGGGCGTCTACTCCTTATTCAATAGTTTATTCACATGTTCCTTGTTTCGTGATCAAAGAGCGTTCCTTGGGGGTTCTAGCTGTAGGCAGAGTATGAAATCTATTTTGTGAAACGAATAATCAAAAAACTATTATTTAAGGAGCTGCTATTGTCAACTCATAACACTTTTTAAACATGATAGACTGGCTACCTACTACAGCCTTAACATTGAATTACTATGGTAATGTATTAGACATACACCAAGAACAGTATGACTATTCTTCAAAAATATGGTGGATTCCCCTGTTGATCACTGTAGAAACTCAACAAATGCTTTAACCTACAATATTTATTTCATTCATCCTATACAAAGTCTTAGTTTGGTAGTTCAGACTTCTTCTTATTCGTTCATAGAGTATGGACAAAGCCAACATTCGCAGCCAATCCCTAAAAGCCCTTGAATTGAATGTCTTACTAGATCATCCCAGAAGGCAGTTAAGAATCAATTACATTGATGTGGGCAAGGAGACACACATAGATCGGATGAGGTAAGGATGGTAGAATCCATTCACTAAAGGAAAGCTGTGATCCAGATGGGTTTTTACATCAATCAGCAGTGGTTACATGGTCATCATTAGGCCATGTTTTACTTGGAGACTTTTTTATTGAATTCAAATTTCACCATATGCGATAGTGAGATTTGAGCCCATGCTCCCAAAACTTTAGGCTGAAACTCTGGATTACTATTCCAGTGATATAACCATTAAACCTCCCCATAAGTGATTTCAACTCCATCAGAACCTAACACATTCAATGAGCCACCATCAGTTTTCCATATTTATATTGACTGATCTTAAGGGATACGCTTATATTAACTGAATGGCTTTCTTTATTGTCTTCCTTTATTCTTTCTTTAAAAAAAAACTGCATATGCTGAAGATCTGAAACAAAACAGAAATTTCTGTGGAAACTCAGCAGGTCTGGCAGCATCAAAGGGAAGAAACCAAAGTTAACATTTTGAGCCTGGTGACCCTTCTTCAGAACTGAAATTATCTTGAAAGCTAGGAAAGAATTCTAGCTACTATCAGTTCTGAAGAAGGGTCACTAGACTTAAAACATGAACACTGCTTTCTCTCCATGGATGCTTCCAGACCTTCTGAGTTTTTCCAGCAATTTCTGCCATTTTTATTGGTCTGGTTGGTATTACAATGGTGGGGCCGTGAAGCTTTGGATAGATTCACTGTCTCCAATCCTGTTGCTGGTACTAGACTAAGCTACTGACATCATATGGTGATGGATACCTACACAAAGTCTTCAGCAGAAAATAAGTTCAATCTTGTGACTAATCAAATTAGGCCATTCAGTACACACCAACACTCCAGAAAGCACCTAACCCTGACCCACTCCTCTACCCATTTCCCATGGCTAATACGCATAGCTTGCACATCTTTGGACTGTGGGAGGAAACCAGAACAACTGGAGGGAATCCACACACAGGGGAAAGGGGAGAATGTGCAAACTCTACTCAGGCAGTCACCAAAGCTGGAATTGGACCTATGTCCCTGGCATAGCAAGGCACCAGTACTAACCACTGAGCCACCATATGTACATAGGTTCCATTACCTAATATCTGTTTGCATCACACCTGAGATATATAATGAATCATAGAATAGAATCCCTACAGAGTGGAAACAGGCCCGTCAGCCCAACAAGTCCACACCTTCCCTCAGAACACCCACCCAAACCCATTCCCCTATAACCCACCTAATCTACACATCCCTGAACACTATGGGCAATTTAGCATGGCCAATCCACCTAGCTTGCACATTTTTGGACTGTGGGAGGAAACCAGAGCACCCAGAGGAAACCTACGTAGACACAGGAGAATGTATAAACTCCACACAGACAGTCATCCAAGGATGGAATTGAACCCAGGTTCCTGGCGCTGTGAGGCAGCAGTGCTAACCACTGTGGCATCGTGCTGATGGTCTTTTACAGGATGTTGGTGAGGTCACTTTTGGAGTAATGTGTACAATTTTGGTTGCCCTGGTATAGGAAGGATATTCCTATACTAAACTGGAGAAAGGGCAGAAGATATTTACAAGGATGTTACTGGGACCGGACGATTTGAGCTATAAGGAGAGGCTGGATAGGCTGGGAATTTTTCCACTGGAGGGTAGGAGACTGAGGAGTGACCTTGCAGAGGTTTATAAAATTGTGAGGGGTATAGATAAAGTGAATAGGAAATGTCTTTCCCGAGGCTAGGGGCCCTTAAAACTCAAGGACATATTTTTTGACTGAGAGGAGAAAAATTTAAAAGGGACCTGAGAGGCAATGTTTCACACAGAGGGTGGTTCATAAGTGGAATGAGCTGCCTAAGGAAGGATGCAGGTACAGTTACAATAATTAAAACAAATTTGGAAAGGTACATGAGTAGGAAAAGTTTAGAGGTATATGGGCCAAATACAGGCAAATGGGACTAGTTTAGTTTGGGAAACTTGGTTGGCATGGATGAGTTGGACTGAAGATTCCATTTCCATGCTGTTTGACTCATGACTTGTAAGGCATCAGACTCAGACTAAGTGTGAGTTCACATGACAGCCATGTTCTCACTTCAGTAACAAATAGTTTCAGCAACAAACACAGAGCTGACTGGATCCTCCCTGGAGCAGTCATTATACTCTGTGCTTATTGGTGACGTCAGTTAACCTTTCAGGAACCCATTGTCAGATATGAAATCTTTATTAAATTCACTATACAATTGTTTCAAAATATGATAGTAGTTTGATCATTGATCATCTCACCTTGAGATGCTGGCTGTATAAATGGCTGGTGACTTAGTCTGGTTAGACGTTCAGTGCTTATGGATGAAGAATTCAGGTGTACCTCAGTGCCATACAGTAACATTGTTAGATCTTTGATTTCTCAAATGTCCTTTGTAGAGGACATGCTCTGACATTGGAATTCCTGTCGAACATTTGTCTTCCACGGAGGATATTTAGTTTCTTCAAAACATGTTAGGGAACATGGTTGTGCTTCTCAAAGAAGCTTTTTCTTCCCTTTTGACATTGTACCTTGGTAGAGATGGATACCTGTGATTCCTTTTCATTCTCACCCATATTCAAACAGACCGTTTGGATAACCTTGTTATTTTATCAAGTTCAATCATACAGCAAAGCTTACTGTCCTAACTTGTTACTTTTCTTCTAAACAGCTGAATTGACTGTATAAGATTTCACGACTAACTCCTTGTGGTTGTAGTATCTAGTAAAACAGCATTTGAAGATTTGCCTGTATTAGGAAGATAATGGAGTATTTTTTCAAACATATAAAATCAGCAGTATCTTTTGATCTCAGTTCTTAAAGAGTTAGTATAAATTTTCTCTCAGGTTCAACAAGCTGAGATCTATGGAGTCTTCCTCTTGTTGAGTAAAGTTATGGTGATCACTGGTATTTGGTTTCTGCTCTGATTGAAGTTCTGTATAATTTTGAGAATGAAGCATATGTTTTTGCTCAGAAGTGAGAAACTGTTAGCTTCTGATGATGTACTCCTGTTCCATACAGTCTTGTTCCTTGCATATTAGGATTACTTTGAGAATGTTTTTGATCCTGCATGGCGTTCTGCCTGCACCATGCAGTTCTCTGTCAGATAATTGCAATGTCACTCTCTTCAACCAAAAGGTTTTTCAGCTGATACCATAATATCAACCTAACTGTCAAGTTAGAAATTGATTAGATAAGGGTGAGGGTGAGGTGAAAGCGTATTGGTAATGTCATTGGACTAGTAATCCAGAGGTCTTGATCGGGGTCTTGGGTTTAAATCCCATCATGTAACCTGATGGAATTTAAATTCTGTTGATAAATTCTGGAATTGCAATCTACTGTCAGTAATGGGCCATGAAACTATCATTCACTGTTATTAACACTCATCTGGTTCCCAAATGTCCTTTAGGGAAGGATATCTGCCATCCTTACCTGGTCTGGCCTGCATGTGACTCCAGACCCACAGCACTATGGCTGACTCTTGACTGCCCTCTGAAATGGCTGAGTGAGCCACTCAGTTCATTGATGATTGCAGATGGGCAACAACTGCTTGCCTTGCCAGTGACACCCACATCTGGTGAAAGAACAAAGATGAAACATTTGCATGATCCTTGTCAAATCTGCTTCAGACAATTCACCTAGTATCCTGAAAAAATATTGGTTTTGTATCTTTCAAAGTTGGCATATCATCATATAATATGGATTCTTATGTAGCTAAGTCTTATATTCTGGATTTCCTTCCAAGTATACTGTGGTAATCTCATCGTACATGTAATCATTACTAGTTCTGTGCCTCAATTGTTGTTTTTGACTCTTGCATACTCTCTAGAAATGTCCCATTTTGTTACAAATGTCACATTGGCATCATAAAGCTGTGCATTCTTTCCGTTCGTGTGGTTTCATAACCCCCACATCTGGAACAGTAACAATGAGCGTCAAAGGATTTAAAGATACTTTGTGTTATTGATCATGTGACTTTGTTTTGTTTTTGTGCATTGGAAAGTTGAGAAAGTCAGCTGAGCTTCTTGAACTAAGTTGGGCTTTCTGTTTTCCATAACTGTTTTGCTCTATTTTTGAATGGGAGCTTCCACGGTTATTTGAATGACACTCTTCAATGTGAGATCATCTTTCAATTGGAGTATAGAAGTATCAGAAATTCTGACAACAATTCTGTCTAAAATTAGTTCTGGTTGTAAATCATCATAATTACAATCTTATGACAATGTTTGAGGGTCATTAATAACGCTGTCAACAAGTTCACCAGGGAGCTGTATTCTTCTGTTAGATCCTGATCTCTCAATTATGTATCCTTATCTGATGTCTCAACTGGCACACTTTCTCTAATACAAGGTCACCACATCACACCCCTGTTCTCCAATGCTAATCCAAGTAACTACATGCAAAATACTGCATACTGACGGAAAATTGAAATAATTCTAACAATGTTACTTGTTTGACCTATCGATTTCATCTAGCATTTTTTTATCGATTCTGTTTTGGCTACTTTCCAGAGATTTCTAAGGACAGTTGCAACAGTCCTAATGCAGGTCTGGGCTGATTCTCAGCTGCCTCAGCACAGATAAGCAATTTCAGCTAGGACCTTCTGGTCTCTACACCTTGACTGTGCGCTGTCTTTAAGTACTAAGTGATCAGAGAAGCTGACTGACAAAGTTTCTACAGTTCAACTTCAGAAGGACGTCAGTGTAACATCCTCATAAGGTAACATGGTGCTGTACTCAGTTTGTTCTTTTACCATTCCACACCCTGTTTGTTGATAAAGTTGATACTGTACATCTTTCCATCTTAATAAGTGTTGGTGACTAAATATGCTTCTTAATTTGTCCCAGCCTCAGTCTTTGACATGTCCAGGCTATAGGAAATCTATAATTTGTCTTGATAATTATTCCCTTCTCTGGGAGGGGACTACAATAATTTCAGTGAGAAAGTTTCATTCCTTGTGATTGCGGGACTGATGGCCCTGTCTCGAAGTACATTTGAGGGGATTCTGAGTGAAACTAACATTGGAGTCTAGACTAAGTTCTGCACTGCCAAGGCTCATACTTGAAGAATAACTCATTGGACTAGATGCCAGCAGTATGCCTATTGTCTTCAAAATTAACCCCAGGAGGTGTCAGCATGTACACGTGTGAGCATAGCACAGATGAAAAGGAAGTAAAGGAAGTAAAGGAAAGGAAAGTCAATGTATTAAAGTCTGTGTGACAGTGTCAATGTAAATAACTAGTACTGTTTGAGTTGATGTAGTAGACACCATATAGTATTGCTGCTAATTATTCAGCACTTTTAGGGGAAGGTGTTGTAGAATTGTTTTGATTCCTTAATAAGTTGTTTTGAGTGTGTTGGAAATTTCAGACATATTTAATGTTAAGCAATAACGCTTCAGCATCAGGTAAATTCAAACTTTAATAGTCTAATTGGCCAGAAAGCATTAAACTTACAGTAGCCTAGCTATAGGCTTCTACAAAATGTTGTACGTGTGCGGGTTTTTGTGTTGACATTTAATCATACAGATCAGTGTACTCCCTTGGTCAGATACCAAGTCCAAGCTAATTTAATTAGAGGGTGTAATGCCAAGATTGGCTGCACTGCCTTAGACTAAGGACTAGCACATCGATAAACAGATGGGTTTTTCCTGACTACCAGAAATGGTTTCCTGGTCATCATTAAGGCCTTATTTCCATATAATCAATGAATTCAAGTTCCACCATCTACCATGGTCGGATTTGAGCCCAGGTCCCCAGCACACTACCAAGTGCACTGCATTAATAGTCTAGCAATAATACCACGATTCCATCATCTACCATGCCCAAGCTGCCAGTAAAACATCTTGACCTCAGGTGCTGCAAAGACAATCAAAAGAGTCTAAATAGTACATGCTTTTATCTGTCTTTATACTGGCCACTTGTTCTTTTTTAACTTTGTGCCTGTATGTGTGAACCCAAGTGATTGTATGAAGGCTGTATGCTTGCCATTGTATTAACTCACTACTTTTGTCAGGACATGTAGGTAATAAATTTGTTCGTTCTTTCTTTCAAGAAAATCTTGCAATTGTTCCTTATTGCTTGGAGCAAAAATAGTTGACTGCATTTAATAGGAGAGTTATAACTTTGTGCTTAAAGGTTTGTCACCATTTAAGGAGGCAGAAAAGAGGTGAACTGGTCACCCCTTCCCAACACAATTTCAGACAGTGCATTCCAGATCATAAGAATTAACTCTGTAATAGAAATCTTTGCCACCTCCAACTTGGATTTTCATTTTGCCAAATACTTTTGCCAGTGGAAACAGATTATGCAAATCCACTTATCAAAACATTTCATAGAGTAGAAGAAATACGTTTGTTTTAAATAAACAAAGATACGAAGTATACAATAGAAAAATCCCAACAACTGCCAACATTTTGCTACGAAATAAATCCAGTTCTAATTGTACATGCGTTCGTCATGAGAGGAAACATGATAGATAAAGCCCTCGCTGCCAAATCTTGTTCCCTGAGAGGTTTTGACTCAGTGCCATCTTTGGTCCATGTAAGGGAGTGAAAACGCTTTACAGCTCAGAAAGGTACATGTATGCCAATACATTCATATCTGCCACTTACATGAGCTCATCACTGCTATCAATGTCAGTCCCTCATGTTTGTCTAAGTTCTCCAGTAACCCTACAAAGTAATTACATGCTGGTTTGAGTGTCGAGTGAGATGTGGGCTTGTAGGGGCTGGTGCCTGTGGAGGACAGGCTATGTGGATTTCAGGTTAAGGTGATAACCCTTTGCTTTCTCTGTAATCTATCCTACAAACCTGTCACTCGAGTCGGCAGGTGCAGATTTCTTTTTGAACTCTGCTTAATCTGACAGCTTCACGCATCATCAAATGCAAAATACAATTAGATCAAAGCACAGGGGGATAAAAAACATAGTGCAGAGTTCACTATGGTATGTGATCCTGTATGTATCTGCCTCTCAGAAACAGGCCTTTCACATCAGTTAAAGTTTGAAGCAAAAGGTGATTGCTGTCAGGGAGACATGGTGAGTGACAGAAAGAAACATAACCTTCATGTATCAATTTCAGGAATGACATTCATGATTCAATCATATAAGATGTTATAAAGAGATTCCTATTGTAATAAACCCTTTGGTGGATGTCACAACAAGTACTAGGATATCAGCAAGGAGTCTACAGTGACGTAACTGGCCTATAACGGGTAGTTAGGAAAGTTCAGCTCGGGCCAACTAATCTAATGCCAATCCCATTGCCCAAAGATTTTCCTTCCATTACAGAAATTGTCAATTACTGGCTGCGAGCATGATTTTGTACATCACCTCCGCTGTGAACTGTCAAACACTTTATTCCCATGTGCCAGTTGATCTCCCTCAACATTGTTCGGAGAAAAAGAAGGACTTGCATTTGTATAGCATCCAGCACAATTCCAGGCCAAGTAGAGGTAAAGTCAGAAGTTACACGACACCAAGTTATAGTCCAACAGGTTTATTTGAAATCACATGCTTTTGGAGCGCTACTCCTTCGTTGGGTAAAGGACAAATAGAGATACACTAATAGAATGGGTGGGAAAATCAACCTTTGATTTGTGTTGGGCTAAAAAAAATTGGTCACATTTGGAGAATAATAGGCAGAGGGAAGTGGTGTTAAGGTGGTAATTTTTTGAGGGGCCACTCTACACCGCTACTGTTTATAAATATCATCTGCACACAGAGCTTTGAACTGATTCAATGGTAATTTTTGCCATGTGCAAGGGTGCCTTTATACCACTGGCACTGGTTTGAGATTGGTCCATATTAAGAAGACGTGGTGATTTTGCAGGTCTAAGTCATACTACCAGCTTCCTTCTTATTGGGCAGTCCCTTAAGATCAAGGATAAAATGCCTCCACTCCAGTTTGTTGGATTCTGGGAGATAAATTCTATGCATGCTGCCTGGCGTGGGGCAGATGGTTTATTGATTGTTGATTGATTTATTGTTGTCACATGTACCAAGATACAGTGAAAAGTGTTGTTTTGTGTGCTATACGGGAAGGTTGTACCATACAAAGTGCATCAGGGTAATAGAACAGAATACCGTGTTACAACCACAGAGAAGGTGCAGATACAGAGATCAAAATTAACATTAGAGAGGTCAATTCAAAAGTCTGATACGGGGGTGGGAGGGAAGAAGCTGCTCTTGAATCTATTTGTGCATGGATTCAAGCTTTTATATTTTCTGCCAAATGAAAGAACATGGGAAAAAAGTAAAACTGGGATGAAAGGGGTCTTTGATTATGTTGGTTGCTTTTCTGAGTCAGCTGGAAGTGTAGAGAGAGTCAATGGATGTAAGGTTGGTTTGTGTGATGGATTGGACTGAGTTCATGACCCTCTGTAGTTTCTTGCGGTCTTGGGAAGAGCAGTTGGCAAAGCACACTGTGTTGCATCCATATAGGATGCTTTCTATGGTGTATCTATAAAAATTGGTAAGAGTCCTTGTGGACAAGCCTAATTTCCTTTGGCTCCTGATGAAGTAAAGGAGTTGCTGTCCTTTCTTGACCATTACTTTGACGTGGGTGGACGAGGACAGATTGTTGGTGATTATGACTCCTAGGGACTTGGCGCTGTCGACCATCTCCACCTCAGCACCATTGGAACATACCCTCCACTTCCACTTCCTGATATCAATGACCAGCTCCTTCATTTTGCGGATGTATTTTGTGCGCCTTTTTGGACGCCTTGACAATTCCCTTAAGTGTTCTCAATGAAGTCTCTTGATGCGCTCACTGCTTTCTCAAATGAACTTTTTGATCTGTCACGAACCCCATCCATCAATGGGAATTTTAATATCTTCAGGGATGCTTTACAGACAACTGGAAAACATCTCTGCTGTCATTTTGGGTGCCTCCTATCAAGTCTGAGTTCCAGCCACTACAGTTGCTTTGGGATCTAGTGACAGACATAAGAATGACATGTCCAGTCTGGTAGAGCTTCTTTTGAATGATTAGTGCCTCAACGCTGGTCATATTGGCTGTAGGGAGGCTGTTGCTGTTGGACCACTTTTCTTTGCATTTGATTTGGAAGATCTTTCAAATCCACTGCTAGAGATACTTCTAGTTCTAATGTCTGCTGTGGGTTGTCTACATATCCGTAGCATAGTTAGCAGCATGGGGATCATTGTTGTCTTGTAGAACAAAGAGCTTTAGTTTTTTCTGATTGAAATTCTGGTCTTCAAACAATCTTTGCCTCAGTTGGTCAAAAGACTGGCACACTGGAGGTGAATTAATTTAAGTGGAGATTCCTAAAATAGAAAAATTGGTCACATTTTCCAGGATTTCACTGCTGACGTTAATTGATGTCGTGCTGTGGGAGTTAATTAGAAGAGGTCCTTAGTTTTGCAGCTTTTTTTTGTGAAAGGTTCACTTTCTTGTATGCTTTGGGGAAGGAGTCAACAATAACCAGGACCACATTTTCTGACTGAATACACACACCGGCATCATCTGCATTCGGGAGCTCAACGACTGAAGTTGAAATGGTTTTGGTTTGGAACTGAAGGTGGGGTTGGTTGAACAGATCCCCATCATTTCTTTCAATCATCTCCCTGCCACTGGTTAATTTACGAGAGGTGAGGGGCAGTTATGCGGGAAGAAAGGTGAAAAAGTGCAATGACGCAGCCTTGTTTGACCCCAGTCTTCACTGAGACAAGGTCTGAGATAGTCCACTTTGCCAGGATAGTGGTTTGCATGTGATCAAGGACTAGGTGGAGAGTGGTGACAAATTTCTGAGAGCAGACTTCATTGAAGAGTGAACCTCATAAGCCTGCATGATTGACAGGGTCAAAAACTTTCACAGGATTGAGAAAGGCCTTGTATAATGGTTGGTACTGGTCTTTGCATTTTTCTTGAATTTGCAGCACAGGACAGTAATTGAGGCCTGTTCACATGTGCTTGCATTATTATCACCAGCGTATAAATCCTTGTTACATTTTAAGAATGCATCAAAACAGTTTAATACTGAAACGATTAAAAATTGAGGTTGAGAAATATTACAGCTATACCTAATTACAGCTATACTGTAAAGCCAAGATAGTGTATGCATCAGCAAAATATTTGACATTTTTAATTACAATTTGATTGTGTTGACCTGGTACCTAAAGTTCACTTCACAGCTTAACACAGAAACCCCAGAGTTCCCAATTCACCCTTGGAAGCGCAGTGAGGCGTATTTGTTTCCTGCAGATATTTGCACTGCTGCTTGTAACTAAGCCTTATCTGGTTGATTTTGTGGATTGAGTTTAAAAACTTCCCAGTCACACCCCCCAGAAAAAATGCTACTAAGGTAGATGTGATGGCAGAAGAATCAGGATTTCTCTCATTCTTTCACAGGATGTGAGCATTACTGGCCAGGCCACCATTTGTTGGCCATCCCTAGCTGTCCTTGAGAGGGTGTTGGTGTTGCATCTTGGATGGCAAGCCAAAATATAGGGAATTGCCTTCTTCAATCACTGCAGTCAATCTGCCAAAGCTGCACACAGAGGACTGCTAGGAAGGGATTTACAGGATATTGACCCAACAACAATGAATCAAAGGCAATCTATTTTAGTATTTCTTTCATGGGGCATGGGTGTCATTGGTTGGGTCCGCATTTATAGACTGAACTAAGATGCACTTGGAGAAGGTGGGATGAGCTGTCTTCTTGAACTGCTGCAGTCTGTGTGCTGTAGGTAGACCCACAATGCCATTAGTGAGGGAATTCCAGAATTTTCACCTAACAACGGTGAAGGAGCAGTGACAAAATTCCAAGTCAGGATGGTGAGCATCTTCAGGGAGGACTTGCAAGTGTAGTTGTTCCCATGTATCTGCTACTCTTGTCCTTTTATGTGGTTATGATCATGGCTTTGGAAGGTGTTGTCTAAGGACCTTTGGTGAATTTCTACAGTTCATCTTGTAGATAGTGCACCCTGATGCTTTTGAATATCAGTGGTGGAGGAAGTCGGTATTTGTGGATGTGATGCCAATCAAACGGGCTGCTTTCTCCTGGGTAGTATCAAGCTTCTTGACTGTTTTTGGAATTGTAGTCATCCAGCAAGTGGGGAGTATTTCATTACAGTCCTGACTTGTGCCTTGTAGATTGTGCATAGGCTTTGGTGAGTCAGGAGGTGAGTTACTCACACAGTGCTCTTAGCCTCTGACCAGTTGTTTTTGCCATTGTATTTATATGGCTAGTCCAGTCGAGTTTCTGGTCAATGATAGCACCCAGGCTGTTGATAATGGGGGATTCAGTGATGATAATGCCATTGAATGTCAATGCATGGTTGTTAGATTGTTTCTTACCGGAGATGGTCATTACCTGATGTGAATGTTATTTGCCACTTGTCAGCCCGAGTCAGGATTGTATTTGACTTGGAGGGGACCTTTACAGGTGTTGATGTTTCTGTCTATCTGCTGCTTTTGTCCTTCTAGGTAGTAGAGGTTGCAGGTTTGGATAGTGCTATCAAAGGAGCCTTGATGGGTTGCTGCAGTGCTTCTTGTAGATGGCACATGTACTGTGCATCCATGGTTAAAGGAGCTAATGTTTTATGGTGGTGACCAGTGTGCCAGTCAAGTGGCCTGCTTTGATCTGGTAAGAATGTAGTGAGAAATTATCCATGGAGGTGGATTCCACTCCAGTTTCCGGGTTCACTGTTGGGAGGAGGGTTGATTTCTACCCAGAATGTAAGTAACTTACCAAAATTTATGTCATGCTTTAACAGGCCTAATTCATACTGATATTGGTCTAAAATATGCAGTGTAGTCTAAAATATGCAGTGTGATGTTTATGAAAATAGTTTCAGTCAGTCTCTGTTTCTCTTCTAACCCTCACGACAGACACTGACAGCCTAGCTGTACAGTATCAGTGATCCATCCTGGAATAATGGTGTTGATCTATTAATACAGCAAGATGAAGCAACAATCAAGAGTAATTTGCAGAAACATGGGAGCAATTGCTTTTGAGATTTCAGCTTTGCTGTCAAACAAGAGGAAAGCAAAGCTAATGCAATATCACATTTAAACAAAAGTAAGACAATGGATCTGATTTTCTTTAGAACATGACTTTTGGGATTGCTTTATATCTCAAATGGTATCAAGCATGATTTATTTTTTTGGTTACGGTGTGTTTAAAGGCCACTATTGCGAACACCTAGTACTAATTATTTCCAGTTCCTAAATCTGAATTCAGTTGAACAGCAGTGGAAAATGCAGCAATAAGACAAATGAGGCAGGCAAGCCAAATGCAGAGGACATCACCTCAAGTTACTTACGATTATTAATTTCTTGACAGAAGCTAACAGTAGCTAAGAATAGCCGGCAGGATCAGTGAAGAAAGTGGCTGAAGACTAACCCTTTTTGTAAGATAATGGCAGAGGCTTGTGCAAACACAGAAACACAGAGATAATAACTCTCACTTAAAGTGGAAAGTATATCTAGAGGCAAGTTATCCCTCTATCTGTGCTTGGAAATATATCTCCTTGATATGTATACAATGTTCTTAGTGCCAATGTTTATGTACATGGAGACCCACTTTGTCACTAACAGAGAAGGTTTGTCTGAAACACTGGTGATTGAAATAATGCCAGCCACTTTGTTCCATTCAGAGAGATGGCACAGTGTGAGGCGAGCAGGAAATTGGCTGGATATACTGAGTTCCAAGATGACAGTCAGCTTCTTTGGTCTTGGCTGGTATAGGGGGATTGTCGGAATGTCCTCAAGTTGCAAGCCTTTGTCAATCCATTAAACAGGCTCAGGACTCTCCCCATCACTAATTTCTGCTGTTGGCTCAGCAATGAGGAGGCTAGTGGGTTTACTTGGATTTACGTATTTGAAGTTTTTATGATGACTCAAAGATTACTTTTAAGCTCAAGCATATTTTTGAATGTGACACGAAGGAACAAAAAGTAAAGTGTTTAGAACTTTCTTAAGTTTTAACTATGTCCATTGTGTGTTGCACTCCACCTGAGCACTGGACTCTAGACCCTTAGTCACAGAATCCAGGCTGACATTCCAGTGCAACATTTAGACATTGCTCCAATATTGAAGCTGTTAATTTCCGCAAGTGTCCTTTTCTGGTCTCTTAGATGCACATAAAAAGTTCTGATGGTGCCAACCCAAAGTGTGGGCATTCTATTGTGGTGTCCTGGGCCACATTTCTCTTTGGACCAACATTGCAATCAAATTATTGGGTCATCTTTGCATTACTGTTTGCCGGATCTTGCTGCACACAAGTTCATTGCCACATTCTGTATGTTGCAATTGTAACTCCACTTTAACAATACTTCATTGGCTGTAAAGTGCTACAGGGCATGCTCTGGTTGTGAAAGGTGCTGTATAAATAGAAGTTCTTCTTACTGTTTCCTGACATTTGGGAATGTTCATAATTTATTCTTTTCACAAGTGCACCAGGGTTGGTCTCCCAATCATGCATGGGACTGGTCCAACATAAAGGTATTGAACAAAGAAAACGATCTGTCTTCTATACTTCATAATATTGGGACACAAAGTACAAAAGAATACTTTCTTTACTCTTGTGAAATGGACAAAATATTATGGATAACTTCTTAAATTTATACGTTCAGCAAGAATACTTTACAATATCATTTGTAAGCTTTAAAAATAACATTTAATGGCAAAACCTAAAAAAAAAACTGGTTGTTAGGTTTGGAAATGATCAGTGTCATATCCTCCCACAGGTAACTCTTTCATAATTTATGAAAACAATATTAACCAAGGCTGGATTCAATAATGGACCACCTACAATTAAAGGAAATTGGGAAGCTGTGAAGTTACAATGAGACATGTTCAAAAAAGGTTTACATAACTTTATTCTTCTTCAGAATCCTTCCTCTTGCTAAGGGTCAGATGCAGTTCTACACCAACTGCTAACAATGAGGTGACCCTTAGGAAGGCTCGAACAGAGGAAATGGTGGCAAAGAGGAAATATCATTGGAAAGTACCCCGAGGTCCCGCATTATTCACTGGTGACATGCGCTTGACGTTACATGCCTCTACTGAGTGTATTTTCTGCGTAGGAGCATCTACTTTTCAGGACAAATGACATAGAAGCAGAATTAGTCCATTCACCCATCAGGTCTGCTTCCCCATTCGATCATGGCTGATATGTTTCTCAACCCCATTCCCCTGCCTTCTCCCCGAAACCTTTGATCCCCTTACCACTCAAAAACCTGTCTATCTGTCTTAAATACCCTTACTGACTTGGATTCCACAGCCCTCTGCTGCAATGAGTTCCACAAATTAATTACCCACTGGCTGAAGAAATTCCTCTTTATCCCAGATCTAAAGGGTTGTGCCTTCCCTCTGAGGCTGTACACTAAGATCCTAATCTCTCCTACTAGTAGATACATCATCTTCATGTTCACTCTATCCAGGCCTCTCAGTAGTCTATAAGTTTCGATCAGATCCCCCCATCAGCTTTCTAAATTCCATCGAGTACAGACTCAGTGTCCTCAACTGCTCCTCATATGTCAAGCCCTTAATCCCTGGGATCATTCTTGTAAACCTCCTCTGGACCTCCTCCAACATCAATACATCCTTCCATAGATAAAGGGCCCAAAACTGCTCACAATATTCTGAATGCAGTCTAACCAGAACCTTATACAGCCTCAACAGTACATCTCTGTTCTTGTACTCTAGCCCTCTTGAAATGAATGCTAACATTGTATTTGCCTTCTTAATTGCCAAATGACCCTGCATGTTAACCTCAATAGAATCTTGAACTAGGACTCATAAGTCCCTTTGTGCTTCAGGTTTTGGAAGCCTCTTCCCATTTAGAACATATTCGACACCTCTATTCTTCCCAACAAAGTATACAACCTCACATTGTCCCATATTGTATACCATCTACCACTTTTTGCCCATTCTCTGAGCCTGACCAAATCCTTCTGCAGCCTCCACACTTCCTCAGCACCTATCTTTGTGTCATCTGCAAACTTAGCAACAATGCCATCAGTTCCTTCGTCCAGATCATTAATGTGTAATGTGAATGCTTATGGTCTCAACATGTACCCCCAAGGAAATCTACTAGTTACCAGTTGCCACCCTGAGAAAGACCCCCTTATCCCTAAATATCTGCCTTCTGTCAGTTGGGTAGGGGAGTTGTGGGGGGTGCGGGCAAGTGGGGGTTGGGGGCGTGCTAGTTTATTGAGACTGACTATCTGCTCTGCTGCTACTTTTGTCCATAGGTTCAAATCCAGTCAAAGCTGCTGGCGAAATTTAAATTCAATTAATCAATCTGAAGTATAAAGCTAGCCTCAGTAACAGTGACCATGAAACAATCATTGATTATTGTAAAAAATCACCTTGTTGACTATACCCTTTAGGGAAGGAAATTGTCATCCACAACCGGTTTGGTCTACATGTGGTTTTCAGAGCCACAATAATGTAGGTAACTCTTAACTCCCCTCTGAATGGCCGAGCAAGCGATCCAGTCAAGACTAATTAGGATATATAACAAATGTTGATGTTGCCAGTGATGCCTACATTCCATGAAAGTAAATTCTTAAAAATCTTTTCTGCAAAAACCAGACACAAATCAAGAGTGTTGTGGACAAAATACCACAAGAGATAGGATCAAGAATAGGCCATTCAGCCCCTTAAACTTGCTGTACCAATCAATAAGATCATGGTTGATCATTCCCCACTTTCCTGCTTTTTCTTGACATACACCTTACAGGCACCTGTCTTCTGAGTTAATATCCTTTCGCTAGGACCATCAGCCTCTTCCATTGGTATGGGCTTCAGACACTTCAAAAGTCGACATAGTGATACACTCAATTAGCTTAACTCATCAGACAAGCACAGTACTAGGGTCTGTCACAAATCAAATCAGAAATTGTTTGAAAAACTTAGCTGATCTGTCTGCATCTGTGGAGAGAAAGCAGAGTCAATGTTTCAGAAATTTCAAAGGCTCACTAGACCCAAAACATTAATTCTGTTTCCTCTCCACAGATACTGCCAGACCTACTGAGTTTTTCCAGCAATTCCCTGGTTTTGCTTCTGATTTCCAGCATTGGCAGTTCTTTGGTTTTTGTACCAGGTTTTGCTCACTGGCCTCAATACTGGAGGCATAAGTGAGAGCTCAGGGAACTGTGGTACATCATTGAGCTTTACTCATATTCAAAACCGGAGTTTGTGGCTGGTCGTGACTCAAAGGTACAAGCTCTGTCATAGAAATACCCCATGTGTCCATATAAATTTACAACTCTGAAACAGGCCATTCAGCCCAACAATCCCATTCTGCTCTTTACACTCCACACAAGCCTCCTTGCACTTTACTTCATCTGACTCCATCAACAGGGAAAGACGATAAGGTAGCTTTAAAAAGCAGATAGGTTACTTAGGTTTATAAATAGAAGAACAGGACATAAAAGTGAAGGGATCATTCTCAAAGTTTATAAATAACTCATCCAGTCCTCAGTGGACAACACTGGGTACCACACTTTAGGAAGAACACAAAGGTCTTTGATAAATGTACAGGAATGGTTTACTAACACATTATCAGAATTGAGGAACTTCAATTATGAGGAGATGTTGGGAAAAAAAGGATTGTTCCAAGAGCAATAAAGGTTAAGTGTTGATCTAATAGAAGTTTCCAAGATGATGAAAATTTTCATAACTTTAGATTGAAAAAACACTGTTCCCTCTGATTCAAAACCATTAGCTAATAATCCAGAGGAGCAGGCATGGAAATTATTTTACTAACAGAGTTATAGGATCTGGGTAAAATTACCATAGTTTTACCAGACACAGGATTGTTCTCCTATTAGACAGAGACAACTGGTGAGTGGTTTAAATTGAGGGGCACAACACCTCAGATGAAGGGAGAGGTTGAGAAGGAGAGTCCTCCGTGGTAATCTCAGCTGATGTGGGAATTGAACTCATCCTGCTGGCATCACTCTGCATTGTAAACCACCCATCCACAGGCATGGCAGGCTAGTTTATTAATTATTTTAAAAGGGAGGAGAGTAGATCCTCGAGGATAAGGAATTTGCAGGGTCACAGACAGAAAGTGGCAATGTGGGACTAACAATAGCTGCTCTTTCAATAATTCAGCACAAACATGATGTCCTGAATGGCCTCTTTCAGGCCTGTAAGTTTCTTTGATTCTATGAACTCATTCCTTATTTATTTCTGTCTTATGTGCTTATCTACTTTCTCCTCAAATTCAGCAGTGCTACTTTCTAAATGGCTTCTTGCTTTGTTATGAGGTTATACCAGCCTTAGCTGTTGCAAGATATGGGTCTACTGATAAAAATTGCTTTTAGTCAGGTTCCGACATCCTTGGATTGCCCTTTCTTCCTTGTATTAAGCTGCCCCTCAAAATAGTGAGTGCAGCCTTTCCATAGCATGTCTAAAGTAGAAGTTGAAACTGACACCAGAGGCAACTTCTCCATGTAAATTGTGATAAATATTTTTGGTATAAGCTGTCAGGGTTAGTAGGAGAGATTGCAGCTGTTAAAGGGCAGAGAAAGAGTGGGAGAAATGTCCCATTCTTTTCTGTGGCATTATGATGATTGGAATATAAAGGTTATTTTAGCTTAAAGCATATCACAGCTCTACTTCTGCAACAGCCATTGTCATTCAGTGCAAGTAAATTTGAATGAAATGTATTGCTTTATCCCTGTTAGAAGAACTTGACAAAGTGAATTAAAATTGAGTTTTCTTCATCTCCACACTGTCATACTTCTATTGATTTTCAAAGTTTTGTTTAAACACTGAGTGATTGAGAAGAATGGCTCAGATGAATTATAAAATTCAACAAAATGTGAAAACAAATCAACACACATCTAAAGAAACAGAACCATAGGGGTGGCATGGTGGCTTGGTGGCTAGCGCTGCTACCTCACAGTGCCAGGGACCCAGGTTTGATCCTACCCTCTAGGGACTGTCTGTGTGGTGTTTGCACATTTTTCTTGGGTTTCCTGGGGGTGTTATGGTTTCCTCCTGTAGTCTAAAGATGTGCAGTTTAGCTGGGTTAACCATGGGAAATGTGGTTTGGAGGGTCAGTGTGGACTTGATGGGTCAAATGGCTTGCTTCCACACTGTAGGGATTAAATGATCAGCAACAGTATTGCAAGGTACCGAGTTGAAATCAGCAACCCTTCTAAGCCAGTTACCTCAAAGGTATTGCATTGGCTCGCAGTTGAAATAATGGTAGTTAAGAGATGGTTAGTTATAATTATTTATGATGGTGTGATTCCCAAAAGAGATTCTGAAAATGTGGTACCTATCTCACGGTCACTGAAAAAAAGGGACAATATTCCTGTTTGGTACACCACAATTTCCATCAATAGTCCAAGGTCACATATATCGTGACAAGATGATGCTTCCTTTAACATGTGTCAGTGAGATGCCTCAGTGCTAACCTGAGAAGAGTGCCTCCTATTACAGCAGTGTGAACAATTTCGCATACCAAAAGTGCTATAGCTATTCACAGTAAAGTTGCCAATTTTGTGCCAAATTAGGGGTATTTTTGAGGTGCAGCCCAAGTTTAATTCATTCAGAAGGAAAACTGGTTGAAAACATTCATGGCATTTAAAATAGAAGCCTAATAAATCAAATGATCCAAATTCAATAGCTGAGGGTGCTTGACAGAGCGATATGTTTAATTTTCCATAAAGTAATCGGAAATGAAATTCTGTTGGTGCCAAAGGATGGAAGGGATAGTAAAAGTTAAGGCTCCTGTTCAAGTTGACTCAACAATAGGCTATTCTCAACTCTGAGTCAGAAAATTTGGTGTTCAAGCTGCGCTGTAGCACAGAATCCAGGCAGACATTTGAATGTTACTGAGGGAGTGCTGCAATATGAGAGGTGTAATATTTTATAAAATTTAGTGTATGAGCTGCTGAAGCAAGCAAAGCCTTGTAGTTGAGCTCAAAAGATCTCATGGCAGTATTTTGACAAAAGGGATAAGTCTCCCTGTTCTGCTGTCTTAGCCAATTTTTATCCCTCAATCAACTTGACAACAGCAGATTGTGGGTAATTTGACCAAGTGACAGTGTAAAATGGGTCAAATCAATTTAGCCCTGCATTATACACTGCTTTAAATCAAAATGGGGAGAGATGTATCATAATATTGCTCACCTTGTGATCTCCAAATTACCTTCAACATATGATCATTGTCTCATTACCTTCTGTCGCACTTAATGAGCAAAATTTGCTGCCACACTCCCTCGATTACTACACTGACTGCGCTTGAAAACTATTTCATTGGCTGTGAAACATTCTGGATGCTTTGAGTCTGTGAAAGACACAAGATAAATCCTTGTTTTTTTTATCAGACAGACTGTTCACAGAACAGAATGAAGAAAGTGGAAAACTTTTCTTTGACGATGAGCAAGCATCTACAGTCTTCTCATTTTGTGATTTGTAGCAACATTGCCAATGTATATGCAGAGAACTTGTTTAAATATTACAGGTGAAAATATTAAGATTATTGCAACTGATATTCTTGACTAATCAAAAATTATTACAGACTCAGAATGGGGGGGGGACTAGTAAAAATGCAACAATAGAAGAATCTACTGTGTTAAATGTAGCATAACAAGGTGTAGAGCTGGATGAACACAGCAGGCCGAGCAGCATCAGAGGAGCAGGAAAGCTGACGTTTCAGGCCTATACCCTTCTTCAGAAAACTATCTGTGTCCCTACTATTTGTGTTAAATGTATATTTTTCTACTGCAGGAATACTTTAGAATCCAAGAAAACAGATATTCCCCAAATCATTTGTTTACTCTCCGTTCAGTTAATTTCACTGTAATTTCACTTAATAAAAATGAGATTAATAAAGTATCCAAATATTTAAAAGCATTTTTTCGGGCTAAATATTCCATTGTAAATCTTGAACTTTACACTGAACAATCCAAAGATACTATTGTTCAGGGCAGTTCAGGTTAAGCGCCTAGACATGCATGACATGACAACTGAAAACGGTTCTAAGGCGAAGAGTGTAATTGTTACTGTGAATGGCAATCGTAGCTCACGTTTAAAGTGGCAACATTTGAGTAGAGTAAATTTCAGGAAGATTAAGTAAATAAACAGACATTAAAACAGAAACAGGAGGCCACATTAACATAACAGGCCGCATGGGGCCAGGACGAGTTCCAAGATTAAAGGTCCGTTTTACACTCTTGTCTGATGTTGCAATTTGTTTCAAAACAGAATAAAACTGGACTGGACATCTGACCCAAATTAGAATTGTTTCTGCCGAGTGGGTTAGATGAATGCTAACTCCAATAGCCAAAGTTTAAAGCAAGTATTTATTAATTTAATAAAGCAGATTTATTTTGAAGTAACCAGTACATGTACATGTTATTAAGACGGAACACAGAAAACAGCACAAAGTAATTAAATGTGAACGTTTGCAGATATTTCTAAGACACCAACAAAAATAAAACCTTGTATGACTGTGTTTGAAAGCTTTAAAATGTTGTCTCACGCAGTTATTGTACACTCCAACTGGTCAACGTTAACTTTTAATGCCACTAAGTGATTTTGTTGACAAAAGTATAATGCGCAACTTCAGTACAGTTAAAATTCTGAATTGACACGTATTTGAAAGTTAACATTTAAAGAGTGCATCAATTTCTAAATAATAGTAGGTGGTACTGATCTGAAAAATTCACATCGGCGGGAAATCCGGATTATATTTTTTGTTAGCCAATTGGTTTATTTACATCGAAATCCCAGAATGAAACTAGGTGTAGAGCTGGATGAACACAGCAGGTCAAGCAGCATCATAGGAGCATGAAACCTGACGTTTCGGGCCTAGACCCTTTTTCCTGAAGAAGGGTCTCGGCCCGAAACGTCAGCTTTCCTGCTCCTCTGATGCTGCTGGCCTACTGTGTTCATCCAGCTCTACACCTTGTTATCTCAGATTCTCCAGCATCTGCAGTTCCTACTATCCCAGAATGAAACTATTTTCTTTAGAATTTGTTATAGTGCATGTTAGCTACTGCTAAAATCAGTCAATATGTTAGCGATATAATCAATGCAAGAGGTCTGGCAATTAGTTGCGGTGAAATATAATAACTGTTTGCTACAATTATAATCCAGAGTGTATGAAAATGTGTTACCTTGTAATAGCAGCCCGCAAGGAATAAAGCGAATCTGCGGGTGGGGAATTGGCTGCAGAAAATCGATTAATCAGCTTTTTAAAACAAAAACTCATAAGTTTCCCGAGCAAATAACATTAATGAATCTTTAATTGTTGTTATTGCTAGAGAGGATTAATTAGTGGCAATTGGGTGCAGAAAGAAGGGGAGAGAGACTCGGTTCAGCAATATTTATAATGATTCCCTACAAGAGTCAGTAAGTACTGGTAGGCAGGGGCGGTTGCAGGTATGCGGGTGAGGTAGCGGATGTGCTGGACTGTTTTGGGGATGGGGGTAGGGAAATTCTTTGTGAGTCGTGTCAGGAGTCAGTTCTGAGTGTTCCGCTTGCGCCACCTGAAGTGTAACGCTATGTCACAATGTGATGGTATATGCCCCCAGGGGCCGCCATTGGAGCTGCCAAACATGTCCCCGAGAAGTGATGACTGAATCTTTACAGTAATGTTATGACGAGACTGGGTCCAGAGCAAGGAAAACAAAAACTCGACAATTTCGCTGTTCTCAACCGTTAATATTCAAGTGAATAGATTATATTTAAAATAAAAGAAATTACATTAATCTTCAGTACGAAACATCATTTTAAAATCCTGAAGATGTAAAAGTTTATGACTGTTGAAATGACAGGCGTTGCCTGTGCTAAGGGGATACAGAGTCATAGAGTTGTACAGCACGGAAACACCCTTCGGTCCATCGCGTCCATGCCGACCAGATATTCTAAATTAATCTAGTCTCATTTGCCAGCATTTGGCCCATATCCCTCTAAAAGCTTCCTATTCATATACCATCCAGATGCCTTTTAAACGTTGTAATTGTACCAGCCTCTATCACCTCCTCTGGCAGCTCATTCCATACATGTCTTAAAGTGAAATAATAAATGACAAATTATATTACCTATAGTCTGGTGTACTGTTGACGGAATTGGACGTAGCAGTTAGGACTAAATGCATCAAAAGATAAAAGGGCGAAAGCAACAGGTTCTTGAGTTGGCTGATCACCCATGATCATAACGGATGGTGGAGCAGGTTCGAAGAGTCGAATTGCATACTCCTGCTCCTATTTTCTCTGTTTCTAAAACTCGAAGCCGCAAACAGCATGCGTGTTCAGCATTCAGTAAATAGCGCTTGCTCAAGAAGGCTTTAGGTCCACGTTGGATCAACGAAATTTTTTTTTATCTTAATGACAGGAGGCATTTCCCCTGGATATGCGAATAGAGCAAAATATTAAATTCAGATTAAGTGCCTCCCCTTCGCGCAGCTCACCCAAAAAAAACTCGGCTGGACAGTGGCAGCGACCCGGCCTGAAACATTCGGGTTGCAGTGGATGAGTTTCCGGGAACAAGCTGTCGCACGCCCACTGAAATTCTCAACCAGCGAATCTCAAGTGATGTGCCACGGTAATTACAAAAGTGTACAGACTGATAAAAGGTTCTAAGGGTCACCGGACCTGAAACGTTAACTCTGATTTTTTTCTGCACAGATGCTGCCAGACCTGCTGAGCTTTTCCAGCAACTTCTGTTTTTGTTCCTGATTTACAGAGTCCGCAGTTCTTTCGTTTTGTACGGACTGATAAATGCGCGCAAATCACAAAACAAATTGGTCCGAATCGTTAACCCTGCTTCTCTCTCTGTTTCCACAGATGCTGCCAGATCTGTTGAGTTTCTCCAGCACTTTCCGTTTTTTATTTCTGGTCCATATCTGGACTGACAACAGTTTCTTGGATGTTGGATTGGTTTCGGGGAGCTGTTAACATAAAACAAGATTGCGCTTCTATCCGACATTCAGGCCTGGGAATGGTTGGTGTTTGGGCGTCAGACAGAGCAGAGCTAGACTGCTGAGGAGGGATCTAATTGAAACTTAAAATACTGAATGGCCTGGACAGAGTGGATGTGAGGATGATGCTTCCATTGGTAGGAGAGACTAAGACCCGAGGGCACAGCCTTAGAGTAAAGGGACGACCTTTTAGAACAGAGATAAGGAGAAACTTCTTCAGCCAGAGCGTGGTGTATCTATGGAATTCACTGTCACAGAAGGCTGCGGAGGCCAGGTCATTGAGTACATTTAAAGACTGAGATAGGCTCTTGATTATCAGGAGGATCAGATGTTACGGGGAGGAAGCAGGAGAATGGGGTTGAGGAACTTATCAGCCATGATTGAATGGCGGAGCAGACTCGATGGGCCGAATGGCCTAATTTCTGTTCCTATGTCTTATGGTCTTATGCTCTCTATTACAGTGTGTTTTACATTCATAGAAGACAAAAGGTGTTGCTGAACACAAGAGCATGGGCAGGCAGGTACAATCTGTGTGTGTGTGCGCGAACAGCTCTTTAATGTCGTTAAACAAATTAATAATTCGAAGAAACTCATGCGAAAGCTTAATTTAGAACGTTATTAGGGTGTTGATGCGGTCTACACCTTTGGAGAGCAAAAATAAAACAAAGAACTGTAAATGCTGGAGATCCGAAACAAAAACTGAAAGTGCTGGAGAAACTTGGCGGGTCCGGCAGTATCATCTGTAGAAAGAGAAACAAAGTTAACATTTCCAGTCCATATTCAAAGGAACATGAATTCTGATTCTCTCTCCACAAATGCTGCCAGATCTGCTGAGTTTCTCCAGCAGTTTCAGTTTAGATTGTGATTGCAGCCTGCGCTCTGACTAGAGGAAACTTTGCGGTTGGTAATGCCTCACGATTTCTAAACATGTACATTTCCGGGTGGGCAGGACCAGCCATTAACTTTTCTCTCTCTGTATAAACGACTCAATAATACTGTGTTATCTCAGGCTCCAGCATCGGCAGTTCTTACTATCTCTCAATAATGATGCCTTGTGTAGCACCTTTCGTGGCTTTAACACGGCCCCAAATTGCCGTACAGTGAAGAGCATTTAAAACGCGTTCTCAGCTCTGATGAAGAGTCACCTGCCTTCGAAACATTAGTTTGCTCTTTCTCCACGGATGCTGCCTGACCCGTTGTGATTTCCAGCATTTTTTGTTCAGTGCAGATTCCAGCATCTGCAATAATTTGCTCCTCCTTCTCTGTTGTGATGCTGTTTTGGTCGCACGTTCCTTTCAGAACAGCGAAACTGCCTCTCACCGACAGATAACTCTTGAAGGAAGGAAGGGAGGAATTCATGGCGTTTGGAGATAGCAACAGCTGCAAATGCTGGAGTCAGGGACGATACGGTGTGGAGCTGGAGGAACACAGCAGGTCAGGCAGCAGAGGCGGAGCGGGAAAGTTGACGTTTCGGGTCGGGACCCTTCTTCAGAAAAATTATGGCGTTTGTTTGCGTAATGCAATCGGATTCTGAACATATTCCAAGCTTGTCAAACATTCGATTCCAAGAGCAAGGGTGTTCTACCATGTTACTATATAACGGCAATCATTTATAAACACTCTGGTCTATGCCTGGAGTGTTGAGACAGAATAAGGGTAAACAGATAGTATTGGGGGGGGGGGGGTGGGAGGGGGTGATAACCAATGAGTGATTATCACCAGTCCTGCTCCGATTTCGTCAGTTCTTATCAAGGGAGATGTGGCTAGTGTGAGCAGTTCGAGATGAGATCGAAGATCAATCACTGATCCTAATGTGTGGTGCAGTCGACTCGATGGGCCGAAAGGTCTCATTTCTTATGATCTTGTAGAATTGGCGGTACGAAAGTGGAATGCCAGATGGAGGACTGATGTGCGAAGACAATGAAAAGATAGAAAGAGGGAGCCCAAATGGATGTATGAATTCGAAATTTTTTTACGTGACTTCGCAAGGATCTGATACCTGGAAATGCTATGTTTGCTTCCATGCATATGATGGCAGCCACTAAGCTGGAGCTACCACGTACAAACCTCCTGTTCAAAATTCAACTCAGTGTTAAAATGAAGCTCGACTCAGCAGCGCTGAGCCTCTGCACTCCTCTCATTCTGGCCTCTTGCCCAACCCCTCACTGCTCCATCATTGGTGGTTGCGCCTTTAGCTGCTTCGATACAAGGTGGACTGTCAATAATCCCTTTGTCTGCCTACCTTTCTCCCTCTGAATTCTGTATCCGGTCAGACCTCTCCACCAATTCCTATCATCAACATGGATAACACCTTATAACAGCTGTTATCAGTTCTAAGAAAGGTCACAGAAAACGTTGAGTCAGGTTTTCATTCCATAGATTCTGCCAGACCTGCTAAGTTTCCCCGGGACTTTCTGTGCGCGCTTGTTCTAAAATGCACTGCCCTACTCGAACCATTGCCTCGCCATACATTCAGACCCTTTCCTGAACAACCCCCATCTTTCTTTCTTTCTCTCCCTCTAACCTTTCCTAACTTGTCCTCGTTTCTTTTTAAATGACTCTCTGTCAGTTTTTGTTTTGTTTGCTAAAGGCCTCGATTTAAAATACAATTTACGAATCCCAGTCGCTCTACTCTGTACGTATCAACATTTGCACGAAACTATGTCACACTGACCTCACACAAAAAGATTTTAGAACGAGTGTGTTACGTTGGGAATGCAATGCCTGAACGTTACGTAAAGTACCTACTATTTCAATGAAGACCCGACTGAGTTAAAAACAGGCACAATGCATTGGAAGAGAAAGTGCGGACCGACAGTTCCATCACCTGAAATAAGAGTTAAATCTCTCCCACAGTTCAAAAACCTCTTCATTTAAGAAGCGCAGTCCAAGAACTCCAAGTGCCTCTCTATATAAAGTAAACATTGTCACTTCTGATTACAGCAAACTCAACATACAGGAGCTGATAGTGCTTTCTACATAACGCTGTTAAAATGAAAGTGGTTTGTTTATTTAATGAGCGAAATGTCACAACACATTGTTGCAGTGATATATGAATCGGTGGCAGGTGTTGGTGGCAGATTCACTGAAATAGGGGCTGAGGAATTAACAAATTTAATTTGCTTTAGATCCGCAACCTTTCGTGGAAACATGTGGTCTGATTTCTCAGTCTTTGGGATGCCCCTTTGTCCCGCCCCGTGGATGAGAGGTTTTTTCTCTCTCTCTTTCGCCGTTTAGAAACGCCAACTTGGAGGGAAGGGACAGTGGAGAGATGACATCCATGCACATTGATAACACTGGCAGGCCACATACACCAGGGCTACTCTCCTCTCTGTAGGCAAAACCACTGAACCATTGTACCAGCAGGGCTGCTGAGAACTGGAGTAAATTCATCCCACTGCAATTTTCTCCGCACACATTTGACTCCAGTTCACGGGTTCTAAGGCCGCTGCAATAGGAGGGTGCTACAGTCAATTAAACTCATCGTTTCATTAACACACACACACACACACACACACACAAATGCAAGATGTATTTCAGGTGTTATTTAAAAAGACATCTGCAATCAATTATACATTAACCCAAGCCGAGTTGATTTGCCAACAAGTTGCCCTCTTCTCTAACGCCCCCCTTCCATTTGATGAATTAATATAGACTTTCATCATTTTTAAAAAATAAAATGATCAATTTCAAAGTCAGGCCAACTTTAATTCTCCTCCAGCAGGCTGCACTCCCCCTCCCGTTCCGAACCGGCAATGAAAATCCTCAATGATCAATCCCAGTGGGGGAGGAGGTATTGAATTGGGTGAAACCTCTTTTACTTGCCCCTTCTGGGATCTGTCCCTTCCTTGCCAACTCTGCAAATCGAGGCAGCCGTGGAACAGTGAGAAGTGGCGAGTAATGTACTCACATTTCGTGAAATTTCACAGAAAGGAAGCGCCATCCTCTCTGATATCAGAAACGAAAGCAATGACTGGCTCAAGTGGCGAGACGCTGTATTTGAGGGAGGGTGGTGGGGAGGGGAGAAAAGTAAATTGGAAAAGGTAAGGATGGCTGAAAACTGGATAGCTAGGAGAGCGCCTGATTACAAGAATGGTCGGTAATTAAAAATAATTAGGAAGCAGTTATGCCACTAAATCTTCTAAGTGTGCCAGTTATGATCTAATGATTCTCATTAGACATGCTGAAAGCTGTGAGCTCTGTATGACAGCAGCAATTAGAGGGATCATAGCAAAATATTATAAATATCCATGCTAAGACTCGCTTTCGCTTAATGGCCACTTCATTAGCTAATTGATTCCTTATTAGTTACAGGCAAAGTCTGGTTAGGGCTCCACCGCAGCTAATTAACATCGTATAAACACTTAATAGTCGAATGTTCATTTTTTTGTATGTTGGTGAATGCAAAACAACTTAATATTCAAATACAACTGCTGCTGAGGGCGCTTGCTTTAGTTTTGACTAATATTATACAAATGGCGTGTTGTTTCTCTTTGCCTTAAAAAGGCAGAACGCAAGGCAATGTCGAATTTGGAGAGGTGTGGGATGGGGGTGTGTGGATTAGGGATTAACAGGTCCCCTTTCTGCTTTCATCACCTCTCTCAACACGCCATCAAGGTGGCTCCCCACCCGAAAAACATTTGCGAAATAAGGACATCAATTCCATCAAGTCACACACACATCTGTTTAAACGTGTTTTTTTTTAAAAAAAGAATATATTTAGTGCTTAATTGGAAAATAAGTTACAGAGCGAACTGACATCCCCAAAAAGCTTCGTGCAAAGCGTCTGAAGTTGCAAATTTTATGTTTAAAAATAACCTGTTCCTTGTCAATCTTGGTTCAAAATTTCCTTTTTAATTGGCGAAATCAGTTTAAATTAAAACAAGTGACTTCCATACTATTTAAAATGCGTTCATCTTATAATTTGCAAGGCAGCCAGCAAGATTACACAATGCTATTTCCTTCCTTGCACTGCGGTATGTAATTCAATAAAATTCACATGAAGATTATTAATGCTTTCTACACGTACGCGAAAAAAAAACCTAATTAAAGGCTGTCTTTTCTAGGAGGTGATCGGACCACAATAAAGAGAAACGATTTCCAGGCAGCGTTTGTGATGATTGAATTTCTTTTTGTTTTGTTGTAGCTAATGCTTACATCCCTGGCGAGCGTTCTTTTGAAACTCAAAGCGTCGTGTCGATTAAGCGGTGGTCCTTTATTCCTCAGCACTTTTGTTCATCTAATCGGGCGTTGAAACTCCAACACTTGGCGGGTAATCGCTCCCCTCGTCTAACAAACCGTAAAATAAAATATTGGAATGATAAACCAGTCAATCAGGCAACGTTCAGCCTCCCTTAATAGGGGTGAGTTTGCCTTGTGTGTGACTCCAGTTCCCAAACATTTTATGTATGGTACTGAAAAAGTGGCATGCATTTTGATCCTATATTTTACTCTGGCAATAATAAGTACCAAGTACCCTTTAACTCTAAAGGGGCTGTTTTCCGTTTTTCTTTTTTAAATCCAACTGATTTATTTTAGAAGTTCTCTGGTATTTCATAGTTAAAGTTTATTTTCAGCTCGCCTTTTTATATACCTAATTCAAATTGAGATAAGTTGCGACAGCCGCTCGCTAAAGACGCCGGGCCTGACTGAATGCATCGAATGGTGTGGCATTTCGATCTATAGATCATAATTATTTACAATGAAACACAGCTAAAAGTTCAGGATGTTATGGTTAATGGAAGAAAGTATTGCAAAGGGACAGTCGTTAGAGGGGAGAACATAACGTTTGAAACCACAATGTGGGACCAAATTGCTGCAGACGCTGGGAATCTCGAAGACACATATATTCCCGTATAAATTAAAGCAGGTAACACTATTCAAGCTTAAAAAGCAATTTCTTAAAAGCAGGATTTTTAAAAAAAAGTTTTTTTAAAGAAAAAATTCGATTCATTTTGAGCGGTGGAAATATGGAGAAGTTGCTTCGCTGTAAAAAGATCATAAAATATCATCGTTGCTTGGAAATCGATTGAGAACAGCACCGAGGGGATTTCAGACATGAAAGCTATGTGTGTGTGTTTTTATGAACGGATTTCCTTGACCTAATAAATACTGGACGGTCTCAAAGAAAATCAAATCCGTACTAAATTTTAACTCCATCAAATAAACATCTAGGCATCCAAACGAGAATAGATATTTTGAGATGGGGTTGTCATGAAGATTTCATTTGTGTTCTTAAAACTCCCCGGTGGTTTCTAGAGAGTGAATTCGGGTATCTATTTAATGCAGCTGTAATGAATTCGCTGTTAATGAAGATCTATTAGCCCTGGTCCCAGTATATTTGAGTCTATCGCAAAGGGAAATGTAAACCATTCAATTGTTGTGTTAAGAATACGAACATGTTACACATGATACAGCAATCTGCCATTAACGGGGTGATTCCACCTACTAGATAAACCTTATGTACATACCCCGTGGTGATTTTTTTGACACGACTGTGTGCCGTTTGGTCTGTTATCCTGCCTCCCCCACCCCCTCCGTTTTGACAAGTCAGGAATTGTCTAAAACAGTGCTATCAATACTGATCAGTATCTGTTAGATGGAGAGAACATAATCATTCAAACAGCCACAACTGACTGGCGCTCTAAGGAGAGCATGGCGCTTCAAAACTCCGTGCGTTCTCGGAGCCGCTCTCGGCACCTCCGTCTCGGAGACGCGAAGACACTAATTGATTGATTAATCTCTGGTGAACTGCATAATGGGACGTGTGAAATTAGAAGGCGGCCCGTTATTTACCGGAGCAGCTCCATCTTCCGGTGCATTTTCCTTGACACGATTCCACCGGCCCTTGGAGAACAATAAATCGTGATTAATATTTCACTGGGAAGGCAATGATCTTTTCCCCCTTTTCGCTTTATTTATCCATCTGCCCGGCTAACGCCTCTTGGTTTAATGCAAGCTTCACCTAAGACTAATGTACCTAAATGCTCATTGACAAAGCATTGAGGGCTCTGCAGAGCAACTGCTGGAGTCCCATTTGAGCCCAGGTCTCTCTCTGCGCTGCCTGCCCCTGGGGGTGTTGTTTGATTGCAAACCCACACGTGTAATCCACGTCAATGCACCAACATAAGTCACATTAAAAAGAAACATTATGGGGATGGCTTTGAACTCTGCTCCATTATTTTAAGCGCATCTCAATCAGGCCACAAGGCTATCGTTATACACCTAAGACGAGTTCATTAAAATTCCAACGCATTTTGAAATGTTATCCAATTCTCCAACTATGCAACAGTTTAGGATTTTTGGAGGGGTTGAGTTCTTGGCCGGGGTGTCTGTTTACAAAGAAACGTAGCGGGACATCTCTCATGAACTTCTGATATAGACTTTTTTTTGGAGGGGGAATTACAGTGGAAATATTTTCAGCCCCAATTTGTGACTTTAACAGCAACTGATCGAATGGTTATTCGAAGTCGAGTGGCTGTTGGCGGTGTTGATAAAGCCGGGATGGCTGTGAAAGGGCCTCATGTTTGCTCCCAGTTCATCCGGAGGTTCAGGTTGTTTTTCTTTAATCTCACCCCCTCCAACCTCCCAACTTGCACCAACAGATCTCCCTCGCTGCAGAATAAACAATGAGAAACGGTGACGGTCCGGAAGAAACCGCCAGCCACAAATCGTGTTGCTGTTGATTTACTGAAGAAGGGAAGGGGAAGGGGAAGGTATATGAACTTGACATGGGAAAAGTACCGAGTCCTCCGAGTTCATTTGGAAAAAGCTATGTGGATCACGGGGAGAGCCAGGAAGTCACTGCATAAATCTCACACGAAGCGGCTACAAACCTTTGCGAGAGGGCTACGTGATGGGCCACATGTTTCCACAACACTGGGGTAAAATGGGACTGACACCCATCTGTAAGAGACACCCACGGGGCACATCAGGCGGCTGGCAAACACTAACAGTGCACTTTGAACAGGTCCATGTGGAGTTATCAATGGGTCCTCATAACAAACACACGACGTCCCTCAGTAACATACTCCTTCTCAATGAACAAACACTGAGGTACGGAGGAAACGGAATTCAAAGGCGCGGGCAGTGAAGAAGGTCGCATAATAACTGCGAAGAAGTTTACCTTTAAAGCGCCTGTTTTAAACCAAGGTTAGATTTCCACCAGTTGAAGCGAGCTATTCTATCTTACAGCAATTCTCACTCAAATTCGCTTATATTCGTCTGAAGGGGTTTTGGAGATTCGTTGGGGGAGAGGTAGAAACGTGAATGGGTAGGTGTTGGGAGGGCAGTGGGGGGGGTAATTAGGAGGAGAATGTAGAAGGCGGTGGAAAGAGAAATGGAGACATGAGGTGGCAGGGGGAGTGGAGGAGGGGGTTGATGCGAAGAGGAGAGTGAAGTGGAGAGGCGACTGGGGAGTGACAAGGGAGTATAGGGGAATGGGAAAAATGAGGGGGCAGGTGAGATGGGAGGGGCGTGGAGTGAAGAAGGGGAGGGAGTGGGAGGGGAGTCAGGAACGGAAGGAAGGGGAGGGGAATGAAGATGGGGGAGGAGGGGAGAGAAATGGAGAGGGAACTAGGGGAAGAAATGGGAAGTGGGAGGGGTAGAGAAATGGAGATGGGAGATGGGGAGATAAATGGAGAGGGAAGTAGGATGAGAAATGAAGAGGGGAGTAGGGGAGAGAAATGGAGAGGGGAGTAGGGGAGAAAATGGAGGAGGAAGTAACGGAGAGAAATGGACGGGGGAATTGAGAAGGGAGTGGGAAGGGATGGTGAGGGGAACGAAGTGGAGAGTGGAATAGGGAGCGAAATGGAGAGTGGAGTTGAGAGTGAAGTAGGGATGGAGCAGAGGACAATTGTGAGGGGAGTAATGGGGAATTGGGAAGACAATGGGGAGGGTAATGAAGAGGGGACTGAAGAAGAGAGAGGATTGGATTGGAGAAAGGAATGGAGAGGGGTTTGGAGAAGAGAGCGGGGAGTGGAGCGGAGAGGGGAGTGAAAACGTTGCCACTTCAAGCATGTCGCGTTGTTTTTGTTTTACACAAAGTGCAAACCCATCCCCAGAATTATTAACGCCACTCGGACGGTGAATCGTGTCTGGCTCCTAGAGCCAGGCTACAAACCCTCGAGACAAGTTGCACGTCATTTCTTAACAGTGAAGGCACAAGGACACCGACCTCTCTCCTGGGTTACCTCCTCATTCCAGCTCACCTGCCGGAAGATGCAGCAGTATTTTTGCTTACAATTCAGTATCTTAAATCCGAGGCTCAGGTCTAGCTCCAAAATTGCGAACCCAGGAAAGTTGCATGGTGCCCGTATCCTTTGAAGCTGATACCATAAGCACACTCTCTTCCCCACCCCAGCCTGGGTAAGGTTAACGCAGACCAGTACAAGTTGTGCAAAGGCACTGCCACACATCTGTGCTTGTGGTATCGGTCTTCACTCTGGGGCGTCACAGCAAGTAGCAGAAGTGTAGCGGAATTCGACTAGGGTGACATAATTCCTGGGTGTGTAGACACACTGAAGACAAGCAGGGCTTAAGCACGACCGGATTTTCTGCTCTGTCTCTCCTAAAACAATAATACGATGTGACTTACTAAAAAGGTTGCTTTTGTCAAAACGTTGCTAATAACGTTGGAAAGTCGCACATAACTGATCGGATTTGTAATTTGCAAGGACAGAAATTGGGGACGGCTTGAGTTTCCCTTAAATCAGTCCTTCCCAATTCTTGAAATCACACGCATTACGAAATGTAATTTTATTTTCATAAAAAAGGGTCATCTTCACTCATTTTAAGTGGATTTGTTTATTTGGAGATTCTAATATAAAAATTCAGGTGAATTCTTTCTTACAATAGTGTGCTATCGTGAAGGCACAAATGGAGCACTCCAGGGTGAATGCGTGAGTTTGATGTGAAGAGGGGAACTTTGAGGCTATGACTGGGCTCGACAGCCGGAGAGCAGGATCTGTGTACCTTTATTTACCTATAAATATTAGGGCCCAACAATAACATGTCCAGGAGCTTCGTGGATTCCTACTTGGCGTTTTTATTCAGGCAGTCTGTTGGTGAACAGGGAACGGAGATTCTCTCACTACATTTCAATATTTTCGATGAACGATATCCTCTATCAGTGCCAAAGGATGGACTGTAGGTGGACTATTTGTTCATTTGCGCGCATATTGAATTAAGGACTTCATTGCATGTCACTTTTAAAAAGAAATCTATATCGGAGGTGACATATAGATGAAGCAATACAATAACTGTCAAGATCAGTCACTATAAAAAGGGAGCAATGGTATATTTGCTCCCACCTGTATAATATGTTAAAATCCATGTCGTAACATTTCTGCAAATTTGGGGAGCAGATTCTCTTAAATTTTGTTTTTTCAAAAAGTAGCAACTCTTACTGAAAACATTAATTTCTTTCCTGGTTAACTTCATCTCGTTCGGTATGTTGTGATTTTAAATACAACAACAATGTCATTCACCAAGGAAAAATTAATAATTGCATAAGATGCTCGCTTCACTTGGGGTCGTTGGCCTCCTTAAACTAAAAGCTGCAGAAACTGAGCAGTTACCCAGAGACCTAGGCTGCATAACCACAGCCCGCCCTATATATTTTGGGTATAATTAATAGCCGACAGGTACTCATTCTGAAGGATTAACTAACAAGTGATCTGCATAAACAAACGTATCTAATGCGACGATTATATAATTAGATAGAAGGTAAATATGAGATATAAATTTAAAAACTAAAGCTAATTTCATCTTACGTATCAGAACAGACTTGCGAAAATGCAAGAAATCAAATTAAATACCGGAACACAATAATTTGCAATCGAAAGGTCGAATATGCATAAATATGTACACAACCGTGTTATATTGTCATGTAAAACACCTCTATCGCATTTGGTCGAATAATGATGATAAAAGACGTAGTGATTTTGCTGTCCTTTGTGTGCATTAGTTAGACAGGTGGCCTGTATATGTTGAACTTTTCTTAAATGCAATAAAATTAACCTATACCCACACCCCCTCCCCAAACGCACCAGCGTTCTGCAATCGTGAGACTGGTGAGTTTAGTTTGATCCGCTGCCACTGAACTCCGCGACTTGCAGTGATTTCCCTATGTAAACAGTTGCCACACGTCTCGGGTGTTTACCCAAGTAATGGGAGAGCAATAATAGGATTGTAATTGAATTAAAAGAATCCTATTCGGTTACTGGATTAGCGACAGAGAGAGAGAGAGAGCAGTTGGGGTGGGGGTTGGTGGAGGGGAGGAGGTATACAGGTTGTATGATCCACGCGTCTGAGACGTATTCAACTGAATAATTGCTGAAGAGATGGAAGGGGGGTGGGTGTATGTGTGTGTGTGTGTGTGTGTGTTGGGAGTGGGAGGTGGGCTCTGATCGCCAAGTATAAATACTCTGATCTCAAATAGTAACACATAACACCAGGGCCCGATCTCCCTCCGCCAACACCCCTCCCAACAGCATGTAACAAGGTGGATAGCAAAATAACAAGGCATCGTTGCAAACACATTGTGGACAGAAGGAGGGAACGGGGTGGTTGGGGGGGGGAGGGAGGGAGGGAGGGAGAGTGCGTGGGGGCTGGATTTTTTTTTCTCTCTCTTTCTGCCGGCTCGGAGGCTGTTTGTACACAGACACAAACACACACACACACACAACACGTTGAGAAGGGGAGACATATACATATTCAAAAGAGCAGCGAGCGGGCGAGCTAACCATGGAGGAGCTGACGGCGTTTGTCTCTAAATCTTTCGAGCAAAAAAGCAAGGATAAGAAAGAAGCGATCACTTATCGGGAAGTTCTGGAGAGCGGGCTAGCTCGATCCAGGGAACTGAGTGGCTCAGATTCCAGCTGCCAAGAGATCACTGACACCAGCCATTGCACAACACACATTTACAAGGATGTGGAGAACGAGAACGAGAAAGTCAAAGACTTGAACTCCGCCAGAACTTCTGAAGGTAGGCAGCTTTTTTTTTTTAATGTGTGCCCTAGCCATAATCTAGGTGAGTCCACGCCGAGAAAACTTAACAGGCTTCAGGAGAACACCGAGCATTTCTCTCGGCCTGTTACCGAGGCTTTAGACGGAAAGCATCGGGTATCGATTCCTCGCAGTACCCTCTGTGAATCCTGCAGAGAGAGACAGAAAAGTTCGCTCCAATTCATCCCGGAGTGGGAGGCCGGGCGGGAGGGCAGTGCGGGGTTGGGGGGGGTGTGCTCCCTTTAACTGTTTAGGGCAAAGAAAAGACTTTGACAAACGTGGGAGAATGGCGTGGGGTTTCTCCTCAGCACTCGCCCCCTACGCCATCAGAGGGTTTGGGAAGTGCCCTCAGTCGGGGCAACTCTCAATATTCTGCCTCATTTGTTCCCCTCCCACCCCCAACCCCTCTCCCCTCCTATCTGATATTCTTCCACACAAACCCAGCGATCTCTCCCTCCTCGTTCCAAGCGGGGCAAGGGCCACTCCATGTTCAGGCTGAGGGACTGGGGAGAAAATAATAATAAAAAAGACATTAATCCTTCTCCCCCAGCTGCCTAACCAGTCGCCGAACGCGGAATTCGCTGAAAAAAAACCCAGCGATTTTCAAAAAAGAGTCCTTTCGATTGTGGAAAGTGGCGTGGGTTGGAATTCGTAAATGGCTGCAGATATCCCCAAATCTCGCACTCAAGTGACGAGAAAAGCACATTGCTTTACTTGAATCGGATTCTAGGTGCAATTAAACAGCCCTGTCGTTAAATCGAGTGTGCACGGTTAATAGACTCTGCAAAATGCACATGGACACTTCATGTAAAGACTGTGCTAACCCTATTACCAGCTAGTTCATAAGATTCGACTACTTCATTCGAAAACTAAATAACTCGGTAAAAGCCAAATCATTGTCAGACTCTTAAATCATTGTTTTATATATAGCAAATGTATTTTAGCTCTCCATACTGTCTAGCAGCGGATGTCACCAATTCGAAGTATGTAAAACAAAGGCAAAATCTTTGGGAAAAAAATCTACATGCATAACGGCGATTGTGTAATAAAAACCTGATCCTGGGTGTTAAATAGCGTATTTACATGCGTGCGGTATTGTATGCCAGGTTCATTCTGTCCCACCTATATATTAATATTTCAGCTTTATTCAATTGAAGGCAATAACAGAATGTACTGGCGCTTTTTATTGCTATTCATATGTGCTGTGAATTCAGACGGTGACTTGAAAGAAATGATGCCATGAAATCCCATCCTAATGCAATTACCTGGGATGATGGAATGAGCAGTATTCTCAGGGAGAGTTTAAACAGCCGAAGCAATCTCTATCGGTGTAAAGAGGATGCCTTATTATGATTCATACAGTCCAGGGAAGACATGGTGCAGATTCATTTGTAATAGTCTCGGATTTCAGCTCCCGCTAACGTCGTTATGGAAAACCTGGGGTTAAATAAACAAGCAGCGGTGGCAAGACAGGATATTGAAAGATCAAACCATTTCTTATGACAAATTCGCGATTCTCACCTTCCAGCTAAATTTAAACAAAAAAAACACGTTAGTGAGTTTCAGAGGTAAAATTCACTTTATTAACATTAAATCCACTTTCTGTTCCTCCATAACTCATCCCATGGACACACTTTCAATGCTATTCCCCTCTCCAGTAAATCATTATGAACTTCTTAAATCCGTTGGGTGTCAAATATATATATATGCTGACAGTGGATTATTTTCACACAAATTATATTCAACAAAAGCATTTCCTGTTTTATCAGAAACATCATTTAATATGAAAGGCGAAAGGCTGGTCTAGCGTGCAATGTAGAATACCAGGATAAATAACCGGATGTACACATAAGTTTTGTTTTTAGTTGGATTTATTAATCGAACCGCAAAAAACATTTTAAAAATGCAGTCAATTTGTTGAGTTAATTTATCAGCATTACATTTGTGAAAGAGATTAGGGGGAGTGGGAAGACGCGGTTTAAATCCTTATGAGCGAAACAGGGAGAAAATAATGTTTTAACACTTTGCCTTTATTATAATCCTGGAGCTGTTAACATTGTCAAAGTTTTGCCTATTTGCACAAAATATTTTCAGTTGAAATTCGCAAAGGGCATGTCCAGATAAGGCTGGAAGTTTTCCAATGTTTCAAACGCTAGGGCATAAACACAGTTACATATTTTCCCCGCCGAATAGGCTGTTAATGGATTAAAACAACAATCGCCTCGTCCGGTTTGTTCGTAGGACAGGGATCGCTTTACCTCTAGCTCCGGCATATGCAACAGCTGAAACTGCAATAGTTGGTAAAATGGATCCAGATTCTAGACGTGATGAAAACAAACAAAATTTTAAAAAAGTTGGCGTTCAGATAATGATGATTTATTTTAAGGCTCATTTTGGATCAATTGCCTGGACATTCTGTGCTGCGTAACATAGATACGATGGAAAACAAACAGGGGCTGGCAAAACTGCCATAGCTATCTCTGGCTATTAGAATTCAGCAGCCTGACAGTGCCTGGCTGTTAGAAATGTTCATGTTGTATAAGAAACTGAAATACAAATACCGTTTGGCACTAGCAGTGATCAAAGATTGTGTTGTGCGGGTAATGACAGGAGAGAAAAAAAAACATGGCAAATCTTCACGCCTGTTTATGCTACTTTAATTGGAACATAGAGTTAGCTTGTCTGCGCGGCTTTGTTCTTGCAGAAATAAAATGTCAGCCAGGCATTTTATAGGTGATACACTTTCCCCTCCATCCGCCCCCTAGTCACTCTGAAAGGCAACGAGACCCTTATTGTTTTCTTTTTATTTAAGAGGCTACATCCCTTATGTAGGCCTCTGTCGTGTGACTAAGATCCAGAGAAAGAGCAATCAAATCAGACAGAAGTCAGAATGAAAAAAAATCGTGCAAGGTTTGAGGCTGCTGTATCAATTCTGGACTGGGAGTGTTCTATATATGTATGCAAACTAATGTTCAACGTATATGGAGAAGGAAGCGGTGCCTGTCCTTTAATGGACCAATGCATTGTCAATAGACAATAATTTACCGTTCAAACCAAAATTTCTACAGGAGCTAAAGCTGCCCTTGGAGCTCTGGGGGAACGACGCAGTATTATTTGACAATGGTTACTAAAATAAATTGGGGGCAAGTGGCATGACCTGCACCCTGAAAATGATACAGTTACAGTCAGCATTCATGAGTAGGGGACCCCGGGGTTGGATCGTTCGGTCAGTTTGAAACTGAAGGGTGTGTGTGTGTGTGTGTGTGTGTGTGTGTGTAGGCTTGCGTGCGCCTTCCCCTCACTTCACGAGTTTCACGAAATAACATGGTCTCTTTGCAGGTATTTATGAATGTAAAGAGAAGAGAGAGGATGTGAAATCGGAAGACGAGGACGGCCAGACAAAGTTAAAGCAGAGGAGGAGCCGGACCAACTTCACACTGGAACAGTTGAATGAACTGGAGAGACTTTTCGATGAGACGCACTATCCGGACGCTTTTATGAGAGAGGAATTGAGTCAGAGACTAGGCCTGTCCGAAGCTAGGGTCCAGGTGAGGGAGATTCATTACTAGGATCTTAAAATACTGTAGGGCGCTACCTGTTAACACACACACATATACAGAGACACACGCACATACACACACACCAGTTAGCTCTGAAATTTACCTCCAGTAAACCTTGAAGTATAATTACACTCAATATTGCGAGTGCAGTTGGATTTCAGGTAAAAGACTAACAGAGGGGTGTTTGTTTGTAAGTGAGTCGTACTTCTGTTGCTACAACTGTTCACTCACTGCTTCCAGTTCAAAACAGCGGGAATGGTGTGATTTCCAGATAAAACTCAGTTGTGTTTATTTGAAATGAATTGCCCTTATCTGAAGATCTCAAAGAGTTTGTCTGAGGTCAAGTCCCACGCGATAAAACAATTTTCCAATAAATTGATTTACAAAAAAAGACAAAGCAAAACAAACTAATGCTGATCTGATGTAAATATCTTAGGAGTCCGAACGCGCAGATGTCAGTTCTTCCATCTGTAGCTCAGCCGGTTCATAAGCGGTTCTGAATATCCCGGGTGAGACACACAGCACTGTTAGGATGTCCTGGAGGCTGGGGCAGGCTAAGGGAAGGTACACACCGCAGGTGTTAAAGGAAGTCTTTAGGCGACACTTTCCTGGAAACGCGTGGTCTTGCAGTCAAGTTGTGTTTTAAATCGAAATTTCGGGGGAATAGACACATGGAGAGAGAAAATAAACAAGTGAACTGGTAGATAGGAAGATAGATAAGAGGCTAAATTGGGCTAGCTCTACTGAATAGATATTATGCTTATTAGTGAAGCCGCTTCATTCTTGGGCTAAATAGGGGGAGGGTGTGGGAAAGGAGGCAACAATATTGTCCGGTTTTGGAGGGGAGGGGTCTTCCCGTGTAAACATACAAAATTGTTTGTTTATTAGAGGTGAATCAGCGGGACTGAAACCGTCAGTCAAGGTTCAGGGCAGTTCTCTGTTTTCAGGTGCTGTGTGGGACTTGGCTAATACACAACTTTGCGGATCTGGGGGTGAGGTGGGGGTGGGGGTGGGGGTGGGGGTGGCAGCTGTGTGGAGGAGGAGGCAGAGAAGCAGATGTGGAAAGTGTCAAGGCCGGGGAAAGGACAGGACGCAACAGCAGCCGCTGCAACAAAAATCCACGCTCCCTTATTCGGAGCGACTGCCGCGGAATATTAACCTGCTCGGTTAGCAACGCGCACCAAGCATCTGTCACTGGGTAATTTAAACTTATGAGAGCGGTGAAGGGCCAGCCGGTAATTCAATTACATATAATACATTTTCGTTTATGGCGCAGGCCTAAATTAAATGTCATTATTCACTGTCGCTAATGGAAATCAGAAAGAAATCATATTACCACGGTTTCCAACGGGTAGCGTTTAGTGGTGCTTAATAAAGAATCGATTGTGTAAAAGCGGGCTGCAAACAATGTAGTTGTTTTAACTTAACATATTTGGAATCGACATTGGCGCACTAATTGTAATTGATCTGACTATCTCCCGAGGTTTAACCTAATGCTTTCGCTCGACAGCCCGCTTGTATATACCCCTTATATCTATGTCTACCACCCCCAGGGGTAATTGGGACGCTTCAAACCTCGAAATAGCTTAGTTGTGTTTTAACGCGCTCCTCTTGCCCCTTTCTGCCTACATTTCATTTTCAGCCAGCGGGATGTTTGCCTCAAACTTCCCAATAACATCTCCTTTGCTGCTTTCTTCAGGCAAAATCCGCTGGGGAGACCCATGAGACCGCCCTCACCTTCCCTTCCCCACATTCACAACTCACTCCCCATGCAGAATGAGTAGACTCCGGGTTACCGGATTGATTCTCCTGGGTGCTGGAAGTTTTTTTTCCTTTAAAAGCCACCATCCACTTCCTACTCAACAGCTGACCGCACCCTCCCCTCCCCACCCAGCCCATAAACAATTTCACGTCAGTTTTATCTGTATCTTTCTTGCTGGGTGGCGTTGATTCCGGGTCGGCTGTGAAGCGGATCTAACACAAGACAATAACACACTTCTAGGGGTCTTTTCGAAATTTGGTTGTTTTAAAATGTGTGGCGTGTGTTGTACAGGGCTTACGTCCATGTCACATAGCTATAGATCTCGAAGTACTGACTATCAGACACGTAATGAGAGGGAAACAGACATAGACATTGCTTGAAATGCTCAGCAGGTCTGGTGGCATCTGTGGAGAGAATCAGAGTTAACGTTTCGGTTCGAGATCACGCTCCACAGATGCGGCAAGACCTGCTGAGCTTTTCCAGCATTTTTTATCTGAATTACAACATCCGCAGTTCTTTCGGTTTTATGTAAAGAGGGAGACTTTGGGTTCAAAACAACTTGCATCTGGTACGATAAAACACTCAGGGTCCAGAGCACTACGCAGTTTGAGTTGGGAATGGGCATATTTATCCTGCTCATATCACTCCCATAATGCCAATAGAAGCATTCATTGTGCCGTTCTTGTGTTTACATTGGCGATTACATCCTAATCCATACTTCAAACCGAAAATCCGCTTCATACAATTGACACCGTACTGCAGAGTACCGTGGAGGTATCTGGGGTAATTAAACATTGCCGTTTGAAGTTCTTGTGTGTGCACTAATTATACCATTCCAAATGACCATTATTAAAACAATTAAAGAGAGCTTGGAGGTATATTTGATCTAGGAAATGCAATTAATATTAATTAACCGCTTGATCGTTCGGCAAATGTTGCAAAGATCAAAGGATATAGATGTCTTTCTTTTGCGAGAGATACTATCAGGATTGGTTGACGGAGAGAAGTGGCCATTGCTGAACAAAACAGAAACAAATGCTACAACCCCAGCACTCACACCCCGCCCCCCCAAAAAAAAGTTGGTTTACTGTCAGGGTCGGCAAATTACGAATTGTGCAGCCACCGTTTATGTACTCGCTTTCCGCACAGACAACAAATTAATTTATGCTGCGTTCCTTTCCGAGGGTTGGTTTTTATCATTGAAAGGCCGTGAGGAATAGTAGCGGACTCTCATTACATTACTGACATTTCTACTCCATATTAGTGAGACTGCGACGAGGAGCGCTGCCCATCCGTCTTTGGCGGATGCCAAACCAAATCAGAGTCAGAAGTTATCGATTCGTCTCGGAGAGCCGCTTCTTTTTTTTAAAAAAGATGTCCTCTTCTTCTTCTTCAGGTTTGGTTCCAAAACAGGCGAGCAAAATGTCGGAAACAAGAAAATCAAATGCATAAAGGTATTGTCTCTCAATATCTTCGGCAGTTTCGGTCATTCGGGATAAAACAAAACAAAGAATCGTGGATGCTGAAGATCTGAAACAAAAATAAACACGGAAACAGCTGGAGAAACTCAGCAGGCCTGGCAGTAACTGTGGAGAGGGAAACAGGGTCAAAGATTTGGGGTTCAGTGGGCTTTCTTCAGTTTGGAGTTGAAACGTTAACTCTGCTTGCTCTGCACAGATGCGGCCAGGCCTGCTAAGTTTCTCCAGCTGTTTCTGATTTCGTTTCAGGGGGCTGTTCTCGCTTTAAAGGGGAGGGCAAAGTTCTGTTTAAACGACCGAAAGCACATAGCAATGTCCCTGTGTCACTGGGCAGAGTTCTAAGCGAAATATAAGAGAATAAAGAAGGGGTTAATTCGCCAGTCCATGACCCTGTTTAAGTACCAAAAAAATCTTTTTCCACTCCACCCGCCGTTCATGTGTCCTCTCTAACACAGGAAATATCTTGGAACAAACAAAAACGAAACGAGAATATTTAAATAGGGTCACGTTGTATGTGGATATGCCTCGTGTGTGTGTGGATGGATGAGTTATACCCACGGTTAGATCAACAGCTACCTCCAAATTGTGGAAATCCCAGAAAGGTCAGGGCTAGAAAGGGGTAACTCGAGCCTGTGCCGGCGGAAAGTTCAAGGAAGTGTTAGATTTGTTTAATTCAATCGTTTGAAAACTTTGACAGCGAATATTCACGTTTCATTGGCTTGAATCTAATACAAGGAATCCGTCCGCCGTTGACATATCATAATATCGTTCCTTTATAAATTGCAATCAAATGACATGACATTAATAATATCTTTCTATCTCTGTCTCTCTCATATTCGCCAGGAGTAATATTAGGAACGGGAAGCCATTTAGACGCGTGCCGTGTAGCTCCATACGTGAACATGGGAGCATTGCGGATGCCTTTCCAACAGGTGTAGTGCTTAACTATGTGAGATGGTTAAAAGTGGAGTTTTAAAGCGTTAAAGATTGTGTGGGACTGTGGGATTATTGCACAGTGATGAATTTACATGACTTCTGGCAGCCGCCCCGATTTCCATTTTGACAGGGCACAAGCTATTCTTGAGGGTTGTTTTTTGTGTTTTAAAAATAATTTGCGCTGAGTTCCACTGGATGCGATAAGCGAAAGACGTCCCTGAGTGTCGGGGGTAACTTTCTCACTGAGCAGTTCATGGTTTTTTTCCACGCTTCGGCTTTTTAAGGAGTAGGATAGCTGGTTTCCTCACTCCCCATCTGTCAGTTATTCCAATTTACCGAGTTATACAGATAGGACACCCAAAGTGACCCTCCCCCCCCCACGTCTACACGGCCTCACTGGAGTGGTCAGGAATGCCCCTAATGTCTCTCCCCTGCATCAACACGGAAACATGCAATTTCCTTACAGAAATTTAACAAAGTATTGCAATTTCCAAACAAGCAGGCAGCAAAGAATAATGCTGGGAGAATGAATTTCTCGCTGGAGCTTTATACGGGCGAGTGGAGAAACGTTTCTCTACCAACGAACCAGCGCAAAGAGGACGTTTTGCTGGGGGTCAGGAATATGATTAGATCCAGATTTCCGCGTGATTGAAGCGAGTGAGAGTGGGGCACAAAACTGGGATCGGCTGTGCCTATCTCTGGGCCGCTCAGACACACATTTCTTGCAACATTCTGCTGGAACCGAGATTGCCCAGTAAAATTTACTGGGGGCATTGCAAACTGCCAAAAGGTGTCACTCACGTTCCTTTGCAGATTTTTTTTTCTTTTTGCCGTGTACATAACTCCAGATTTAAAATCAAAATAAGGGGATAATCCTCACTGCTACAGGAGGGGGACATGCTAAATGCTTTGCTCAAACCATCGCGCTGACTCTATCAATCATCTGTCTCATGAGCTATCTGTCTAGCTGCACTGAGCTGTCTAATTCGCCTTACGTTTTTCTAAGGTGGGTACTTTGGGGAAGGGAAAAGAGAGTGAGAAATCACAGGCCTATAAGTGCCACAGTAATCTCTTTAAATGGATTTGTGTGGAAATTGTGGGGTTTCAAAGCGTTACTGTGAACACAAGAATATTACCGGAAGTCCTTGGTTTGTCGCCTGTAATTTAGATGTGAAATTAGCCCCTTTTTCTTTTTTACAGCATTCTTTTGGAAGGGGCTGGTGAGCAATTAGGGATGGACGCTCCAGAGAGGGGGATAATTGGATATGATATCTGCAGGTTTGCAATTATTTTGGAGACAAATTGAGACAACAACTTCAAAAGACTGTTGCTAATGCTCAGTTAGGTTTTTCCCTGTCTCAATATTCATCCGGGGATGGAGTGGGGGAGGGAGGTTGATGACAGCAACGTGGCAGAAGCAGAAATGAACCCAATTTTTCTCTCTCTCTCTTATCGTCGTAGGAGCCAGATTGACATAACTTCCAAAGTCAGCAGCAAATGTTCACTCAGGTTCTACTCCGTCTCAATGTTCATCCTGAAGTGGGGGGGGGGGGGGGGGGGGAGGACAGCGAAATAGTAGAGGAGAGATGTTTAGTTAGGTTTTACTCTGTCTCGGTCTTCATCCTGGAGTTTGGGAGGGGTAGCCTAGGGAGAGCGAAGTGTTGGAGGAGAGATGAGCCCAATTTTCCTCTTTATCGTCGTAGGAGCCAAATTAAGGCAACAACATTGAAAAGTGGATACTTAAGCTCAGTTGGGCTTTAGTATGTCTCAGTATTCATCCTGGGTTGGGTGGCATGAGGGAGAGCAGACTTGGCAGAAGCAGAAATGAACCCAATTTTCCTCTCTCTGTCTATCGGCGTAGGTTCAGGCGCAGTTGCAGCTGGACGGCGTGGCGCACGCGCACTCGCACCTCCACCACCACCTGGCGGCGCATGCTCCGTACCTGATGTTCCCGCCGCCTCCGTTCGGGCTGCAGATCGCCTCGATCGCCGAGTCCGCCTCGGCCGCCGCCGCCGCCGCCGCTGCCGCAGCCGCCGTCAAGACCAGCAGCAAGAACTCGAGCATCGCCGACCTGAGGCTCAAAGCCCGCAAGCACGCCGAGGCGCTGGGCCTCTGACAATCAGCCGGGCCGGGGCCCCCGGAGTCCCGCCAGCACCACCCCCAGTGCCCAGCTGGGGCGCGGTGCCAAAGCTGCCATCTGCACAAGCTCCACCAGGTCCACTACATGATGCACAGCCCGGACGCCGCCAGTGGCAGCAGCACCGTGCCAGGGTTTGAACAGCGCTTCTAAAACACCAACCAACCCGAGAATAAAACACACAAGAACCTGCAATGCCCTTCCATCGGCCCCTCACCCACCCAACATCAACCCTAAAACTCCACCACAAAGAGGCGTCTCAGTGCCAAACAGGGTGATTGCTACTCTACCACCTCAACCAGAAAGACAACAGACACTACACCAAGGAGAACCGTCCACGTGGCTGACACCAGAGGGGAGAATGAACTTATAACTGGGGCGAAGCCCACACTACCAGTTGTGCATCTCATACTTGTATATGTACACATGCCTCTGCATAAGCGAATTTCGGTGCTGCATATGCACAGATAGACTAAATACCCGCGAGATTTGCTGACAGTTGGCCAACTTGTTTGGGGAGGGGGGAGGGGGAACAGGAGAGCGGATTTAACCCGACCTGAAGACTTTCCTCATCAACCTGTTCAGAAATGTTCATATACTGCTCTGCAGCAGGTGGGACTTGAACCTATATCTGCCAACTCCACGGTAGGGACACTGCCAATGTGCCACAAGAGCTCCCTAGGTCGAACCTGAAGACTTGCCATCCCTGCTGTGCCACTCGGCGGGCTTCAGATTTCAATATCGCCCTCAACCTCTCCTAAGTTCCTGATGGAAACTGACCGAGGTTAAAGGTCAAGCAGGATGACGCCCAAGATAGCCTGTCTGGGCTTGGTCACCATTTCAATACCACGCTCTTCTCTCTCGGTCTCTATGTAGGTATGAATAAAAGTGAATGCAGACCTCACCGCACAGCTTATCTGAAGGTGGCAGATAAAACTCTTTCAAGTGCTGATGGACTACATAACAGAAAACACATACCACACATTTACGAACAAATACAACTCCTGTGGACTTCAGTAAGGATGTGGAATTCTGTAACCGTGTGCCCGATACTTAAAATGACAGAAGACTTAACTGGGTTCATTTTGTTTCTCGAGACGCTTTCACGTAGGAAACAGCAATAAATGATATCGACCACTCCCCCCAACCCGCACCGACCTCTGCACCCCAGCCCCCTCGCTCTCTCTCTTCGTTTCCTGAAGAATTTTTAACTCGACTTCTGGATACCTGTCTGCAGGCGACCGTTTATTGTTCCAGTCACTTTGCAATGTGGAACAATAAGCACACATACACACACACACGCACACGAAAACAATGACAAACAACCCTGACTGGGACTTTCAACCGATTTTTTAAACCATTGTTTACAATAAAGTGAAGGGAATGAACGGAGGAAGATGAAAGAAGGATTAATAGCCTGGTGGATTGTTAAATGAAGTTAATAATAAAGAAAACCCTGTCTGAAGTAACAGGTACAGTGTAGGTTAGACCTTCTCGTTGTTGGGATCCGATGGTAGAGGATACAGTCTACACTATTTCCATGTTACAATGAAACAGTTTTGGAGTTACAGTGCGACGCATTTAACGGTGCAGTAAAGTGCAATACTGTATATAGCAGAAGTAGTTGTCTCGTAGGAACTAGAGAAAGGGCGACTATCTCGTCCTTGTGGGCACAAGGAACTGAGGAGTTGCCCATAGCATCGCCAAATTCACTACCAGAGCTTTACAGGACAATGGAGGGACCTTAATGGACATTTTTGCTTGGGGTGGGCGGGGAGGGGGAGGTGTGCGTACCGGGGGCGGGAGGGGATTGATTATGTGCCATAACTCTTGGAGCTAAGCTCGACAAGTTTGTCAGACACGACTTCCTACAGGTCAGTTTGAACGGTAAAGTGTAATAAAGTCAACGCGCCATAACCTGACACAACCAACAGGCCGCCATTGCTTCTGTTAATTGTCAGATTCCCTGCAGACGCAGATTCGCTGCACTGTTATAACCCAGCACATGAGCGATTTCTTTTTTTTTATTTATTTCTTGTACTTTAAAATTTTATAAATGTGATATATTTTATTATGTCGTGTGTAAATGTCACGTTGCTTTGCGTTTATTTTTATATTTTCAACCTTTGCTTTGCAAATTTCTGAATGAGACACGTGTGATCTGTAATGTTAAATATAACAAATTGGAGTTTACAAAGAGAAAAAAATCATTTCAGGGATGCAGATAATTAATAATATTGAAACATCAACGACACACTCATTGTAAGTTTAATACAGGTTAAAACCGATGGTACAGCAGACTGAAGAAATGTATTCGTTTTGTGATTATTTGCAAGCATGCCTTCACATTCTGATTTACAACACAGTTCTATAACTTAGAGTCCAGAGTGTATTTTGTTGGATCACCCATATTATGAATGTACAACTTGTACATGTGGAAATTGCAAATAAAATTTAAAATATTTGTACAACGTGTAACAATCATTCACCTCTTTTTTTGAGAAATGCGCCTCTAACGTTTAATCTCCCTTGTTCAATTTTACTAAGTTTTAAGTTCATGACATTTTCCCCTTTTGCTTCGTTTCTTTTAATCCAGAAGTTCCATGTTCCACTGGTCAGGGAACTTTTTCACAGAACTATGCACATGGAGTTCAACCAGAATCTAAACCCGATCCTTTTAAAATTGTTTTAATTAATGGTTCACAACGAACGCTAGGAGAAAAGCACACCACTTAGCTGAGAATTATGGATAAAATAGTAACTTTGAACCCGCAGTATGTGAGCAGCGGTATACACTCGAAAGTCTATTCCATTCTGGTTTTGTTGGAGAAACTTAGATCGGCCAATTCACCCCAGTGTTAACTGAAGTTCACTGATTTCGTTTTTGTTTCACAATGACATGTCATTTTCCATCACTTTCAAGCAAGTTGTTTGGCAAACATATTCTGTATACCTCTGAAATGCTTTCGTTTTTGAGAAGTAGTCGTTTATGTCACTAAAATCAGGGAACGAAACAAATTAATACATCTTACTAAAATGGATTACAGCCTGTGACAAGGAACGCACTAACACCAGTCCACAGTGATGCCTGCTGTGCAGATTCTACTTGCATAGTACCGGTTCCAAAATGCCACGTGATTGCATTTTTTGTGCATTAAAAATACTTCTCCCGTTCTTGTTTCCAACTTCATTCGTGGCCACTTGCCATTTATCATGACTCCTGCTGCGTGCCAGAGACAAATCTCTCATCTTCCAGTCAAATCAACATAAATGATTACATTAACCTAATTGTCGGCGACAGTGTCCCGGCACATTAACAACTACCGCTGGATTCTGTCCTTGCGACGTGCCCGTCTCACTCATTTTAACTTTAATATGTATTCAGAGGGGCCGGATCTACAAATTGGACGCCTGGTGTGTGTGTTTAATGTCTCTATTCTGAGGTAATTTTGCAAACTTCTTTATTTTGAATTACTCAACCTTTTTTTTTCTTTAACACTTTTAGATCCCAGCGCCTTAGCTTTAACCAGGCCGTGCCAAATTGGGGAGAATAAAGTATAAAACCCGCTCCGTCTGAAGAAAAATCATTTAATTGCAGCTGAGGTCATATGCTTCTATAAACTGGTCTAATTTACATTTAAAGGTGTGGGTGGTTACGAAGATTGATGGAGAAGACATCTCTAATTTGTGATACCAATGAACAGAGAGACACTCATTATCCTTTGAGAATGACCGGCATCACAGCAACTCCAAAACACATGGAATTTTGACTAAGCAGTCGTTAGCTACTTCCAGCGTTGCGTAATGACGCAGGGCCTACTGTCGAAATGAAGGCGCGGTTAAAAGATTCAATGATATTTCTGTACAAACCACGCGGTGATTTCAGGCGAGGGTTAGGCGCGCAGGTAAACATGAACTGTCAGAAGTTGCTGCTACACACACTGCTCTGCCGTTGTTTTTTCCACAAACTGAATCACACTGCCCGGCTCACAACTGGAATAAAGCTAAGTTCCTGCACTTAACGTGGTAGATAGGAGCTCAACTTTCCACAGAATGCTGGATCCTGCTTTAAAACCGAAGTGATTTTGAATGACTCAATTACAAGCAAACACGGGAACAGAAGACCGTTCAGCCCATCGAACGTGCTCTGTTATTCATTTAGAACATGGCTTATCTCCCTCAATACCACTTTTCCCACACAACATTCCTAGCTAGCAGTGAAAATTAACATTCCCAATCCTGGAGTCTCATTCCTTAAACTTTTAATAATTGGAGATATTTCATAATATAAGTCCTTTCTCTCTCTCCCCAATTAACTTTATTATAAAGGCATGAGTGATAGGACCCTAAGAAGAACAGAGGAAGAGAGGGACCTTGGTATTGTGTCCATGGATCCTTGAAAGCAACAGGACTGATAGATAAGTTTGTTAAGTTGGCATTTGGGATGCTTGCCTTTATTTGTCGAGACGTTGAATATAAGAGCAAGGATGTTATACCATTGTTGTATATACCATTAGTTAAGCCAAAGCTGGAGAATGCTGGAGAGCTGGAGAGGATATTGAGGAGATTCACAAGGTTGTTGCCTCAGCTGGAAAAATTCAGATATAAAGAGAGACCAGATAGTCTGACATTGTTTTCCTTAGAGGAGAAAAGGCAAGGGACACATGATTGAGGTGTACAAAGTTGGGATTAGTACAGATGAATGTTTGATGACAAGTGCAGACATGATGGGTTGAAGGGCCTCCTTATGTGCTGTAAAATAGGCTTTATGCATCTAAAATGTTATGTTGCTTTCTGCAACTCAGCAGCTCATCAACATTCATTAAACTTCATTTAAGGAACCAAACACCTCAGCAATGGTAACAACTTCCAGAGTCTCTTGGACTGGATCCTCAAGACTAAGTCAAATACCAGAGTGGTGGGTTTATGATTTATAACATAGCTGTACGATTTTGATTGTAGGGTGGGGCAAGCTTGATTCTAGTCAAATCAACTCAGATATTTATGTACAAGTTGAAAGCAAACAGCATTTTACATGCAAATACACACACACACATGCAAGAGGATTTATTTCTGGTTCAAACAGAGTTGAGCTGTTCATAGAGTGAAAGTTACCAGACAACATAAATGTTTTTAATCAACCTGTTTGGACAAAGCTCCAGGGAAGGTGGAACTTGAACATAAACTTTCTGGCCCAAATATATTCACAGGTAATGCATTAAAATAGCTTACACTAGAACAGTTACAATGTCACAGCATCATCAGACATCATTGATTGTGTTTTGACATGGGCCATAATCATGTGATCTTGCCTATGATTTTATTTTCCTGCTTCCCTAAAACTTTGCCTTTTACTGGATTTAATTCTTTGCTGCTGACTGTCTGCTGGCACGTGACTCTAGTGAGGGAATCACATTCGAACCCGATCTTGTCCTCATCTGAACCCATACCACACTATCCCATAAAAGTATGTGTGTCAAGATGGAGAGGCAGCAGATATTTTTACTTGTCCCCTCACCCAAGGATAGTGATATTAATTGTCACACCTCCACTGGGGAACAGTGCTGGATTTATGAGTCAAATTGAACATATTGCAAAAACTACTGGGCTGATACAAAAATTAATTCAAAAATTAATGGGAATATAGGTCTTAATCATGAAGGGATGCAGATACAAAGAGGATGGGACTATGTAGCAGCTGTACAGAGCTTTGGTTAAACCTCATGCAAAGTTTCTGACAGTATCAGCTGTGTGTCATTTGGTTGGTCACACTCAACTCTGATAGCTAGAAGATTGTGAGGTCAAGTCCTACTCCAGGACTGGTGCAAAAAAACCCATAAGATATAGGAGCAGTATAACAAGGTGTGGAGCTGGATGAACACAGCAGGTCAAGCAGCATCATAGGAGCAGGAAAGCTTGACGTTTCAGGCCTAGACTCTTCTAGGTGCAGTCTATCTGGTGAACTGTATTTGGTTTAGCAAGACTTACCCATTTTTATCAACCATTGCCTTTGGAATAAAGGCTAACATCCCATTCCCCTTCCTTAATACCTGCTAAACTTGTCTGCTAGCTTTTTATGATTTATAAAAGAGGACCCCAGTCCCTCTTTGCTGCACCCCTCTATGGTCATTCTCCATTTAAATAATATTAAACTCCTTTATTCTTCCTGCCAAAGTGCATAATGACACATTTCCCACATTATACTCTACTTACCATTTTTGTTCCCACTCTCTCAATCTGTCCATTACCCTTTGTAGACAGTATTACCCCAACTTCCCCATCTTTTGTTATGATCCACAATCTTGATAATAATCCATTCACTTCTCTTATCCAAATCATTAATATATATTGTAAATAATTGTGATTCCAGCACTGACCCTTGTGGCATTCCACTAATTACAGGTTGCCATCTTGAATTGTCTCTCTTATCTCAATTCTCTGTGTTAGCCAACCCTATTCCCATCCTAATACACTACCCTTAACTCCAGGCTCTTTCTTATTAAGTAAGCTTATGAGTGATACATTATTGAATGCCTTTCGGAAATATAAATATATTCCTTCTTCTAAATCCCCTTTGTCTATGCTACTTCAAGAATTCTAATAAATTGTGTCAGATGTAATTTCTTCCTCATGAAATCATGATGACTTTGTTTAATTATTTTATGTATTTCTAAATGCTTCGCTATTGCATCCTTTATCACAGACGTTAACATTTTCCCAATGGCAGATGGGAAGCTAACTGGCCTATAATTACCTTTTTTTTCTGTCTTCATCCCTTTTTGAGTAAGGGTGTTATTTCCCGTTTTCAAGTCCTCTGGAATTTTTCCAGAATCTAAGGATTCTTGCAATGCATACGTTACCTCTGTAGCTACTTCCTTCGATGTTCTAGGATGTAATCCATCTAGGTCTAGGGGACCAATTACTGTCTAGCCCCATTAATTTCCCTAATCTATTTCCTCCATTGATACCTATTGTTCATATTATCTCTCTCCTTTTGCCACGTAATTATTTACTATTTTTGGAAGGGCACTAGTGTGTTCTCCCACAAAAACTGATGCAGCGTATTTATTCAAGATAACAAGCATAGGGCTGAATGAACACAGCAGGTCAAGCAGCATCATAGGAGCAGGAAAACTTGACGTTTCGGGCCTAGACCCTTCATCAGAAATGGGAGAGGGGAAGAGGGTTCTGAAATAAATAGGGAGAGAGGGGGAGGCGGATAGAGGATGGATAGAGGAGAGGATAGGTGGAGAGGAGGCAGACAAGTCGAAGAGGCGGGGATGGAGCCAGTAAAGGTGAGTGTAGGTGGGGTAGGGTGCAGGAACAGCAAATCATATTCAACCTGGGAACCCTGCAGGTCAATGGCATCAATGTGGATTTCACAAGCTTCAAAATCTCCCCTCCCCCAACCGCATCCCAAAACCAGCCCAGCTCATCTCCACCTCCCTAACCTGTCCTTCCTCTCACCTATCCACTCCTCCCACCTCAAGCCACACCCCCATCTCCTATCTACTAACATCATCCCGCCCCCTTGACTTGTCCATCCTCCCTGGACTGACCTCGCTCCTCCCTACCCCCCCACCTACACTCACCTTTACTGGCTCCATCCCCGCCTCTTCGACTTGTCTGCCTCCTCTCCACCTATCCTCTCCTCTATCCATCCTCTATCCGCCTCCCCCTCTCTCCCTATTTATTTCAGAACCCTCTTCCCCTCTCCCATTTCTGATGAAGGGTCTAGGCCCGAAACGTCAAGTTTTCCTGCTCCTATGATGCTGCTTGACCTGCTGTGTTCGTCCAGCCCCATGCTTGTTATCTCGGATTCTCCAGCATCTGCAGTACCTTTTATCTCTGATACAATGTATTTATTCAACTCCTTTGCCGTTTCCTGGCTCTGCATGATTATTTCCTGAGCATCACTCTCTAAGGAATCTATGTTAATTTTGGCATATCTATTCCTTTTTACATATTTAAAGAAGCTTTTACTATCTACTTTTATGCTATATAGTTTGATTGCAAAATTTATTTTCTTCCTTTTTTGTTTCAACTTCCCTAGTTCTGAGGCATAATCTTTGTCACATTGTATTTTTTATTTCAATTTGATACAATCCTTAGCTTCCTTGGTAAACCTTAATTGGTTTACCCCCTTCCTACAATCCTTTTTTGACACTGTAGACATATTTTTGTTGTGATTCATGAACTAATTTCTTAAATGTCTGCCTTTGTTCATCAGCTGTCATTTCCACAAAATCTCTTTTGCCAGTCCATTCCAGCCTTCCCCATTCATTTGTAGTTTTCTTCTTTAAGTTTAGTAAAGATTTTCTGACTCAAGTTTCTTTACTCTTTAACTCAATGCTAAATTCTATCTTTCTTTGGTCATTGATTTCTAGAAGATGTTTTACTCTGATCATTTATTACACCCAACCCATTACACATTAGAAGATCCATAATCAAATGATCCTTATTGGATTCAGAACATATTGTTCTAAGAGTTCTTCCTGAATACTCTGTATGACTTTTTCCTCATGGTCATTTTACTAACTTGATTCTCCCAATTTGCTTTAAGATTAACATTATCCATGATTAATCCACAGATTTTTCTTTTACCAGTGCCATTAAATCCTGATTTATTCATTGTTCTACCACATAGCTATTGTTAGGGAGTTTATAGAACACTCCCACCTGTGTCTTCTTCCCCTTGCTATTTGTTACTTCCACCTATATGGATTCTGCATCTTCCAATTCAAAATCACTTCTTGCTATTGGAGTTATTCCATCCTACACTTACAAATCTATCCTGCCATCCTTCCTTTCCAACCTACTCTTAGAAAAATCACATACTCATGAATATTTAGTGTCCAAATTTGGTCTCCTTATATCCATGTATCCATAATTGCTATGATCTTTCTCATTAGCATCTACTGGTGGTTCTAATTCATTTGTGTTGTTTCAAATAATAAGTCCATTTAAGAAACGAGCCATAAACTTTACCTTTATGCCATTATTTACCCCTTTGACCCTATTTGCTGCTTTTCAAGAATGTTTGCATACTCTATACTTTCTGTTTCACTCTGGATATCATTATGTTTATAATTGCCCTGAAATGCTGCATATTCATTTGCTTTATTAGCTTGACTATTATTCATCAAGGGCACCCCCGCTGCCTCTGCTCTCCACTGTCTACAGCCCTAGCCATACAATTTTCCTGAATGGTGGTCCCAGGAGAGGCAATCTTCCATAGGGTACATCTGTCCTCTCAGCTGAATGTAAAATACATTTTGGTATTCTTTCAAAGAAGAGTTGAGGAGTTATTGCAATATAGTGACCACTATTCATCCTTCAATCAGGATCATAGATATAGTTATGAAGCAGAGGTCGACTGCTCTCTCATCCACAAATACACAATCTAACTTTCCAACAATATTGATCAACAACAAAAAATAACTGACAGCTATCATACTGCTGTTTATGGGATATTGTTATGAACAGATGAGTTTCCCCACTAACCCTAACCTTAACCCAACAGTGATTACATCCATTGGTTATAAAGCACTTTGGGTTGTCTTGTGGTCATGAAAAGTGCTATATGAATGTGAGTCTTTCCTTTTCATTTGGTTCCGGGCACTGCATCCCAGGGAACATATAATAACCTTACAATGCACTGGCTGCAGGATAGATTCATTGGAAAAGCATTGGAGCTAAAAGGCTTAAATTATGAGGACAAGTTGCATGCACCTGCTTGTATTCTCTTATATAACAGGGAACTTAGTTATGTACTTATGAAGAATGAAGGGTTTTCTGAGTAGTTAGAAAGAAACTATTTCCCCTGATGTCACAATCCACAACAAGGGAACATAATCTTAAATGTATAGGTAGACCATCCATGGCTGATGTTAGAAAGCCCTTCTTCCTACAACATGTAATCAAAATATCAAACTTGTTTCCCTGCAAAAGCTATCAAGGCTGGATAGTCATTGAAAATTTCCAAACCACAATTGTCCAATGTTTGCTAAGTAAGAGCATTAGGGAAAATGCAATTAAAGCTAGTGGATGGAATCAAGATGCAGATCAGCCATATTAATTTGTTCAGAGTTGCAAATGAATACTATTGGTATGTATGGACCAGGTGGACTCCAGGCAGTGTACTGAACAGCTAGTCATTGTGAGAACTTCATTTTTTGCAACTTAAGAGATATTCATAACTGACAATGCTAAACAGTGAAAATATATCTGGTTGGGTTTACAAATATCATCAGCCAGAAATTTGCTGTCAAAATAGCAACAAGTTCAATGGCCTATAAATAACAGAACAATTTGTAATGAGGAAGAGCTATCTCATGAAAAGTGAAGTTGTCACAAGATGAATGGTAGGCTCAGAACATTTCACCTCAGAACAAGATGTGATTTCATCATCAACCACCTTGCAAGCTTTGAAAATAAATCTGCTTTTGTGCATCAGTCAGGAACTAAATTCACTTCAGAAGCTAAGGCTAGCAAAGAGTTATGCAACACGGAAACAGACCCTTTGTCTAACTCTTCTATGCTGAACAGGTATCCTAAACTATCTAGCCCCATTTGTCAGCATTTGGTTCATACTCCTTTAAACCTTTCCTAATCATCTACCCATCTAGGTGACTTTTAAATGATGTACTTGTACCCACCTCCACCACTTCCCCTGACAGTTCGTTTCATACATACACAACCCTCTGCATGAAAATGTTGCCCCTTAGGTCCCTTTTAAATCTTTTGCCTCTCACCTTAAACCTATGCTCTCTAGTTTTGGACTCCCTTACTCTGGGAAAAAGATATTGGCTGTCCACCCTATCCGTGCCCCTTATGATTTTATAAAACTCTATAAGGTCACCCCTCAGCCTCCGGTGCTCCAGGGAAAATAACCCTAGCCTATTCAGACTCTCCCTAAAGCTCAAAACCTCCAAACCCAGCAACATCCTTGTAAATCTTTTTTGAGCATTCCAAATTTAACAACTTCTTTCCGATAGCAGGAAGACCAGAATTGACACAGTATTCTAAAATTGGCTTAAACAATGTCCTGTACAGCTGTAAAATAACATCACAACTCCTATACTCAACACACTGACCAATAAAGGCAAGTTTGCCAAACACTTTCTTCACTATTCTGCCTACCTGCGAGTCCACTTTCAAGGAACTATGCACTGGCACTCCTAGGTCTCTTTGTTCAGCAACACTTCCCAGGGCCTTACAATTAATTGTATAAATCCTGTCCAGATTTGCCTTGCCAAAATGCAACAAGTAAGATTTTTCAAAATTAAACTCCATCTGACACTCGCTGGCCCATCTGATCAATGTCCCATTGTACTCTGAGATAACCTTCTTCACTATCCGTTACACTACCAATTTTGATGTCATCTGCAAACTTACTAACCATACTAGCCGTATTAAAATCATTTACATAAATGACAAAAAACAGTAGACTCAGCTCTGATCCTTGCGACACACTGTTGGTCACAGGCCTCCAGTCTGAAAAGTAGCCCTCTACTACCACTCTCTTTCTCCTACATGATAGTCAATTTTATATCTAATTATCTGGCTCCCTGTGGATTCCTTGTAATCTAACCTTGCTAGACAGTCTACCATGCAGAACCTTGTCAAATGCCTTGCTCAAGTCCATGTAGACAATGTCAACTACTCTGCCTTCATCAATCTTCTTTGTCAGTTCTTCAAAAAACTCAATCAGTTTAGTGAGACACAATTTCCCATGCACAAAGCCATGTTAACTATTCCTAATCAGTCCTTGTCTTTCCAAATATATATAAACCCTGTTCCTCAGAATCTAAAGTTTGAAGGTACCTTTGAAATGACAAGACTAATGTTCCTGCAATGGCATTCAAAATCTCTGGCCCAGAAGTGAACAGTTGAAACAGTTGAGCCTTGCCGTTGCAGAGACAATATTCAGCCTCAAATCTCTTAAAGTGAGTGTTCCAGTGTATCAAGGTTCTCTGTAGAGTGTGTATACTTGGGTGTTGTAATAAAGACAGCCTGTTGCTTCATATTTTTGTTATGTGAGCTGCACTTTACTCTAAGACTGCATGAGGGGATTACATAAGACAAATAATGATTTATGATTTTTAAAATAGCATAAAATTAATGCAAAGCTAAACAACGTTTACCAACTTGTACTGTCTCTAAAAGTGAGCTGCATGGAAAGTATTGGAACCAACGTACAAATCTTGTATTCAGCAGAAGGTCCTTTAATGTCATATTTTGATGCATTATGTCTGTGACAATAAACATCAAATTCATGACAAATATTTAAACACCATCACTGCTTCCCTCCGAAATGTGTGACATACCATTGGAATCATTTTGGAAAATCAAATAACTAGAAAAAATTATGACTAGTTGTAATTTCCTAGCCTTATCCTTTCTACTTTTTTTTTGGTTTTCTTTGAATGGAGAGTGGCCAAGTACCTAATTGAAGGAATTGTTAGGAGCTGTAGTTATCTCACACAGATAAGGGATTTAAATGAATGTCATTAGAGATATAGTGGTCATTAAACCCAGAGTCCTTGGATGATCATTCAGCTTCATGTATATTAATTTTGGTTCCTTGTACATCAGATTCAAAAACAGCTTCCCTGATGCTGTAATCAGCTCTCATCATTTAAACGGAAAAAAAACAGTGAAAATGTTGAGACATAAACAAGTGGGAATAAACAAAAGGAACCGATGAAGGTGTTAATCAATCTTGCTCTTCAACACAGCCTCTGGAAGTTTGGTTATCACATGAGTGCACTCTGTAGGAACTGCCGGGGAACTCTGAATATCCCCTGCTTCTCAGGACCTTGTGAAAATATTTCCAACTCTGACTTAGAGTCAGAGACTTGAATGGTTCTGGCTTACTTACTTGGTTATTTACCCAAGAAATATCAGACAGCCAAAGTCCTAGTCAAACTCCTGATTAGTGTATGCAACAGGCAACCACGCCCCCTCTACTCCAATTACTCAGATTCGTCACCCCCTTTCCCTACACTACACCCCTGACAAATCCATAGACTACTTCTGACCTAATTTGATCCAACTCTTGTTGATTCAATTTGACTAGCTCCTTGATCAAACTCCCCTACATCTTTGAATTGTGGGAGGAAACCGGAGTACCTGAAGTACCCTATATAGTCCATTCATGTGATAGCAAACTTCCAGAAGCTGAAAGATCTGGACCTATATTTGCTGTTGCTGTGTTGAACAGCAAGATTTATTAACAACTGCATAGGTCTGTGTGGAGTTTTCACATTCTCCCTGTGTCTGCTTGGGTTTCCTCGGGGTACTCCAGTTTCCTCCCACAGTCCAAAGATGTACAGGCTAGGTGGATTGGCCATGGGAAATTGCCCTTAGTGTCCAGAGATGTGTAGGTTAGGTGAATTAGCAATGGGAAATGCAGGGTTACAGGGATAGGGTAGGGCAGTGAGTCTGGATGGGATTCTGCCTGGAGAGTTGGTCTGGACGTGTTGGGCTGAATGGCCTGCTTCCACACTACAGGGAGTCTATAAAAAAAAGCAACTTGATCTGGCCACCACCTGATGCCTCTGGAAGTTATGACCATGCCCTGATAAAATAAATTTAGTCCTCCATCCAACAGGCCCATCTCCCACTGCAATATGATGAGTCTCTGACCAGATGAGCCCTTCTGACTAAGGTTATGAACCCACTTACCCACCTCAGCAAACAATTACCCCACCCACATGTCTCTCCACCGACTTCACCTACTTAGCTCCTTATCAAATTCCCCACCTGACCACACTATCCACCTTTCCTCCCTCATTAATTGCCACTCTACCACCCTATCTACTTGCCATCTTGCCGTGATACCCAGCTGCCATGCCACCACCCTACTAACCCACCACACTGCTTTCTAATCTATTTAACCTAATCACCCTATGAGAAAAGCTGCTTAAATAGTACCTTCCAAACCTATGACCACTACCATCTAGAAGGACAGGAGCAGCAGAAACATGGGAACACCCCTACCTGCAAGTACCCCTCCAAACTGACTTCAAAATATATATCAGAGATAGTAAGAACTGCCCATGCTGGAGTCAGAGATAACACAGTGTGGAGCTGGAGGAACACAGCAGGCCAGGCAGCATCAGAGGAGCAGGAAAGTTGACATTTCAGGTTGGGACCCTTCTTTGGATCTGATTTGCCTGAAACGTCAACTTTCCTGCTCCTCTGATGCTGCCTGGTCTGTTGTGTTCCTCTAGCTCCACACTGTGTTATTTTGAAACATATGTTGTGTTTTCAGTGTAGCTGGGTTCAAATCTTGGAACCCCCTCCCTAATGGCATTGAAGGTCTACTTACAGCACAAAGACTGCAACAATTCAAGAGGGCAGCTCACTATCACCTCTAAAGTGACTAGGGAAGGCCAATAGAAAGTTGTCTAGCTAGCAACACCCCCATCACATGAATGAATCAACTCCTGCCCTTACCCACCAATTTCTTGACAACCCTACCCACGTACATACTTACCCTCTCTTCATGGCTTTTCAAAGAAGCTTTTTAGATTTTGGAACTCATTACTTCCTAGAATATAGCAACTAGTGATGTTACCAGATGCTGTGGATTCGATACATATTCTCTGTACTGCTTCCTTTTGGAATTTTTTTCCCTTTATTCATTCATAGGATGGGTAGCCAACCATTTTTTGCCCATCCATAATTGCCCAGAGGGCAGTTAAGAGTCAACCACATTGCTGTGGGTCTGGAGTCACATTTAGGCCAGACCAGGCAAGGATGACAGTTTCCTTCCCTAACGGACATTAGTGAACCAGATGGGGTTTTCCCCAACAATTGGCAATGAATTCATGATCATCGCTAGATTCTTAAGTCAAATTCCATCATTTGCCATGGTGGGATTTGAGCCCAGGCCCCCAGAACATTATGTGGGTCTCTAAATTAACAGTCCAGTGACAATACCACTAGGCCATCGCCTCCCCCTAATTGCTGCACTGTATCAGATCTGAAAGGTTTTTCCATTGGAGAATCATTCAGTAAAATGTGGAGAATATATGTGAGTATTTTTGTTTCTCTGATCAGCATCAAGAGTAGACTTTCTGAACTTAATTGTGCAGTCTGGAAAATAACATGTATGGTGTCAGATTTTTCTTTCAATGTAGAAACCTATATCAAAAAATGGAGCAGGAGTAGACTATTCAACATCTTCTATCTCCAACCCCAGTCAAAAAATCATGGCTGATCAGAATAAGAGCTCCAAGCCAATTTCTACATGAAAGCCATTATTTTTGACTCCCTTGTAAATCAAAAATCTGTCTAATCCAGTCTTGAATATATTGAATGATTTCACTGGGGTGTGTGGGTGGTGGGGGCTTGGATGATGGTGTCGTGGAGAATATAGTTGGGAGAGTATTCTACATGATGGTAAAGTTAACACCGCTTGTTATTTCTGTGGAAATCATACAACAGGTAGAAGTAGTTATAGTTGTGCCATTCCACTATTACCTTCAGGCAAATGATACTCATAGCCTGTGACATTACTGAAATGCATTGAAGTATTAAAAGATGTATTTATGAAGTGGATAAAAATTATAAAATTCATCATGAAAAACTGAGCCCTCTTAAGTTTAAATTATTCTTCGTCTTAATGATGTGAAAGTGCTAAATTTTGTCAACCAGCCTTTCTGACCCTGAAATTGATGATCACAAATGTGGATGCTCATTCCTTCAGAGGTTGATTGTTTTAGAGTCTTAAAAATCATGGATGATTTAAAGTTTGCATTATTTTCATATTTCCTTTCTGTCATTTTTCTCTCCATGTCTCAACACAATATGCCTTTGCCCGTATTTATTTTTCTGTCTTTATCTGACTCAATGTCGAATTCAACCATTCTAAACCGTTCTTCCTTCTCAGTTGTTAGGCATTTAATGACATAGTCTTTCAATGTTATTTATTTGTTGAGGAGGAGATTGCTACTTGCCCTGTTGACACAATTCGCTTAATGTGACATTATTGCTTCACATATTTATCAATTAATGACACAAATAAGAATATTTATACAAAGGCATGGCTGATTAACGTGATGGAATTGAATAAAATCTGGGCCATTAGATATTTTGATAGGAGAACCTAACATCAAATAGCATTAAATATACTGGAGTTCCATGTTGCTTTACTGTCTATTTCTGGAGTTGGACAACAAGAAGGAAAGTAAGGCTAGGGAGGTTAGGACCAATTGCCATACAACATCAACAACTCTGCTTCTTAAAAAGAGTATTTTCTTTAAATTCAGTATTTGCTTGCCTGCTGATACCGTATAAAAGCAAAAACAGGTTATCCAAATAGTGAAGTTAAATTAAAAGCAAAGACATTAATGCTTAGGTAAATGTTTGGAAATATTTGAACTTCTATGAAGTAATGCAATGACCAACATATCAAAGATTTGTTTAAAGAGGTATTTATTTTTTGTCTACATCAGTGAATGACTATATCTAAAACAGATTCTCTCACCACAAAGTTTTATGTGTTCGTCTGCCACAGAAATCCATCTGACATCCTCCAGTTTCTTTATGCTGAGCCCAGATGAAAATGACTTTTTTTGTGGGGACTGGAGGGATGGTGGGTGGCTTTTAAAGTGTTTTACATTTGTCTATTCTGCAGAAAGGGATGTTGAATTTGATGAGGAGTATATCTACTCCCTTTCACCAACTGTCAACGGTCATTCCGTCTCCACGTGGTGATTAACTCACCAGGGATTGTAACCATTTCGTGATTTCTTTTACTTTGAATGATTTTGCATTTGGGTACTTGAAAATAGCCAATATGTTTTTCAAATGAATGTAGTCATAGTTTGCATTTTTGAGATCAAAAATTGGAATAAGTGAAATCGAATTCTCTGTCACTTTGATATTGAGATCCTTCAAACACTCAATAGTGTATCTGAAGTAATGTAGGCCATCTTAATGTAAGCTGCACTTAGTTGAAATAATGCAATAAATTTCATATTGATTACTTAACAAGATTTTTCCAGTTAGAACAGAAAGAAGTCAACTCCCCACCTATGCTGGACCATTTTCGACTTGAAGGAAGCCAGTCCAGCAATGCAGTCTGCATAGTGTGGTGACATGAGTGAAACTCTGCGACAACAGAGTGAGCAGTGATGACCAGCACTGTTAAGAAATGATGCCAATGAAAAGAAATTAGACTTCGGGCCTTCAAGGAAACAATCAGTGGGGAAAAAAACACCTCACCCTTGACCCAGAGACTTCAAAACGAACAGATTCTGCTGATTGCTGATGAGAGCAAACCACAAAAACCTTGTGATGACACTCAGCACAAATACTTTAGAGAATGACTGAGAAAGCATTTCAGACATGAGAGAAATAATAGGAACTGCAGATGCTGGAGAATCTGAGATAACAAGGTGTAGAGCTGGATGAACACAGCAGGCCAAGCAGCATCATAGGAGCAGGAAGGCTGACGTTTCGGGCCTAGACCCTTCATCAGAAATGGGGGAGGTGAAGCGGGTTCTGAAATAAATAGGGAGAAGGGGGAGGTGGATAGAAGATGGATAGAGGAGAAGATAGGTGGAGAGGAGACAGACAAGTCAAAGAGGCGGGGATGGAGCCAGTAAAGGTGAGTGTAGGTGGGGAGTTAGGGAGGAGATAGGTCAGTTCAGGGAGGACTGACAGGCCAAGGGGACGGGATGAGGTTAGTAGGTAGGAAATGGGGGTGTGGCTTGAGGTGGGAGGAGGGGATAGGTGAGAGGAAGACCAAGTTAGGGAGGCGGGGATGAGCTGGGCTGGTTTTGGGATGCGGTAGGGGGAGGGGAGATTTTGAAGCTTGTGAAATCCACATAGATACCATTGAGCTGCAGGGTTCCCAAGCGGAATATGAGCTGCTGTTCCTGCAACCTTCGGTTGGCATCATTGTGGCACTGCAGGAAGCCCAGGATGGACATGTCGTATGACGAATGGGAGGGGGAGTTGAAATGGTTCGCGACTGGGAGGTGCAGTTGTTTATTGCGAATCGAGCATAGGTGTTCTGCAAACCGCAACTTCCCCCCCGCAATGGTTGAGAACGCCCTCGACTGTGTCTCCCACATTTCCTGCAACTCATCTCTCACACCCCGTCCCCGCTATAACAACCAAAAAAGAATCCCCCTCGTCCTCACATACCACCTCACCAACCTCCGGATCCAATGCATCATCCTCTGACACTTCCGCCATCTGCAATCCGACCCCACTACCAAAGACATTCTTCCCTCCCCACCCTTGTCTGCTTTCCGGAGGGACCACTCTCTCCATGAGGCCCTTGTCTGCTCCACACTCCCCTCCAGCCCCACCACACCCGGCACTTTTCCCTGCAACCGCAGGAAGTGTTACACCTGCCCCCACACCTCCCCCCTCACCCCAATCCCAGGCCCCAAGAAGAATTTCCACATCAGGCAGATGTTCACCTGCACATCTGCCAATGTGGTATACTGCATCCGCTGGATCCGTTGTGGCCTCCTCTACATCGGGGAAACCAAGCGGAGGCTTGGGGACCGCTTTGCAGAACATCTACGCTCGATTCGCAATAAACAACTGCACCTCCCAGTCGCGAACTACTTCAACTCCCCTTCCCATTCCTCAGGCGACATGTCCATCCTGGGCCTTCTGCAGTGCCACAGCGATGTTACCCAAAGGCTGCAGGAACAGCGTCTCATATTCTGCTTGGGAACCCTGCAGCCCAATGGTATCAATGTGGATTTCCCAAGCTTCAAAATCTCCCCTCCCCCTACCGCATCCCAAAACCAGCCCAGCTCGTCCCCGCCTCCCTAGCCTGTTCTTCCTCTCACCTATCCCCTCCTCCCACCTCAAGCTACACCTCCATTTCCTACCTACTAACCTCATCCCACCCCCTTGACCTGTCCGTCCTCCCTGGACTGACCTATCTCCTCCCTAACTCCCCACCTACACTCACCTTTACTGGCTCCATCCCCGCCTCTTTGACTTGTCTGTCTCCTCTCCACCTATCTTCTCCTCTATCCATCTTCTATCCACCTCCCTCTTTCTCCCTATTTATTTCAGAACCCGCTTCACCTCCCCCATTTCTGATGAAGGGTCTAGACCCGAAACATCAGCCTTCCTGCTCCTCTGATGCTGCTTGGCCTGCTGTGTTCATTCAGCTTTACACCTTGTTATCTCAGACATGACAGAAGGTGCAGAGATAAAAGGTACTGCAGATGGTGGAGAATCCGAGATAACAAGCATGGGGCTGGATGAACACAGCAGGTCAAGCAGCATCATAGGAGCAGGAATGATGCTGCTT
>JAHRHZ010000263.1:44711472-44729936 GCA_024137785.1 Ginglymostoma cirratum
TGAACACAGCAGGTCAAGCAGCATCATAGGAGCAGGAATGATGCTGCTTGACCTGCTGTGTTCATCCAGCCCCATGCTTGTTATGACAGAAGGTGCGTTAGGATGAAAGAAAACTTGCAGCTTTCAGGTCGAGGTACCGGCTGCACTGAGAGGAGGTTGTCTGTGCAAATGGTCTGAAGACTGAGTTGGGCTGCAGAGCTGACCAAACGCTAAGGATTGTGTGATGTAAGGCAAAAAAACTCTTGTAAATGGAGGGAGACCTTAAATGGCATGCCAAAAGGGCAAAAGTTTGAAGTTGCAGCTCTGATTAAGCATCACCACAATTGCGCATGGATACCATGAGACACAGCTGGAAAAAAGAAACTAAGAGAACCATGAGAGATAACTTGCATATTGTATGTTGTGGAGAGCTGGGGAAATTGCTAATTAAGCCACTTAAAGTGGATATGCATTAAGCTATCTAAAGAAGTACATGGTTTGGTCTAACACAGAAGTGTTTGTGAGACAAGGAAAATGCAGTGGAATTCTTAGTGAGGTTCCAAAGCATGGAAAAATGCCTAATACATTCACAAAGGGTGGGAAAACCTCTATCACTGTTGTGAAAAGCAGGAAACCTTCCATTGTAGGCACAAAGCATTGGAAAGCCCTCTAGTATAGCAACAACACATGGAAAAACATTCTAGCAGAATCAAATTAAGAAGATATCAAATTAAGAAGAAGTTTGTTATCAAGAAGATAAATAAAACACAGAGAAAACTACGACATCAGAAGTAGTATTGCCAAGTGGCTTTAGTTTCAGAGGTAGACCAAATCAAACACAAGATTTGACAGCTTGGGGAAAACAATTCTTGAGCTATGGAATACCTTTCCAACTGGCCACTAAGAAAGAAGCTGAACAAGTAGATACACTTTTCTACACAATTGGAAGTGTACCAGATGATATCATTGCTTACCAAGATGTAAAGGAATCATCTGACAAATTTGAAGAGATATTGAAAGCCCTGGACAATTATTTCAACCTCAGAACAAGTAAAATTTATGAAAGAGCAAGATTGCATAGAAGAACACGACATCTAAATCCATAAATATTTTCATCAGTGATCTCTACAGGTTAATGAAAATGAAGCTTTGTCAGATTTATTAAATCTTAAGAAGATGTGCCTTTAGAGAAGTCATCTGGATGGTGAGGAAAACACATGTGTGGAAGCAAAACAGATCAATTCGAAAAGGGTAAGATAACAATTAGCTTTAGAATCCATTAATTTCTCAAGGTATGAAACCACAAAAGATCATAGAATCATGATCATCGAATCCCTACAGTGTGGAACCAGGCCCTTCAGCCCAACAAGTCCACACTGACCCTCAGAGCATCCCACCCAGACCCAACCCTCATAACGCACCTAATCTACACATCCCTGAAAACTACGGGCAATTTAGCATGGCCAGTCCACCTAGCCTGCGCATCTCTGGATTGAGGGAGGAAACCGGAGCACCTGAAGGAAACCCACGCAGACACAGAGAGAACGTGCAAACTCCATACAGACAGTCACCAGAGCGTGGAATCGAATCTGAGTACCTGGCTCTCTGAGGCTGCAGTGCTAACCACTGAGCCACTGTGTCACCCTGATGTTTCAGATAACCCAATGTTGCAGGCAGGGCAGACATCATACAGTAGAAATCCTTGCTAACATAATGGAGTGAAAAAAGCTCATATGAATGATCAATGTCCAGCTATAAAACTAAGCCCTTTTATTGTAAGAAAGTGTAAGAATTTCAGAAAATATGTTGAAGTAGGAGGCTGTCACACCAAAGGAAAAGATCAAAGAACTGTACACAAAAGAGATAAATGAGGTAGAACAGTCCTAAACCTAAAATTTTCCCAGAGAACATCAATGACCAAGATCAAGTCACAAATTGGAGCCATTTCTCTTGCCATGAATTCTACATGTATTCATGCATAGTTACAATACCCATAAGACCATAAGATATAGTAGCAGAATTAGATAATTCAGCCCATCAAAACTGCTCCACCATTTGATCATGGCCAATATATTTCTCAATCCCACTCTCTTGCCTTCTCCTCATAACCCTTAATGCACTTACTATTCTAGAAGCTATCTACCTCTGTCTTACATATACTCAATGAGTTGTTTTCTACAGCCTTCAGTAACAATGAGTCCCACAAATTCCCCACCCTCTGGTTGAAGAAATTCTTCCTCAGTTTTAAAGCATTGTCCCTTCATTCTGAGACTGTGTCCTCAGTTTCTAGTTACTTCTTCGAGTGGAAACATCTTCTCCATTTCTACTCTAGTCAGTCCTCTAAATATTCTGTGAATCATAATCAGATCCCCCTTCATCCTTCTAAACTCCATCAAGTATAACTGCTCCTCATATGACAAGCCATTCATCTCCAGGATCACTCTTGTAAACCTCCTTTGGACTTCCTCCAAGACTTGCACGTCTTCCCTAGATACAGGGCCCAAAACTGGTCAGAATATTCCAAATGCGGTCTGACAAGAGCTTTATACAGCCTCAGCAGTGCATCCTTACTCATGTATTCTAGCTCTCTTGAAATGAATGTTATACTGCATTTGCCTTCCTTTGGAAACTGAACCTATATGTTAACCTGAAGAGATTCATGAACTCAGGCTCCTAAATCCCTTTGTGCTTCAGATTTCTGACATCTTTCACCATTTAGAAAGTAGTCTATGCCTCTATTCATCCTACCAAAGTACATAACCTTACACTTTCTCATACTGTATTCCATCTTCCACTTCTTTGCCTACTCTCCTAGCCTATCCAATGTCCATTCTGGCCTCTCCCTTACCTTTTGCATAACGTAATAAAAACCCTTGGAATTTTCTTTTAAAATACTAGCTGGCTTATCCTCATATTTGATCTTGTTGCTTTTTAGTTATTCTCTACTGGCTTTTAAAGGCTTCCCAATCTTCTGGCTTCCCATTAATCTTTGCCACATTGTCTACTTTTACTTTTTCATTTATGCTGTCCCTGACTTCCTTTGTCAGCCATGGCTGCCTTGTTGCCCCCTTAGTATGCTTCTTCTTCTTTGGGATGAATTTCTGCTGTGCGTCCTGAATTATCCTCTGAAACTCCTGTCATTGCTGCTCCACCATCTTCCTTGCTAGTGTTCCCTTTCCAATCAACTTTGGTCAGCTCCTCCCTCATGTCTTTTTAGTAACCTTTACTCAGTGTAATACAGTTATAGAGTCTTAGAGTTATACAGCACAGAAACAGACTCTTCAGTCCAACTTGTCCATGCTGGCCAGATATTCTACGCTATTCTAGTCTAATCTGTCAGCATTTGGCCCGTATCCCTCTAAACCCGTCCTATTTGTATACCCTTCTCCATCTCAAACTGCAGGGTGATCCTATCATATTATGGTTACTGCTCCCTAAGTATTCCTTCACTTCCCTCAAGTTTACCTCATTACATATCACCAAATCCAGAATTGCCTGTTACCACATAGACTCTATCATGAGCTGCTCTAAAATAAAACATCTCATAGACATTCCACACATTCCTTTTCTTGGAATCTTCTGCCAGCTTGATTTTCCCAGTTCACATATATATTGAAGTGCCCCCATGATTATAGAAATATAGTGCCTTTCTTACATGTCTTTTCTATCTCCTGACTTATTTTCTGCCCCAAATCTTGACTGCTGCTAGGAGGCCTGTACGTAACTACCATCAGGGTCCTTTTCCCTTTGCAGTTCCTAAACTCTACCCACACAGATTCTACGATTTCATACTCTCTTTCACTTCTTGCTATTGATTTAATTTCATTCCTTACTAACACAGCAATCTTGCCTCCTCTTCCCATCTCTCTGTCATTTCGATACGATGAGTATCTCATAGCTGTACCCTTATCTTCTGTGCCTGAAGTTAGATTCCTGACCCTTTCCATACTCTCTGTCCCATTACTTGTTCAGGATACTTTAATAACCTCTGCTGAGCAACTCACCCCATCCCCCAACTCAACCCAACCTCACCTCCTCTCCGTCACCCCGATCTCCTTTAACTTGTTTAAACTGGGGGGGTGGGGGGAGGGTTGGGGGGGTGGTGGCTCAGGATAGGTTATTAAAACCTAACAGTAATATTTATATTTGTGTTCAACTTACACAGTTTAGCAAGGTAGCAGCAAGAGAGATTCACCCCCTGTCCCTTATTGACCAGAATGTATGCGGTATTGAAACATTGACAAGAGTACTGCTTTGACTTAGTGACTAGTATGAATTTTCCAAGGAGTTTATTAGTTTTTGTTTTGTAATACATTGTCAACAATAAAAGCATAATAGCAGATGCTCAGAAAAACACATCATGGAATTTCTGATTCCAAAGTCCACCCAGAATCTTCAGAAGTTAAAACCTGAAAGAACTGCGGATGCTGTAAATCAGGAACAAAAAACAAGTTGCTGGAAAAGCTCAGCAGATCTGGCAGCATCTGTGAAGGAAAAAGCAGAGTTAACGTTTCGGGTCCGGTGACCCTTCCTCAGAACACAGAAGTTCTTGGTTATGGTGAATCAGCTGCAGACGTTCTATATAAATTTTTGGTCCACATCTATATAAATTTTTGGTTCATCACTCATATCTCTGGCAGATTCCTCACACAATAACATTTATGATAATGTGTGGCTTCCTTTATGTGAATATATTGCTGTTTATCATGTACAGCTTGATGATCATGAAGGTGTAAGTATGGGACCAATTTCTTAAGCACGATGGGGAGCCAAGTCTTCAGCTTTCTGCCCATCAATAGCCTTGGTGCTTTTAAGTTATGGTGTAGTTGTGTAGACTGATAATTTCAGGAGCCCAGCGTCTATAATAACAAAGGGGCTGTATGAAGGGACTGCTGAAACATTATCCAAGTATAATTGAGCCATCCATAGATTATTTATTTCCGTGAAATGAATGGCTAACCTGGGAGTAACTGTCAATCACAGACTTCAGAGTCTCAGGAATACAATCCTAGTCAACCATCTTCTACCCAACAGATTAGAATTTTCCCAAGTCTGAAGAGAAAATGCTCGGGGAGAATGTTGAAACCTGGAGATTGTTTGAATTTGTAAAGTCAAAGACTTGGGGAAGGTGGGTGGTGGTAAATGTAAATATGAAAACAAATGTTTAACAGTAATAGTGTAAGTGAAAAAAGACTTGAGGGGAGATGTTGCATATGGTTCTGAAAGGGTTTGAAATGGTTAATACTGACTGAGTGCAGTAATCACCACACACTGTTATGACATCATGGGGACTTGATTGGACAGTCATCCAGTCATAGAGATGTGCAACATGGAAACAAGCGTTTCGGTCCAACTCGTCCATGGCTGCCCAGGTATCCTAAATTAATCTAGCCTCATTTGCCAGCATTTGGCCTATATCCCTCTAAACCCTTGCCATTCATATGCCCACCCAGATGCCTTTTAAATGTTGCAATTGTACCAGCCTCCACCACTTCCTCTGGCAGCTCATTCCAAACATGCACCACCCTCCGCGTGAAAACGTTGCTGCTTAGGTCCCTTTTAAATCTCTCCCCTCTCACCTTAAACCTATGCCATGTAGTTTTGGACACCCCTACCCTGGGGAAAAGATGTTGGCTAATTGCCTTATCCTCATGATTTTATAAAACTCTACAAGGTCACCCCTCAGCCTCCGACACTCCAGAAAAATAGCCCCAGCCTATTCAGCCTCTCCCTTTAGCTCAAACTCTCCAACCCTGGCAACATTTTCAGGTTTCTCAACATCCTTCCTATAGCAGGGAGACCAGAATTACATGCAGTATTGCAAAAGTGGCCTAACCAATGTCCTGTGTAGCCACAACATGATCTCTCAACTCCTATACTTGATGCACTGACCAATAAAGGCAAGCATGTCAAATGCCTTCTTCACTATCCTATCAATCTGTGACTCTGCTTTCAAGGAACAATGAACCTTCACTCCAAAGTGTCTTTGTTTAGCAACGCTTATAAGGACCTTACCATTAAGTGTATATTTCAGGCCTGATTTGCCTTTCCAAAATGCAGCACCTCACATTTATCTAAAGTAAGATCATCTGCCAGTCTTTGGCCCAATGGCTGTCTGATAAAGGTCACGTTGTACTCTGAGGTGACCTTCTTTGCTGTCCACTACACCTCCAATTTTGGTGCCATCTGCAAAATTACTAACCATTCCTCGTGAAAAGTCAATAGCTATTAGCGAACAGACCCGAGGCTAATTTGTTCCTAACAGTCTCTGAAGTAATGTAGACCATATTTGAGTAAAAATAATTGCAATAATGCAGAATAAGATTAAAGAATATTAAATAATTTATAGCAAGGTACTTGGATAATTTCAAGGTTAACGAAAGAGAGACAACATGGTTTTGAGAAAGGAGAATCATGTTTGACTAAGCTATTGGCAATCATTGTAGAAATAACACATACTTCAGATAAAGTGGAACTGGTCAGCATACTCTTCTTAAATTTCCAGAAGACATTTAATAAAGTTCAGTAACAAAGGTTATTGCAAAACTGAAAATTGATGATGCCTGGGCAACGTATTCGATGGATAGAAGACTGGCCGGCTAACAAGAAGCAGACAGCAAGCGTAAAAGGGTCCTCTCTCTGTGGCAAGTTGTAACAGTTGATGTGCCACTTGGATTGGTGGGAAAAAGTTTACAATTTTATTAACCAGGATTAAGTGAAGAAAGGTATAGTTGCAAACTTTGCTGATGATGCAGATGTTTCGGAATGTCAGTTGTTAAAAGCACAAAAGGTAGCTACGAAAGGACATACACAGTTTAAGTGAGCGGGCAAAGATCTGGGCAAATAGAGTATAATGTGGGAAAATGTGAAATTGCCCATTCTGCAGAAAGAATAAAAAATAATCTAATTACCTACTTGTAGAAAGATTGCGGAGCTCTGTGATGTGGAGGGATCTGGGTGTTCTCATGTGCGAATCAGAAAAGATTAGCATGCAGGTATAACAAGTAATTGGGAATGTTACCATTTGTTGTGAGTGGAAATGTATACAAAAGTGGAGACACTATGTTTCGGTTAGTCAGACACTGGTGAGACCATGTCTGGGTCACTGGGCACAGAACTGGTGACCTTATTTAAGGAAGGATGTAAATGCATTGGGAACAATTCAGAGAATGTTTGCCAGAGAATTACCTGGAATGGGCAGAACATGTTGTGTGGCAATGTTGGACAGGCTAGACGTGTTTCTGCTGGAGTTTAGAAGACTAAGAGGTAGCATGATTGAAATATATAAGTCCGTATGAGTAGGGATGGCAATGAATACTGGCCCAGCTAGTGTCACTCATGTTCAATGAGGGAAATAGTTTCTGAGGGATCTTGACAGGGTAGATCTGGAAAAGGTGTTTCCTCTTATAGGAGTATCAAGGACTAGGAGCTGTTGTTTAAAAATCAGCCCCTCCCTTCCATTTTAAACAGATGAGGTGAATTCTTTTTATCTCAAAGATTTGTGAGTCGTGGGAACTATCTTCCTGAACAGATGGTGGAAGCAGAGCCTTTTAATATTTTTAAGGTAGAGGTATGTGGAATCTTGTTAAGTGAGATGCTGAAAGGTTATCAGAGGTAGGTAGGAATGTGGTTTCAGGTTACAATCAAAGCGACCTGGATCATATTAATTAAGGAAGTAGATTCGAGGGGCTGACTGGCTTACTCCTGCTCTTTGTTTGCATATTCATACTCTTCTAGTTAGACCAGAAAGTGGCTAGCTTCATCAACTCCAGACCACTCTTGCCTTGAAGGAATCCCAATACACATCAAACTTCGCCCTCAACTCCACTTAGCTGTCCTATCTCCATCTCCCTTAGAGAATTTTTCTTTCCAGCTGGTGGAAGCAGCCTCTCAGCATCTACAAGGTATGCATTCCTAATTGTGTATCAGCTCTGGGTTAGTTAGTAACGCTATCACCTCACGCTGTCTGGGTTCCAGTACCACACCAGGACTTGAGACAAAAAGCTTATATTCAATGTACAAATACTCTTTTAGAGTAAAATTGTGACCTCATCACTTTTGTCAGGTGATATGAAGGTAAAAATTCACTCAACAACAGTGAAAGTGATGCTTCTATTCTGCTCAATAACCCTTAAACAACTTCAGAGAAATAGAATATCTGATCATAGCACATTCCTACATATGGGAGCTTGTTTTGATTAAATTGGGTGTAGTGTTTCCTTCATTACACCATTAACCACATTTCAAAGTTCCACCATTGGCTGTGAAATACTTTGAGACATTTGATGGTTGTGAAAGTTGCTTTTAAAACACAAGCCTTTCATTTTTCTTTACTTATCAATTACATCCATTTTATTTCATCTAAATGCCAGAGAATACAGAATTATACAGTACAATTTCTAATGGTGGGATAACCCTCTCAGGCCAGAATCTGGGTAAGCCTTGACCTCTGAAGCAATCCATCTTCTGGCATAGTTTAACTGACATTGTCTCACTACAGCTGTATATCATTCACAGAATCACAGAATTGTTACAGTGCAGGAAGAAGGCTATTCAACCATTGTGTCTACACTGGCCCCCTGAACATTTCAGTGGATGTGAAAGCATTGCAGAGAGTACAGAAGAAATTTACAAGACTTTTGCAGAGGAAGTTTCTGGGGATGAGCAACTTCACTTATGAAGATAGTTTGAAAAAGTTGGGATTGTACTCCTTGGAAAGAAGGTGAAGAGGAGTTCTGTAGACCTTTGCAAAATTATAAGTGGCTGGATAGAGTAGATGGGGAGAACCTTTTCCCACTCATAAAATAAATAAGAACTAGAGTGCTTAGGTTTAAAATGCTTTGCAAAAGAAGCATGGATGAAGTGAGGAAAAACTTTTTTCATTCAGAGAGCATATGGATATGGAAGTGCCTGGACGCGTGATGAAGGCAGGCTTGATTGATGCATTCAAGAGGATGTTGGATGGTTACTTGGAAGGTGCAAGGATATGGGGACAATGAAGTAGATTGGCACGAAGTAGTGATGCTCATTTAACATGCTGGTGCAGGCATAATGGGCTGAATAGTCTCCTTCTGCATGATGACACTTTTGTGATGCTGTGAAGTTGTTACTCAAATTATTTGGCTGTTTTATGACATAGCTTCTTTGACCATCAAGTCCTGGTGCTATAATTGAACCTGGCACTCCTGGCATTCCTAAGTCTAGGAATGCTTCCTACTGCAGGCTAGGACCTCTCTCCTTTCTGTGAGATTAGATGCATATGGGAAGTTGGCACCTGATTCTTGGGCCAACAGCAATCCAAACGCAGCAGGGTGATTTTCCCATTGAAATTCAACTAATGTTTTCTGATAAATTGCTTTGAGTGGAAGTTGTCATGTGAGCATGCAATGCTGACCAGTGCCAACATAATTCAGTAAATTGTCGCCACTATCCCCTTTACTGACTGGGATCTACAGGACCTAGATGGTCTAAAGTGGTAAAGGAAAATGATTAAATACTTTAATCAGAACAGTCTTAAACAATATATAGTTCTTTGCGTGACCACAATCAGGTTCAGTTACAGTCATAAGATAAACTTTGTTAATGAGATTATTGGGAGACTGAGAATAACAAGGCCGTTCCCCTACTGGATCTGAAAATAGTCGACCTTTCCCCATCCAACATCTCATGACAATGTCAGTTGGGTGGAACTGTATTGTACCTATCAGGACCATTACCTTTTACAAGAGCAATCTTTCCCTGTTGGTGCACAAGAATGCAGAGACTCTCATTGCTGGATCTAATTATGGTATATTTTGGTAGGGAGTCCTCAAGAATGACAGTTCATGGTACAAATCAAAAGTGAACCTTCTCTTTGTTCCACGTTAGCCTCCATCATCTTGATGGGCAAGGCAACTCATTCCTTCTATAAAATAAATAACACATTCATAAACCCTGATCAACAGAATGGATATATACAACATCACCTATTAGAGGTCTGTTGCTAAGTAGAACTTTTGTTTTCGAGTGAGTTGGTTACGCATTCATGTCTCAATCTAGGGTTTGGAGAACACACTCCAGTGTCATGTTAAAGAGGTGCTGCATTGTTGTCTTTCAGATAAGATGTTAAACTGAGTCCATTGAGCCCTCTTACGTGAATATATAAGAAGAACTGGTATTATGTCATTATTTATTCCTTAAACAATTGTAATAAACCAGATGCTCTGATAATGATCACTTTGCTGTTTGGGGATCTTGCTGTCAGCAAATTGGTTGCCATGGCTTCTCCCTTATGACTGTGAAGGCACATCAAAAGTATTTCATTGAGTGAAAAGATTCTTTGACATATCCTAAGATTTTGAACATTGCTACACAAACAAAATTCAACTTTGAAAATTAGAATCCGAGGCATTACAATAACCACTTGTATTTATTTGGCACATTTAGTGCTGAAAACTATCTGAAAGCAGTTCACAGGGGCATTATTAATTAAAATTTGATGCTGAACCATGGAAAGGTCAGTTAATGAAATATTTGTTTAAAAAGCTCGATGTTAAGGAGTGCCTTAAGGACAAAAGCAAGGCAGCAAGATGTAGGGAAGGTATTCCAGACCTTGGGTTCTAAGTGTCTGAAAACCTAGAAAACAATGGCTGAGCAATTATAATTGGAATGCTCAAGAGGCCAGAATTAGAGGAGAACAGATATCTCAGAGGATTGCACAGCTGGTCAAGATTAGAGAGAAGTGCCGTGAAGGTATTTGAAAATGCGGATGACAAGGGAATGAGGTCCTATTGGAGGTGGACTTGCTGTGCATTAATACATGGGAAACACATCTTTGGATGACCTCGTGTTTGTAGAGTTTAGAATCTGGGAGACCATAATGAAGTCCAGAGCAAACAAAGGCACGAGTAATGGTTTCTGCAGTGTAGGACCTGAGGCAGGATCAATGTGGGACAATGTTACACAGGTAGAATTATACCTCAGGGATTCCACATCTAAATCAAAACTCGGTTTCAAATTTACTCTATTTGTTTAAACTTGTTATTAATTTAGGACTTAAATGGATCCTCTAGCTATGGGAATAAGAAATTTTCTCTTATCACGTTGGCCAATCTCTTGTGCATTACTCTTCAGCTGAGCTTGTGGGCAAAAGAGCTCGTGATTGCTAACACCAGATGGGCCTGCGCCAATTATTTATTTGGAGTCAATTAGGAACGTTAATAGAACAGTAAATTATTAAGCCAACAAGAATTAACAGAATACAATATGCTACATATGGTTGATCTGATTATTCACATCTGTTGCGTAGATCATTGCAATATTAGAAAAATGCCAGAATGTATTTTTATCTTTCACTTTATTAAGTGGATAATGAGCTTAATCACTGTCATTATTGGCTGCCCCTTGATCCAAGGGTGATGTGTATATGAATTTCTTGCCATGTGTCTTTGTGACACAACAGGATGATATTTGGCAAATAAATTTTTAGATACATAAGGCAGGATATCCCATGAGGTAGTGGGGCCTGGAGTGTACCTTTTCCTTCCTCTCCTTCCCTTCTCTGCTACTACTCTGCCTCCTGCTTAAGACATTTGCGACTCAAAACACAATCAGATCAACGGACAAGTTGTCACCCTTTTAACCGTTTAGTAGCAAGCTCCCGCCATTCATTAATATCAATACTACTAGGCTACAAGGAAAGATTGGGAGTTGCTTTGTATCATTTACTCTGACCTCCTCTAGAGTATTGCCAATTTGACAGCTGGGAAAACAGGATCGTCCTCAGATGCTTTTCAGCCATCCTGACCATTCCTTCAGAAGTGATTTCCCCAGAGTTTTGCCTGAATACTTGTAGAGTTGGCTTCAAGAAGAACACTAGAATTTATTCGAGAAACATCTCAGTGAATCAGGTGGATTATTTCTCCAATGATTTCTCTAGTGCCATATAGTCAGACAGTCATACAGCGTGGAAACAGAGCCTTCAGTCCAACAAGTCTATGCTGAACATAATCCCAAACTGAACTAATCTCACCTGCCTGCTCCTGGCCTACAAACCTCCAAACCTTTCCTATTCATGTACTTATGCAAATGTATTTTATACATTGCAATTGTGCCCATATTCACTACTTCCTCAGGAAGTTCCTCCACACATGAACCACCCTCTGTGTAAAAAATTTGTCCCTCATGTCTTTTTTAAATCTCTCTCCTCTCACCTTATAAATGTGTCCCCGGTCTTGAAATCTGTCATCCTACCATTCACGTTATCTATACCCCTCACTAATTTATAAACTTCTATAAGATTGCCTCTTAACCTCCCATGCTCCGGTGAATAAAAAAAACCCAGCCCATCCAAACTTTATAACTCAAAGCTTCCATACCTGGCAACATCTTGGTAAGTCTCTTCTGAACCTTCTGCAGCTTAATAATATCCTTCCTTTAACTGGGCAAACAGAACTGGATGCCGTATTCCAGAAGAAGCTTCATCAATGTCTTGTACAAACACAACATGGCGTTGCAACACCTATACTCAAAGGACTGAGCAACAAAGGCAAGCGTGCTAAATACCTGGTTAACCACCCTGTCTATATATGATGCAAACTTCAAAGAATTATGTACCTGAACCCCTAAATCTCCCTGTTCTGCTCATTTGTCCCACTGATGTACATTCCAAACCCTGTCTTACAGGACAGTGATGGCAACTGTCCTGTACACTTGGACTTTTATTGACTTGCGGAAGCCTTTGCTGTCAATAGCTCACTGCTGCAGATTGTAGGAAACCGAGCTAGCGCAACTCATTCAGTGTTGGATTTGGTTTTGTGGGCCTTTTGAGAGAGGTGGCTACCAACGTTGAGAATATTCTCCAACATATCTCAATTTACTTCCTTCAACATATGTGGGAGGTTGATGTCTTGCAGATCTGGTGCAGAATGAGCAATGATATTGCACTCAGCTACAAACTACTGGGCAAGAGTGTTCATGATGGTCTGCTTAGTTCTGGTGACAAATTTTAAGCAAAAGAACTAGCCGTCACTTTAGAAATGCAACAATTGTAACTATCTTCAAAAAGGGAAATATATCAATCTATGATTCCCTCCTAGAAATATTCCCAAGGCAGAATGCGGCTTTAAATGTTCTAGAGGAACCTTCATCATGGTTTTGTTTCCATCAAATCCAAGAAGAATATCAAGAACAATCTTGTGACCAACAAAATAAGAGGCTTTGTGTGTTAGGCTCCACAGGTTTGAAAGGCCAAGAAATGTCATTGCAATCCTTCAATTGCTTCATGATGAAATGCCTGCAACCAACTTGAGTTGGAAATCTGAAACAGATCCCTTCAAATTTGAATTAGTGTCAAGGAAGGCTTGGTGAAGATGATTAAAGCAAAATTCTGTGAATGCTGGATATGTGTTGTAGAAACAAAATGTTTGAAGTAATCAGTAGGCCAAAAAGTATCTTTGGAGAGAAACAGAGTTGACAATCTGGATTTTCATAGAGTTGTCGACTCTAATGCTTTATCCAAAATGGTACCAAGGTTGCAGATCTGGGATTTACTCCCTGATACATGATGGATCCTATTTTCATCAACACAGGAAGCATTCATTTATTAAGAAACCCCAAACCCACAGATGATTTAAACTTAGTACTGAATTCGAGCAGAATTCATTTTCATTGGACCAAGTTTCATCTCTCATAGCCTGTGGCTTATGATGTTAAAAGTAGATGGGAATTCTCGTAAAAATCAATTAAGTTGTCAAGTTATATAAATTTCCCATTTCAAAGTTTGTGAAAAGAGTCAGCTGTGCCTCTCTGAGTTGAAAACAAAATGGTGCTTGCAATTTCAGTAGCTGTTTGTTGAAATCATGCTAAGAGCTATCACTGCAGCCATAGAGTCATACAGAGTGGAAACAGACCGTATTAGTGATTAACTGCTTTTGCAACCTATCATTAGCATAGTGGGGGGTGGTGTTGTGAGGGTGTGAGGGATGTTAAGTACACATTTTATTTGACTGCCCCAAGTTTCATTTCTTGCCACCTGAGGTTATGAATACAAATATTCGTTTTAATAAGGAATTAGGTACCTGAGGATTTTTAAATGTATTGGATTGCTTTTAGAGTCCTTTTGGAATGTGAAATGTAGTGAAACCAGTAATGGACATTTACATTTTTTTTCATCTCAACAGGGCTTCTGAGATCTGCCCATGGTGAATACAGGGCGAATTAACATTGAGGGTACAATAACAATGGGTAGAAATTGGGAGGAGCTGTTTGACATGAGTTGTAATCAAGTTGGCATAGGGACTAGAAAAGGCCATGGGGAAGAATGGGGAGTCATGAGTTTACATGTGTTGGCACATAATTGACATCTGGGCTATAAAGGGTTATAGGTTGTGAGGGATCATGGGTTGGTATAAGTTGACAGTACATTTGCATAAGAGTTATAAGGGGCTATGGGATGATTGAAGAGGGACATAGATTGTCATGGAAGGTATGAGGGATTATGGAATGGGTAGGAGGCATAATTCAGCCCAGAGACTATGAGGGATTAATTGGGATAGATTGAGGGGCTTGACTTGGGAAGGAACATACACAGAGCCATGGAGGTTTGTGTAGGGGTGATAAGATGGCATGTGTTGGCATGGATGGAGCATGATGAGTGGATGAAAGGATGACCAAATATGACAGGTGAAGTCTACAGAGCGTAATATCATATAATGGTCATCCCTTAAACAGCTCTACGTGGCTCTCTTCAGCACCTTCGAATAGTTCGACATGATGAGACTATCACACATCCCTGCATATCCAGAATGAAAAAAGTCATTCAAGATAGTTTCTCCAGGGGCAGATGTGGTCTATCTAGGAAATTTTCCCAATGCTTTGCATCTGTCTTGGAAGTGACATTCGGCCAATGTTTCAAATCAATGGCTCTGAGGATGGGTCAGCAACCTAAAATCTTAAATCTGTTTCTGATGCTGCCTGACCTGCAGTTTGATGATGTGTTTGTTTCTTGGGTGAACAAAACAATGGACTTTATTCCAGAGTGTTGAAGGAGGGACGTTATTGAGAAATGCAATGATTCTCTTCCAAAATTCCATAGATTCTAGTGTTCTAAATTCTAAACTTCGAAAGTTTTGTGAAATGTTACTATCAACATTACTTCAGGGAGAGCTGGTGAACATATTACACTTAGATTTTCAGAAGGCTTTCCATAAAGACTTCCATTGGAGGATGGTTAGAAAAATTATAGCACATGGGATAGCATGAAATATATTGGCATGGATTAATGATTGACTGACAGACAGAAAACAGGAATAGGAGTAAATGGATTGTTCACATGTTGGCAGCATGTGGACACCTATGGATAGCAATGGTGCATCGGAAGCATCAGTACCTGGGCTCCGGATATTTACAATAGATATATCAATGCTTTGGAGTTGGGGACCAAATGTAGTATTTCCAAATTTGTGGATCATACAAAGCCATGTGGGAATGTGTGCTGTAAGGAAGATGTAAAGTGGCTTCTGGGCAATTTGGACAGGCTTAGTGAATGGGCAAAGACATGGCAAATGGAATATATTGTGGGAAAATGTGAGGTAGAACATATATGTGCAGAATATTTCTTATATGGTAAGAGATTGGAAAGTGTGGAAGGACAAACTGACTCTGGTGGCCTTGTCAATAAGTCATTGAAGGTCAACATGCAGGTGCAGAAAACTATTAGAAGGCTAATAGAATGTTAGCCTTTATCACAAGAAGATTTGAGTACAGGAGCAGTGAAGTCTTGCTTCAATTGTATAGGAGCTTGGGTTGGCTGCACCTGGAGTGCTGCGTGCAGTTTTGGTCTCCTTGTCCCAGGAAAGATATTGTTTCCAAAGAGGGATGGAAAAAGTTCACCAACCTCAGTCCTGGGTTACTGGGACTGTCCTTTGCAGAGAGATTGAGTAAACTGTGTCTATATTGTTCAGAGTTTCAAAGAATGAGAGGTGATCTAATTGAAACCTGAAAAAAAAGTGGGTTGAAGGGGAATGTAGAACCAAGAGGGACTATTTAAAAATAAAAGAGATAACACTTAACTCTAAGATGAGGAGAAAAGTTTTTACTAAGCAAGTCGTGAATCTTTGGAATTGTCTAATACAGAGGGCTATGGCAGTTCAGTCTTTGAGTAGGTTTAAGATAGAGGTTGATAGATTGCTGACTACTAATGGCATACAAGGTTATAGGGATGGGGAGAGAAGAAAAGGCATTATAGTGTTTGATCAGCCATGATTGTACTGAATGTTGGGGTAGGCTCATAAGGCTGAATGGCCTACTCCTCTTCCAAATAAAAATTAATAAGTTCTCGTGGGTTGATAAAAACACAAGACTGTATTTCTATTCACAATCCTGTTGCACACTGAATTGACGATTATAAGTCAGTGAATAGTTTCATTGACAAAAGAATTGCCCTGCTTGCTCTCAACAAGGCACAATGTAACTGATAGGAAGGGGTAATTTTGATGAATGAAAGAGACCAAAATTAAAGTCAGTATTCCTGTGCTCACTGAGCTAGGTATCATGCATAATAATTTTTTCTGAATCTTGTCTGGCAATATGTAAATTGAAAACTCCTCAAACTTGCTTTCAAATGCCTCCATTGTCTTTGGTAGCAAAGTTAGTAATTATTACATTTTTGAAGTTTTTTCTGGCTCTGTATTTGAAATAAACACAAGTTTGCATTTGTTTAGCATATTTTATGACGACCAGATATCTCAAAGTAGATTTCAGTCAATTAAGTATTTTTTTAAACGTTCTCACTGTCATAATGCAGAAAACATGTCTGCCAAGTTGAGCAAAGCAAACTCCTACACACAATAATTTGATGCAGGCCAGATAATCTGTATTTTGTCATGTAGGTTAAGGGATAATTATTCGTCAAGAAGCTGGGGATAGCTCCCCTGCCTTTGTACAGAGTTGGGCCTGGAATCTACAAACAGGAAGAGAGGGCATGTGTTTAACATTTGATATGAAAGATTACACCTTCAACATTGCAGTACTCCTTTTGTATTGGAGTGTCAAGGTGGGATTGTTGTGCTCTAGCTCTGCAGTGGGACGTGAATCTAGAATCTTATGACGCAAAGGCAAATGTTTAAGGCCATATGCTCAGCTCTTTGAGAGTTTAGCTCAGTTTTGGTACTCCTACCTCAAGCCTAATGGCAAGGTCTCGGCACACGATCAAGACTGATACTTCACTGTCATGGATGGCATTTGTGCATTTAGTGGGTGCCAGCCTTAAGCTGTGATGTTCAGGCAGGACCATGTCAGCCTGGAATTGTGAATGGAAAAGATTCCGTGGCAGGAATGCAGTGCTGATATCTCCTTATGTCCTACCCAACATTTATCCGCTGACTGGCACCCTTGGAAAGAAAATTAAGCAGTCTACCAGCTCATCATTGTTTGGAGGATCTTGTTGGGTTTGATCAGGTTTGTCTTCATCGCTGCACTCCAAAAGTAATTGATTAGCTGTAAAGCCATTAGGATGTGAATGACATTATAGAAATGACATTTTGTTCAATCCTACTGTTATATAATCAATCTGGGCAGATTGCAATGTAATTTGCAGTGGAAATAATTCCAGATTCCCAAATCACTCATGATAAAGATATAAAGATGTACAGACAGGGAAGCATTCATTTAACTCATCAGGCCCATCCTGCCAGTAGATCACGTACGATTGGAATATGTATGAGTTGTTTTCAATTCACCGATCGCCTAAGGAAGACAACCAACAGTAAAAACCCACAAGAGGATTATAATCTGTGAAGCGTTTATTGTGATACAATTGAGTAAAAGGCCTGAGGAAAACAAATTAATATTGTAATCTGCATTATTCAACTCTGATTTACTTATATTGTACAATTGATCCATTGTCAGAGTAAGATAGGAACTACATTTTAGACTCTGCAGAAGGAGCCAGGACTCAGTGGTTACTTTTACGCCTTTGATTGAGAAGGTTCTAATTGATGTTCCATTCACCAATCATTCCACAGTCACCAACCTACTTGATCCTGGTTAAACAAAGCCTTGATTTTAGAATTCACAACCTTGCTTTCAAACCGCTCTTGACATCATTGCTCTTTAACTCAGTAATCATCGACAGGATAATTTGTGCTGGTCTCATGCTCAATGTTAAAGCTTACCTTGTTGACATTAATCTTAGTTATCCAGCCTAAAATTTCATTTAGTGCCCCACTGTCAAAAAAAAAGCCTTCCAGCATGCCTACGAAGTTAATATTGTAAAGGCTGATACAAATGCAGTGTGTTATATCCTGCCAATGAAGTTACCACTTTAAAGTGAGATATAAATGAAGACTGTTATACCACATCTATGAAGTTACTGGCTTACAGTGTAATATAAGTGAAGACTGTGATAACATGCCTATGAAGTTTCTAGTTTATAGTGTAACATAAGCGAAGACTGTGATCGCATGCCTGTGAAGTTACTGGTTTACAGTGTAATATAAGTGAAGACT
>JAHRHZ010000263.1:44729946-44778165 GCA_024137785.1 Ginglymostoma cirratum
AGTTACTGGTTTACAGTGTAATATAAGTGAAGACTGTGATCGCATGCTTATGAAGTTACTAGCTTACAGTGTAATATTAATGCAGATTATTGTTGTAGTGAAAACAAATATAGATTCTATAATGTTACTCATGCAGATCGATGAGATGTGATTCATAAATTAATAGCAACTGCTGCCTTTCCTATTCTGCAGGGCACCATTTTGCATCATGTGTTTAATAATTAGGAAGTGATCCCTATAAAAGGAAAACAAATCTTTTTCATTAGTAGTTCCTCGCAGATGATGATAAGTCTCTTCCACTCTCAGGGTGAGTTTGTAGAGGTAGCTGTACAGATGGCTGTGGCCACTGTGGGTTCTGTTACACTTGGAGCAGGTGGTGGCCACGGGAAAGGGTTGGTGGGGTGTTGGTGCGACAGTGTGCTCCTTTTGCTGTCATTGCCTGGCTTCCACTTTCTCCCAGTCATGTCTCAAGGTGCTCGACACCTTCTCAGATGTTCCTCCTCCACTTTGAACAGTCTTGGGCCAGTGATTCCCATGTGTTTGTGGGAATGTCACACTTCGCCAAATCTAGGTTCGTGGAAATGACCATATGACCATGTTGCTTGGTAGAAGAAAAACAACAAAGAAGGCACAGCAGTTTAATTATGGGGTGAATAAGTTCCTTTGGTGGCTCACTGTTGAAGACTTAGAGGCACCTATGTTGAATGGGGAGTTTGCAACTTCAGGAAAGTCAGAGGGACAACCTTGCTGGAAGTGAAAGGATGGCCCAAGAAATTACAACCTGTATATGAACTATTGACACAATACTCAGACTGACCCAAATGGCTAGTCTTCCAGGTTTTGGATTTTGGAGTGTAAATATGGGCACAGAGGGAAAGTGAAGTTAGAACATAGAACATAGAACAGAACAGCACAGTACAGGACCTTTGGCCCATGATATTGTGCCGACCTATTATCCAAAGTTAAGGCATCAATTTCAGTTTGAGTAATTGTATTCATTGTATTTTCATTATTTTTAACCTAACTGATTAGTTAATCAAATGTAGTTCTTATAGTTCACGTTCTTTGATTTCTTTTTGTACAATGCAGGGGGTTTCGCTATAACGCAATAGGTGCATTCCTGTGCAACATCGCGTTATAGAAAATCATGCTAGAGAAATAATGGGGCCTATGGGAAAAATGGGGTTGGTGCAGACTACCAAAGCATATCACTCAAAATTGCTCAAAAAACACTCAAAAGCCTAACCCGTAGGATAGTACAGCTAGAATAAATGTTTAATTCATACCTAATAATGAAATTAAAGTAAATTTAACATCTTGTCTTGAAAAAATGTCAAGATGACTTGATGGGGGAGGAGGTTTAGAGGTTGCTCTGTTGTTAATGCAGGGTTAGAGAGTTGTCATCATCATCAGCACCTTCAGGTCGTGGCTGTAGGGTTAGGGTGAAAAATAGTTAATCCAGAAGTGGATGGCTGTGGTTCATTGTCTTCTGAATGTATCTTGGGGGTCAGCTTAATAAAAATCAATATTTTATTGCTTTGCCCTTTTTCTTCTTTCATGAAGAAGCTGTTCATAAGGTGCCAAATAAGATCTTATCCCACGTACTACTACGCTGCTGCATTCTGCATTGTAATCGTTGTCCTCTGAAAGCTGCAACTGCTTCTCAATTTCTCTCAGGCTGGAAGACAAAACAGAAGTGGAAAGCTCTCATGGTGCTGCATCCTGGACTTCATCTTCTTCATCTCTAGCTTTCACTTATCCCTCAGTGACAAGTTGTTGTAGGTCAGCTGTAGAGAGGTCTTCATGGTGGGACTCAAGCAGCTCTTCAACATCCTCACTCTCCACTTCTTCAAATCCAACTTGCTTTGCAAGAGTAACACAATTTTCATTCTTGGGATCTCCTCTGACAGATCAAAGGTTTTAAAATCTTGAAAAAATCTGCCAGAAGCTTCCGCCAAACTGTATGCAGGCAGTCCTTGCTGACATCACCCCAGGCCTCTGTGATGATGTCAATTGCATTCTTGATGGTAAGGTTCTCCCAGAATTGAAGGCAACTGTCCTTATCTTGCTCAGTGGTTGCAATCAGCCTCTTAAATGTGCACCTCATTTAATAAGCTTTAAAAACTGCTATTGCACCCTGGTCCATTGGTTGAAGGAGAGAGGTTAGAATTGATGGAATTGCATAATAGCCAACACAAGTTTGTGTTTTAGAAACAGTGTTCCCCTATTCCTCAGTTGCATTATAGCCAATTCGCATTGCTGGAATACGGGTTATAGCAGAACTGACTATAAACTTCTTTTGTTTAAATTGTGAACACTAGGGCTTCGTTTCTTTAGTAAATATCTGGAATTTAGGGTCCACCAAAAGACTAAAAACATTTCTGGTTTCTATCAAAATCATAACACCATGAATACTAGATCCTAATTTATGATTTTTAAATGTTTTCATTCATGTTCAGTTAAAGGAATGAAGAGTTTTATTTTCTTATTTAGGCAACATTAGGCTTAAAAGATGTTGAAGTAGAATGCTCTAGCCACCGAGCTGGATAATTATGGGTTCAATTTCTGCTTTCAAAGGACTTTAATCCACACTGTATTGAAAGAGTAGTGCACTGTTGGAGGTGCTGTCTTTTGGATGAGATGCTAAGTGAAAGACCCATCTGCCTGATCAATTGGATATAGTCGATCCTAATGCGCGGTTCAAAGTTTAAAAGATGCAGGGTTAACGTACTCCCTTCAATGAATGCTAAAAAACACAGATGAAATAATTATTCATCTCCTTTACTGTTGTAGCATTGCAATGAGCCCTGTGTTCCTTTTCTATTTTACACTAAAGGCTATATCTTAAAATAGCCCTGCCAATTGATCTTTCATTGTAGAAAACCAATTTTCTGTTTAATTGAAATCCAGGTAATAGTTCATAACTGACCTCTGATTCCTCAAGCAAGTAAAGATTATATTTCTATCTGCCTGTCTATTTCAACCACTCTCCTTTCCAGAATCGCATTAATCCTTGTGCCAATCTTGTTGTGTTAGTTAACGTCAAATACTTTTTGCACATTTCTGGGGCCTGAAGGGCTAATATTCAGTTCCTATCTCCTAAACAAATTTTTCTGCATCACCATCGGTTGAATTCCATCTCCATTTAGCCATTGTACTTTCCTTTCTGAAAGGAGTTGCAAGTCCCATTTCTGTCAACTATGAATTTTATGCTTTTGACAGCTGATAATTGTGTTATAACTTTGCCCGGAAAAAATAATCCCTTTGAGTCAGATTTGGTTCATATGTATTTCATTCCCAGAATGCTACACAAATCAAAACAATCAAAGTAGCTGAGAAGGCAGATTGCAAATTAATGCCATGTGGAGCGTAGTCTGTTCGAAACTCAGTGGTTTGTCGGGGCACTGCAATGAAAGGGTTAATTAAAGCAGTAGCCACTGACTACCCTTAACTTGTTGGTTGCAGACTGCACGTGATCTTATTTTGTAGTGAAAATTAAAGTTAATGCTCAGAGAGACACCAAAGACATAACATCTTATCTCTCAAAGCTTTTATGTCTTTTCCACAACTTTCATTGGGGATTAAATTCCAGTTTCTTCCACTTCAATCATAAATGGTGGGAGGTAGGAGAAATGAGAAAGAGAAAAGCGCTGCATTAATTTTTTAAAAAGTAAATAACGTGCTGAAATGGAGTCACAGAATCACAAAATTATTGCGGTTTAAATTCGTGCCAATTTAGCCTTTTCTCAGAATCCCTGCACACGGTTACTATTCAGATAATCTCCGACTCTTTATTGAGAGCCTCAACAGAACCAGCTCTCCACCATATTTCCAGACTGCATTTCAGATCTAACAATCCATAGTGTGAAATCATTTTTTTTTCTCACTTTTGCATTTGTATCGCTTGTTTTAAAATCTGTGTCCTCTTTTGAGCTGTGTGTACAGTTTCACCAAATCTGCTCTGACCAGACCACTAATGATTTGGAAAACATCTATCAGACTTCCTCTGAGCATTCTTCTCTCCAGGGAGAACAGTTCCAGCTTCTCCAAACTAACCTCAAACTAACCAGATATCCTAAATTAATCTGATCCTATTTGCCAGCATTTGGCCCATATCCCTCTAAAATATTCCTATTCATGTACCCATCCAGACAACTTTTAAATGTAATTCTACCAGTCTCCACCACTTCCTCTGGTAGCTCATTCCATACATGCACCACCCTCTGCGTGAAAAAGTTGCCTCTTAGGTCCCTTTTATATCTTTCACCTCTCATCTTAAATATACGCCCTCTAGTTTTGGACTTGCTTACCTGGGGAAAAGATCGTGACTATTCACCCTATTCATAACTGTTGTGATTTTATAAACCACTGTGAGGTTTCCTCTCAGCCTCCAATACCCCAGGAAAAATAGCCCCAGTCTATTCAGGCTTCCCCTAAAGCTCAGTCCATCCGGTGTCAGTAACATCCTTGTAAATCTTTTCTGCATCCTTTCAAATTTAACATCTTTCCTATACCAGGGAGACGAGAATTGAACACTGTATTCAGAAAGAGACGTAACTTCATTTTACTTCTAATTCTAATTCTTAATTTAATTCTTAAAAATGCTTCTATTTTAAACTTCTCATCCACATGTTCAAATATTTTCATCACCTCACTTCTCCCTATCCTCTAGCCTTAAGACAGTAAGATTTAGAGTCAGAAATAAGGCACTCAGGCCACTAAGTCTGCTGTGCCTTTCAATGAGATTGTGGCTGATCTGATAAGCCTCAATTTAACTTTCCTGGCTTTTCCCATAACCCTTGATTTCCTTACTGATTAAAAAAAACTGCTTATCCTAGCCTTGAATATACTTAATGACCAAGTCTTGACACTCCCTGTGGTAATGAATTCCATAGATCCAGTACCCTGTGAAAGAAGAAATGCCTCCTTATTTCTGATTTAAATGGGCAACCCCTTACTCTGAGATTATGTCCTCTGGTTCTGCTCTCTCCCACAAGTGGAACAACCTTTCCGCATCCATCCTCTCAAATCTGCTAAAATTCTTATATACTTCAATCAAGTTACCTCTCATTCTTCTGAACTTTGATGAGCACAGGCCTAATCTATTCAAACTCTCTTCACAAAACTCTCTCTGCACACTTGGCATCAGCCTGGTGAACCTTCTCTGGACAGCCTCCAATGCTAATTTATCTTCCTTTAGGTAAGGAGCCCAAAACTGTATTCCACCAATGGTCTATCTGGTGCCTTGTACGGATTTTGTAAAATCCCCTCCATTCTCTTTGAAATGAAGACCAACATTCCATTTGTCTTCCCCATTACTCACTGAATTTGAATGCCAGCTTTTTACGATTTGTACATGAGGACTCCCAAATCCCTTTGTCCTGTAGCTTCTTGTGGTCTTTCTCCATTTAAATAATATTCAGTTCCTGCCAAAGTACATAACACCAATGTTTCCCATACAATATTCCAAAAGCCAATGTCCTGCCTATTTGCTTAGCCTCTCTGTCTTACTTTGTGTTATCCTCACCACTTGCCTTCCCACCTTTTTTTTTGTCATCTGCAAACTTGGCTATAATACATATGCATTCCTCATCCAAGATATTGTATCTATTATAAATTATCATGATCCCAGGGCTGATCCCTGTGACACTCCATTAGTTGCAGTTTGCCATTCTGAAATTTCCCTCTTCATCCTAACTGCATGTCTTCGATTAGTTAGCCAATCCTCTATCCACGCTAGTCTGTTCATCCAATGCCATGGGCTTCCATCTTAATAAGTAACCTACTGTGTGGTACCCTACTAAAAACGAAATATATTACATCCACTATTTCCCTGTTATCTATCCTGTTTGTTACCACCTCAAAGAATTCCAGTAAATTTGTCAGGCATGAAGCCATGCTGACTCTGCTTGATCATACTTCTAATATTCTGTTATTACACATTCTATAATAGAATCTAATACTTTTCCAATAACTATGTCAAGCTAACTGGCCTATAGTGATCTTTTTATTGTCTTCCTCCCTTTTTGAATAATTTTCTTACATTGGCAGTTTTCCAATCTTCTTGGACTTTTCCAGAGTCTAAGGATTCTTGGAAGATTACTACCAGTGTATTCACTATTTCATTACCTACTTCTTTAAATGTTCTGGGATACATCCCATCTGGTCCAAGGGACCTATTAGTTTACACATTCCCCTTTTACAATTCACAATTCTTCTGTAGTGATGGTTATTGTACTTATTTCCTTTCCTTGTCTGGCTGTTATGAGTCTAACAATGCAATGGGACCAGAAGTATGGAGTCAGGTGATTTTACTTTTATTTACTCTTTCAAGGTGTGTGGGCATTGTTGGCTGGACCAATATTTATTGTCCATCCTTAAATGTTCTTGACAAGGTGGTGGTGAGTTACCTTCTTGAACTGCTGCAGTCTATTTTGGTGCAGGCAAATCCACAATGCTGACAGGGACAGAATTCCAGGATTTGACCCAGGGAAATTGAAGGAGTAGCAATATATTTCCAAGTCAGGATGGCGAGTCTCTTGCCAGTGGTGGTGTTCATATATCTGCAGCCTTTTCCCTCTAGGTAGTAGAGTTTTTAGGATTGGAAAGTGCTATCAAAGGAAGCTTGGTGATTTTTTTGTAGTGGATCTTGTGGATACTACATACTTCTGCCACTCTGCTTCAGTAATGGAAGGATTGAGTGTTTAAGGTGGTGGATGGGATGCCAATCAAGAAAGTGGTATGATACTAAACTTCCTGAGTGTTACTGGTGCTGTGGCAATCTGGAGAGCATTGCATTGCACTACTGAGTTGTGCCTTGTGGATGGTGGACAGTCTTTGGGCAATTAGGAGATGAGTTACTCACCACAGAATTCCCAACAGCTAATGTACTCTTGTAGCCATGCAATTATATGGCTAGTCCAGTTCAGTTTCTGGTCAATTATAACCCTTAGGATGTTGTTTGAAGGAGTTCCACTGATAGTGAGGCTATTGAATGTAAAAAGGAGATGACTAAGTTCTCTCCTGTTGCAGATAGTCATTGCCTGGCATTTATGGGACACATGTGTAATCGAATAAGCTATTGGTTCTGTAAGATTTCATGTTGATTTTGCATAAGTTCTACTCAATCCAATGATCAGAATTGCTTCAAAGCTTAACTCTAAGTTTGAAGTTGATCAACTTAATACACTAATGTAATCAGCAGGCTCTGTGATGGATCATGTTATATGTTGTCAAAATATTAAAGAAAGTACAGATATTTCTGGCAAGATTTTAAAAGACTTTGGTAATTATTTCATTCTAAGAATGAGCACAGTTCCGAAAACAACAAGACTTAAAAAAGAATTCAGCTTCCTGGAGAATCCACAGATGAATTAATAAATGACATCTACAGTTTAAGTGAAAGCTGTGACCATGAACCTTTGAAGTCAGAATGAAAAGAGACAGAATTATTTTTGGAATCATTGATGACTCTTTGTTAGATTTCAAGGAAGATTTAACTTTGGAGAAAGTTATTCAAATTGTGTTGGATGCAGACATCAGAAAAACTCAGGTCCCAATTTCATAGGGACACTGATTTGGGAGAAATTCTAGTTTCACAAAATGGACCTTGAAAAGTGAATGCTTGTACTCTGGATTATGTTCCAGGAGTGCAGGCTGAGTTGAGGGTTGGGTAAGGCAATTGGGAAGGGCATAAGAGGCTGCCTGGTTCCGATGATGAAATATCGAGGGACTCCAGCACTATGTACAAAGTATAAAGATAAATATTAAAACAGAGACCATCCCTTTTGCTCTCCCTCCCTCAGTGTCTATGCCTCATCCATGCCACCCTATACAGCTGCATATACTCCCATGTCTCATCATATCTCCTTTTGTCATTGCATGCCCACCAACCATGAATGAATATACAAGTACCCACGTGTACCCATGCACTTAGGAAAAAATGTAGAAATATATAGTTCGATTTCTTAAGTTTCTGTATTGCAGGCTGCACTTGATTGACAAAAAGGACTATTATTCATAATTTTCAAAATTCATTATTGGGATGTGGGCTTCATTGGCTAGACCATGCATTTATTGCCCATTAATAATTGCCCTTAAAAATGTCATGATATGCTGACTTCTGGAACTGGTGCATTTTATGTGATGGAAGGCCACCACACAATGACATTGGGATTGCAATATCAGGGTTTAGACCCAGTGACAGTAAAGTGACAGTGATATAGTTTCAAGTCAAGAAGGTATATGATTTGGAGGGGAACTTGAAGATGGTGGTGCATGCTCTTGTTTCCGTTGTCCGTCTAGGTGGTAGACATGATGGGTTTAAAAGATCCTGTCTGAGAAGCCTCGGTCAGTTACTGCAGTGCATTGTATAAATGGTACACACTGCTCAGTGGCAAAAGGATTGAATGTTGAAGGTGTTAAACAAAGTGTCAACCAAGTTAGCTGATTTGTTCTGGATGATGTTGAACCTCTTGAATGTTACAAGAGGTGCAATCATCCAGTCAAGTGAAGACAATTCCATCTCACTCCTGACTTGCACCTTGTAGACAGTAGTCAGTCTTTGAGGAATCAGGAGGTGAATTATGCATCATAAAATTCTCAGCCTCCAAACTACTCTTGTTGCCATTGTATTTATATGCTGATCTACTTCTATTTTAGTCAATGATAACTCCTATGTTTTGGGACTTTTAGTCACTTTTTGACAGGTTGATACCTTTTGATAAATAAAACAAAGAGCAATGAATGCTGGAGATCAGAAACAAAACAGAATTGATGAAGAGTCACTGGACTCAAAATGTTAACTCTGCTTTCTTCCCAAAGGTGCTGCAAGAGTCACTGAGTTTCACCAGCAATTTCTGTTTTTGTGACACCTCTTGCCACTTGTTGATACTTTCTGACACTTGTTGATACTTAGTGATCAGACGACATTTGTTGACACTTATTGGCATCTCTTGACATCTCTTGAAACTTACTGGAAGTATTTGACACTTGTTGGCACATCTTGACAGTGTGATACCTCTTGGTACTCATTGACATGTCTTGATAAATTCGACAGTTCCAAAGATTTTATGTACCATTTACACATTTTCTCCACAAAGGGCACCTGAAAACCTCTCCTAAAAGATCCTTGACCTCTATGTCCAAAGTATACTTGACAAATCTCATCACAAAGGATCCTGAAACCCCCACCCCAAGGACCCTTGGGACTATATCCACAGAGGTATATCAGCTCTCCAAGGGGGCTCTAACTGTGTAAATTAGATGCACTGAGATTACACCTACTCTTATCTTTCTAACCTGTACTCTCTGCGTTCCAGACACCGAGGCTTCAAAATTTCAGTTCTGTGGAGGAAGCAGGTCAGTAACTGACCTGTTGCCTCTGGGAATCACGCATGCATGAACTACGACCCGCTCTTAATTCCAACCCTGCAATAATGAGTGAGGTGGTGTTCAGGGCAGGACTTGCAATAGCTCCATTAGAAATGATACCGGAGACATTCTAATGGGAAATTAATTACTCAATTGTTACGACACAGGGACAGATAGCCAAAGTAGGCTTTCTACTGCTGTGTTTGCAACAACATAAAATTAGACCATCAAAGACCCCCAAATAGTCACTCCAAAGGTTCCAAAGCAGACCTTTGAATAAGCAAACTCAGATATTATAAATAATTAATTTACAGACCTTTTTTTGTCTGAAACAAAAGACTTAACAATTTATTTTATGCAAAGTAAATTAGCAGAGAGGAAATTAAGTGAAAGGGTAAGCTGATTAATATTTGCGCTTTAAACCTGAAAAGTTTGTGTATGGCCCCTCCTTCACACAAAATACTGAGAGAAAACCAAACACGGTCAAAGAATAAATATCTGAAAATAACAAATCTGGCCAAATTACTTAAATAATTTTCACAATGTGTTGTCTCACAGGTATTAATGTGGACCCTTGGCTGGTTTTCTGAAACGTTAATCAGGGTCACCTTCTCAGTTCACCAAAGCAAAAGCAGCTATATGTCTAACTTAGCCTTCCACTGTTTGAGCTTCTGCAAAGAAGTGTGTCAGATCAGACGGGAAACATTCAAATATTCATGCTGTCTCAGCAGCTTCCCAGAACCATCTCTCAGAAAACACAGTTAAAACAAAACAACTTTATTTCTGACTCCACAGAAAGACTGGATGACTCTTCCTGAAGCATCAAATCCCATTCAATAACAGCTATCAGCTTGAACATAGGGTCTCTTCCAGACTTGTTGGAACCAATTCCCAGAAAATGACCTTATTAACAGCCAATTTCCACTATTTATTTAAACACAATGTTCTTCAGGGGTTTTCTGTACCTGTTAGAACCTTTTGAGACTTTCAACACCATCAATATTAATGATTGAAACAACTGAAGTTTTTTGGAGCTAAGTTACATCAGAGGCCATTACAAACACACAAAATAAGAGCATATGTGGGCAATTTGAACATTCCATCGTTCCTGGCTATTCAATAAGATCGTGGCAGATTTGTTTCTGTTTTGAATTCTACATTCCCATCTACCACTGATAAATTTTGATGCCTTGCCTACCAAGAATGAATCTACCACTACCTTAAAAATATTCAGTGATCCTGCCCCCATTGTCTTTCTGAATCGGCATTTGCACACTGCAGATTCCTCCGAGTGAGAAAAACTTCTCCTCATCTCTGTTCTACAGGAGACAAAAGTTTTAAACAACGCTCCAGAAGATCTGGATGTAGCCACAATAGGAAGCAACCTTTCCACATTGATCTCGTCAAGATTCTTAAGTTTAATTTTAATCTTGATTCAGGAACAAGTGTCATAGCTGAAGAAACTAAGGTTTCAGCCTACAAAGATGTAATCAAATGGTCCAAGCGAAACTACTCATGAATGTAAAGGCGTGCTACATGTAATACTACAACACAGATAGTGTATGGCAGTTGGAAATAAGTGAGAGGCTGAATAGACTGGGGCTATTTTCCCTGGAGTGTCGGAGGCTGAGGGGTAACCTTTTACAAGTTTTTATCATGATGAGGGACATGGATAGGGTGAATGGTCAAGGTTTTCTCCCTAGGATAGGGGATAGACTAGACGGTATAGATTTATGGTGAGACGGCAAAGGTTTAAGAAGGACCTAAGGGGCAACACTTCACACAGAGGGTGGTGTATGTATGGAATGAGCTGCCAGAGGAAGTGGTGGAGGCTGGTACAATTACAATGTTTAAAATGCATTGGATGGGTACATGAATAGGGAGGATTTAGAGGGATATGGACCAAATGTTGGCAAATGGGACTAGATAAATTTAGGATATCTGGTCAGCATGGACATGTTGGACCGAAAGATCTGTTTCTGTGCTGCACAACTGTCTGACTCTATGTGGTTCACAACCAACATTTCTCACTTGACTCTTCCCTTGTCTTTACCTTATCATCTTTGTGGTAACAGAACAATTTTGACCAGTTTCAAGAGAACACTGATCCAGAAACAAGCTACTGTGAATCAAAGCAGCCAGCAGAAGGCTTCTCTTTGTTTTCTAGACTCAAGATGGAACCCCAAAAGAAGAAATTATTCATTAATGGGATAAGAGTGTCACTGGCTAGGCAGCACTTATTGCCCATCCCTGAATTGACCAGAGGGCAATTAAGGGTCAACCATATTGCTGTGGCTCTGAAGTCATGTGTAGGCCAGGTAAAGATGTCAGTTTCCTTCACTAAAGGACATTAGTGAACCAGATGGTTCTTTCCAACAATTAATTCATGGTCATCATTAGACCCTTAATTCCAGATTTTTTAAAATGAATTCAAATTCCACCATCTGCTGTGGTGAGATTCAAACCCGCGCCCCCAGAACATTAACTGGGTCTCTGGATTAACTGTCCAGTGATAATGCCACTAGGCCCTCATCTCCCCCTGAAAGAAAGAAACTATGCTAGTGTCAGAGAATTGTTTTACACTGTCAACAAGAAGGAAGTCACAGATTTTGCAGAAATGGTGAAAATATTTTCCATTACTATCATCAACAAAAACCATTTCAAGCTGTTGTCTCTCATAACAGAATTTTCAGTACCAGTGACAAAGATAATACAAAATGAGCAGCAATTTTCCAGCAGCATGACTAGGAATTGAAAATATCTCTGAGAAAGGATGTGAAAGTACCTGTTTAAAACAAAGTACAAATGTCTGGTCCAGATATCCAGGATAATGCAATGAAGAAAATACTTGTTTTAATAATCTGTGATGGATGTTCATGATATTAAAGATTCCCCAGAGGAGGTTATGGGATAAGTACTCGAGTCAGCAAGGAAGTGTGCCCCTGAAAAGAAAATTCAGGAGATTGAGGATCCTCCAGGTAAGGTACAACATGCCTTGTGAAGGACATCCACCCTTGGCCAACTGTCTGTGTGGAGTTTGCACATTCTCCCAATGACTGCATGTGTTTTCCCTGGATGCTGTAGTTTCACCCCACAGCTAAAGATGTTTAGGTTAGGTGGACTGGCCATGCTAAATTGTCCATAGTATCTGGGGATGTACAGGCTAGGAGGGTTAGCCATGGGAAATGCAGGGTTGCACTTCTCACTTCATATCGTAGTGGTGATTATTGATGAAGCATCTGAAGAGGGTTGGCCCTAGGCTAATGCTCTGAGGAACTCCAGCAGAGATATCTTGGAGACACAATAACTGATCTCCAATGAACACAAACATCTTCTTTTGTGTCTGTTATTACCCCAACCACTGGGGAGTTTACTCCCTGATTCCCATTGATTCCAGCTTTGCTAGGTCTCGTTGATACCACACTCAATTGAATGCCGCCTTGATATCAAGGGCTGTCACTCGCACCTCACTTCTGGAGTTCAGCTTTTTTGTCCATGTTTGAACCAAGGCTGTAATAAGGTCAGAAGCTGAGTGGCCCTGGCCGAACCCAAACTGAGCGTCAGTGAGCAGGTTATGGCTGAGCAGGAGATGACAAGAACTGCAGATGCTGGAACCAGAGTTAGTACAGTGTGGAGCTGGAGGAACACTGTAGGCCAGGGAGCATCAGGGGAGTAGGAAAGTTGACGTTTCGGGCCTAGACCCTTTGTCATGACGGATGAAAGGCCTAGGCCCAAAACATCGACTCTCCTACTCCCCTGGTGCTGCCTGACCTGCTGTGTTTCTCCAGCTCCACATTGTATTGACTATTACTGAGCAGCTGCTGCTTGATAGATGCCTTCCATTACTTTACCGATGAATGAGAGTAAACTAATGGGATGGAACAAGGACATAGCAAGTTCAGGGGTATACATCTTCTGATCACTTACTGAAATTACTTGATCCAATGTACAATCATTCATTTAGGTGGAAGGATTGAGATATTTGTTGGCATAGAAAAAAGCCTTTGAGTCCATTTTGGCTTCCTGCAGAGTAACCCTGCTGAGTGCACTGTGGATTCGGGCATACACAGTGCAGCAGAATGACCTAGTGACCTGCACTCCCCAAGGCTGAAGGTGCATACTGTGTAAGTTCAATCTAGTTAAAAGATGAGACCTGTTAGAATATTGAACCTTCACTTAGCTTTCAGGGAAAAGAACCAAAATGCAAGCACTCCAAGTGATAATGAGTTTGTATATATTATTAAGGTGGGAATTCCTGTGAATCCATTTGAAAAGGTGTCCTTCAAGCAAATAAATTTGAGGACCATTAACCACTTAAAACAGAACACAATGCAATATTTCAATTAATGTAATTTAAAGTCAATCCAATCCTCAAATTTGAATGGTGTATGTCAATAGATCATACATTACATATTAATAGTATTGAATATTATTGTTGGATATTCTTGAGGATCAAGAATGAGTAATCACAAATTTAAGATAATCAGCAATGGAGAAATTTGGCAAAATTTTTTCAGAGAGCAAGTGGCTGGGATCTGGAATACATTGCCTGAGGGCACAGTGGGTTTGATACACTCAATGCGTTTTAGAGGGAATGGGATTATTATTGACAAAGGAAGAGTGTGCAGGGCTACAGGGGGTATCTGTGTGGCACTATGTAAATATCTCCTTCAGACCACCTTCCAGATGTGATGACTGAATGGCCTCCTTCTGCACTATATCTATCCTGAGATTGCAATGAACTACCTGACCCAATCCAGTGTGAGCAGACATTCCTGGCACTCCATGAGTGTCTTCCGCCATATTGGACCCTTGGATTCTAATTTTTATGTCTGATAAATGGCTTAAATGGATTGAGTGAATCAGTAATTGTATGAATAAGCGAATGCTTCTGCACTGATGCAAGTAGATATGCAAGTGAATGAGTTGTTGCTAGACTTCTTTCTATTAATAGCAAGTGTTCCTAACTTAGATTCCTTGAAAGTTTCAGTTTTGCATCTTACTGCTTCTCAGGCAGTACAGGCTATATGTATTTCCACTTTCTTTTTATTATGTAAGTCATTTCAAATTGTGCACTTTGGCACGTTTGCCATGTTTGAGTTAGAAAATAGGCATTACGTACCCCAGGGTTATAATCACACTTCCTGAAGTGTTGACTGTTGAAAAGAAAGGACAAATTAGGTCATTTTTTTTAAAACAAACTTACATCAGTGTAAACATTGACATCAAGTAAAGCTCCTTGGGTATAGGTTCAAATTTTCCATTTTTGTTTAAGTGTCTGACATTTAAAATTTCAACAGAAAGATGTAAAGGGGATTATTATGCATGACATAATGTACTCGATGTGTCAGTAAAATTAAGTATATTCAGCATGAAATGTTTTGTGATATATTTCCTATGTTTCTCCTCTTTGAAAGGCACTGGATGGGACACTCTTACTCATATGGAGCTCACCCTATGGTCATAATCACACTTGAGGCTCAACTGTGAGCATCAACGAGCTATTCATTCACCTAGGCATACACAAACAAACAGTACCCGACACTGACATTTTAGCCAGGAATGAGGAACCAGAAGATTTAGAGATATTCTACCCTCCACATGTCCAGAGTTGCTGAGGCAATTTGCATTAGTATATGGGAACCATCACGGATATGTTAAATATAAATTGTGATTTAATAACTAGAAGTAACCAAGAGGCTTGGTCAGGGTAGTGTGTTTGAAGCTGTGTATATGGAATTTCAATGGGTATTTGTTATGCACTATGTAAAAGCAAATAATTGATTCGCGAGTAAAACCAAAGCCTATGGGATTGAAGGATAGTGGCAACATGAATATAGAACTAGTTCAGAAGCAGAAACAAAGACTATTACATGGAGGTTAGCTGGGTTGTCAATCATCACAAAGTCAGGAAAAAGGTCTTAGGTCATAAGAAGGTTGGTCCGATGGGCTGATCATTGGCAAGTGGAATTTGACCCTGAAAATTGGGAGGTGATGCACTTTGGAAGAAGTAACAAGACAAGGAAATACTCAATGAATGGTACGACACTAGGGAGCTCAGAGAAATAGAGGGATTTTGCGGTGGCAGGGCAGGTTAATAGGGTAATCATGAAGGCAAATGGGAAGTGTGCCTATATCAGTCGTGGCATAGATTATAAGAGCAGGGAGGTTGTATTGGAGTTGTATGAAACTCCACAGGTGGAATACTGTGTGCAGTTCTGGTCACGACTCCGTAGGAAGGATGTAACTGTGCTGGAGGGGGTGCAGAAGAGATTGACCAGAATGTGGTCTATGTGGTCTGGATTGGGATAGTTTTATTGTGAAGAGAGGCTGGATAAGCTCAAGTTGTTTTCTCTAGAGCCCAAAAGACTGTGGAGTAGTAGTGGTGGGGGAGGGAGTTAAATTGAGGTATATAAGATTGTGAGGGGCATAGAGAGAGAGGATAGAAAACAGCTTTACCCCTGATTGAAGGGTCAGTAACAAATGGAACAGTAATGGTTTAGAGTGGACCTGGGGAAAAGTTACTTTTACTCAGTGTGTTGTGGGGGTCTAGAATTCACTGCCTGGAAAGATAGTGGGGTGGGAAACCTCCCAAGCTTTAAAAAGTAGTTGCATGTGCACTTGAAATGCCATAACTTTCAACGCTTTGGAACAAATGCTGGAATGTGGGACTAGTGCAGATTTTGTGTAGGTTTGTTGGACCAGACTCAATGGGCCAAAAGGCCTCTTCTGTATTTTATGATTCTGTGATCCTGTAATGTGTACAATATCACAGAGAAAGAGAGAAAGAGCACCTCAGATATGACAATCTCCAAATCATCTCCCTTAAGCTTCTTGACCAATTCTGACCCACACACATTCTCTAATCAAATTAGAGACTTTATTAAATATTGCAAAGAAATGCAAAGTTAACAAGTGACAATAGAAATAGATATACACTGAGACTCAACTCTAATGGTTCCTATCCCTGAGTTCTCTGTGACAGAGTCTTGACTTTCTTTGCCTGTTCTCTTCATTTATTCTGTTGAAAAATGACCTGACATAATCCTATAGATGTACACCAACAATACCTTGTAGCCTCCTTTTTTAGGGTATATTTTAATATTGTAATTAATATTGTAATATTAGGGTATATTTTTCCAGCTCCTTTCAGTTCCGAAGAAGTATCACTTTGTACTCAAAACATTAATATTGTTTCTCTTTCCACAGATGCTGCCGGACCTGCTTAGTTTCTCCTGCACGTTCTGTTTTTTTGTGAGGCTATAGTTTATCCTGGCCAATCTGATTACATCAATTTGAGATCACTGGTAGTCTATAGATTATATATGCCCCAAATCATAGACTGTTACAGGTGATTCCTGTTTTTACACAGACTTGAATATTCACATTTCTGTTAAGAGTCCAAATTCTGAAATTCTGCATTGCATGTTCATATTATTCTGCCTTTCTGAAAACAAGCATTAAGGTTTCCATCTTATCTCTCCCATTGTTCTGGCACAAAGGTTTTGACACAATAAAGCCTTGTAAAATCATTTTATAATAAAGCAAGCAGCCCACACAGACTTCAGTACATTGCTGTACATACCAAATCAGTAGTGCTGTTAGTTTAGAACATAGAACATAGAACAGTACAGTACAGGCCCTTTGGCCCACAATGTTGTGTCAACCTATTATCCTACTCTAAGATCAAACTACCCTGCATAATTTACATTTTACTGTCATTCATGTGCCTATCCAAGAGTCACTTAAATGCCCCTAATGTATCTGACTCCATTACCACTGCTGGCAGTGCATTCCACGCACCCACCGCTCTCTGTGTAAAGAACCTACCTCTAACATCTCTTCTATGACTTCCTCCAATCACCTTAAAATTATGCCACCTCACGTCTCTTAAACTCAATTCCCCTGCCAATGAAAGCCAACATGCCATATGCCTTCTTAACAACCCTATCAACTTGGGTGGCAACTTTGAGGGATCTATGAACGTGGACCCCAAGATCCCTCTATTTCTCCACACTGCCAAGAATCCTGCCATTAACCCAGTATTCTGCATTCAAATTCGACCTCCAAAATGAATCACTTCACACTTTTCTGGGTTGAATTCCATCTGCCACGTCTTTGCCCAGCTCTGTGTCCTGTCAATATCCTGTTGCAATAGCATTCCACACTACCCACAACTCAGCCAACCTTTGTGTCATCAGCAAACTTACTAACCCACCCTTCCACTTCCTCATCCAAGTTATTTATAAAGATCACAAAGAGCAGAGGTTTCAGAACAGATCCCTAGCTCCAGGCTGAATACTTTACATCTACTACCGTTCTCTGTCTTCTATTGGACAGCCAATTCTATATCCAGACAGCCAAATTTACCTGAATTCCATGCCTCCTTACTTTCTGAATGACCCTACCATGAGGAACCTTATTAAATGCCTTGCTAAAATCCATATATACCACATCCACTGCTCTACCTTCATCAATGTGTTTTGTCACATCCTCAAAGAATCCAATAAGGCTAGTGAGACATGATCTTCCCCTCACAAAGCATGCTGACTATTTCTAAACAAACTGTGCTTTTCCAAATAATCATAAATACTATTTCTCAGAATCCTCTCCAATAATTTGCCCACTACAGAAGTAAGACTGAATGGTCTGTAATTCCCAGGATTGTCCCTGTCCCCTTTCTTGAACAAAGGAATAACATTTGCACCCTCCAATCATCTGGTACTACTCCAGTGGACAGTGAGGATGCAAAGATCATTGCCAAAGGGGCAACAATCTCTTCCCTCACTTCTTGTAGAAACCTTAGGTATATACTGTCTGGCCCAGAGAACTTATCTATCCTCACATTTTTCAAAATTTCTAGCACATCCTCCTTCCTAACATCAACCTGTTCAAGCATATCAGCCTGTTTCACACTGTTCTCATAAATGTCAAGGTCCCTCTCACTGGTGAATACTAAAGCAAGGTATTCATTAAGGACCTCCCCTACCTCCTCCTACTCCATGCACATGTTCCCTCCACTATCCTTGATCGGCCCTAGCCTCACTCTGGCCATCCTCTTGTTCCTCACATAAATATAGAACGCCTTGGGATTTTCCTTAATCCTATCTGCCAAGGCTTTTTCATGCCCCCTTCTAGCTCTCCTAAGTCCATTCTTCAGTTCCTTCCTGGTTACCTTGTAACCCTCTATAGCCCTGTCCGGTCCTTGCTTCCTCAACCTTAAGTAAGATTGCTTCTTCCTCTTGACTATGTGTTCCACATGTCTTGTCATCCAAGGTTCCTTCACCTTACCATCCCTTCCTTGCCTCAGTGGGACAAACCTACCCAGCACTCGTAGCAAGTGCTCCCTAAACAACCTCCACATTTCTGTCGTGAATTTCTGTGAGAACATTTGTTCCCAATCTATGGTCTGCAGTTCTTATCTAATAGCATTGTAATTCCCCCTCCCCCAATTAAATACTTGTCCATATCGTCTGCTCCTATCCCTCTCCATGACTATAGTAAAGGTCAGGGAGTTGTGATCACTGTTTTATCTGTCATAATCATGAAATATGGGCCATCCGTGCAATGACTTGTATCAAATTAGTTTGTGAACTCTCTCCATCTGCATCATTTTCCTTTCCCAGTCTAGGCTACATGCAATTTCACACGTGCACATAATCCATCATTGACAAACAGATATTTTCTGAAAAACAAAGCTCCATGCTTTACATTTCACCTTTGACATTATGGTTTCTTAAGAAGAATGTTGCAAATGATTATTATAGACAATCTATAACTGGCTATTCAACCCTTCAGTTCTCAGCTTCAGGATGAAAGACTTTGCATTCCTTGAACAGTCTTTAATACAAATAACACCTTCTTAATAATTGCTGATTATTTATGGATAACATAGGAAGGCTGATCTGGTAACAACATTTGTACCTCTTGTTGCATGAAGAGGTTTCCATATACTTCAGTAATGTTATGTTTAATTGTGGGACAGTAGCTTGGGTGGGCCCGTCTCGATGCACTAGAATGACTTAGTCTGGCTGGTCATATCATATGCACTCATTTGGAGGTAGATGCAACTCAATTGGTTTCATCTCACCTTGAAATATATGTGTCACAATGTGAAGAGTTAGGATCCAGGATAAGTGATTGTCAGTGTACCATATGCCATTGTTATACTTTACCCTGACTTAGGGTTGTCTTTTGGAAAGTTGTGATACTAAGTGGATGCATATTCTGGATATGGATATCTTTATGCAATATGAGCGTCTGATATCTCCAAATTCTCTACTCCCTTACCTGACCATGTACATTGTTGGTTATAATTAACCATTTTGTCATGTTGTTTCAAAACACAGCATGAATAGTCTGTAGAAAATATCAAGCTTTTCTCTACTTGTATCCATCTTATGGTAATTCCCAAGTATGAGCTTCCTAACTCTTCAATTCTCCCAAGATAAATTCCTTTTCTTTTATTTTATTCCCTCTAACCTATACTGCTATGTTTAGGTGCGTGCGTCATTGTGTCTGTGTGTGAATATAATGGCTGGTCCTTCAACTGGGAGTAGAAGGCATGCTGTAGTTATCACTGTATCATAGATCAGCCATTCAGCCAACTCAGCTAAGTGTCCCCTGAGCAGAATCTTGACTAACGGGGAGTCAGAAACTATCAGGAGGTAGGCACAAATATAGAATTGAGACCACAATCAGATCAGCAATGATCTTATTGAAAGGTGGCACAAGTTCAAGGGGCTAATTGGCCTACTCCTGCTACTAGGTTTGTACATATTAAATTTCCAGCACTCATTAAGTATAATTCTCTTTCATTTGAGCCCTGGAAAACTTTTTCCCATTAAATACAATGTTCCTTTTATAACGAGAAATCAAATCAGAAATCTTAGATGTTATTCTGTTACCTAAGCAGCCCACTAAATTATGTTGATGTTTCCCACATCGTCTCAAATTCAAAAAACAGTGTTATTGGAATGAGTTGTATGGAAGTTTATTCTTCCATGTATACTTTATTTCCTAACATTCGTAAAAAAAATCTAGGCAGCTTTCTTCTAAAACCCCTTAACATTTCAGATAAATTGTCATTTAGACATTTAACATAACAATTGATTTGTGTTTGATTGAATGAATCAATTCCAATTTCTTCCATATAGGCTTGTGGGTAAATATCCAATATTTATTGTTTAATATGCTTATTTCAGATCTCTGTCTTGGGAAAAATAAAAATCTTTGAAATAGCAGAGTCTTTGATCCAAACTGACTTTGTGCTGTGAGATTTGCAGTCTGTGCTAAAGTTCCCAAACTCTTGAAGCCCCTGCAAATATTATTACACTTAATTATTAGACACCATCAGTGTCCCAAGTCCAGCCCTGAACCCAATACTTCCTTTTTTTCAGGGTTTAAGATTACTTGGGTTGGGAGGATGGCGGGTATAAGTTGTGCATGCAATTGAATGACTAGCCACCTCCACTGAAATCAAATGTTTGAGTTCCTGATGTTTGGAACCTGGAGTGTGGAGATTATAACAGATAAAAGCAGGTCTGTACACAACAGAGATAGTAAGATAGTAAGAATTTCTGAAGAAGTGTCCTGACCTGAAGCTTCAGCTTTCCTGTTCCTCTGATGCTGCCTGGCCTGCTGAGTTCCTCCAGCTCCACACTGTGTTATCTCTGTACACAACATTTTTCTTTTGGATGGCCAGGGTCCCCCTTTGGAGAAATGAGGCAGCCCTCAATGGTATGACCCCAGGGCACTTTGAAGGTAGGGGGTTAGGTATCCTTTGGGGTTGTGGTAAAGGCTTCTTGCGGGTGAGGTGTGGGGCAAGTGCCTTTAGGTTTTGAAGAAGATTGTACATAAACCCCTTGGAACTGTTCAATTTGTCAAGGTGTGTCAAAATGTCTTTTTATCAATGAGAGTGCTTCTCTCAATAGAGTTTGCTCTCCACTATAAAACTCTAAGACGGCACGGTGGCTCAGTGGTTAACATCGCTGCCTCACAGTGCTAGGGATCTGGGTTTGATTCCACCCTTGGGCGACTGTGTAGAGTTTGCACATTCTTCCCATGTCTATGTGGGTTTCCTCCGCGTACTCTGGTTTCTTCCCACAGTCCAAAGATGTGCAGGTTAGGTGGATTGGCCGTGCTAAACTGATCATAGTGTTCAGGGATGTGCAGCTTAGGTGGGTTATAGGGGGATGGGTCTGGCTGGGATAATCCGGGGGTTGGTGTGGACTTGTTGGGTCAAAGGGCCTGTTTCCAGGCCCTCTGATGATTATCAATAGACAACTACTTAGATACTTCTGCACAAAAGCTCTGAAGCAAAATGCATTAGATCTGAAACTGTCAATTGCTTGTAATCCTAGAATGGCCTAACCCAGATGATGGAAATAGATATGCTATGTGCATGGATACTTTGGGATATTCAATGATTGGCATGATAAGTGAAGTGGCAAAGAGTAGTGGGTGGAAGCATGCACTATGTTGGCATAGCAGATATGAGAGACTAATGGGAAAGGACAGAAAGTATTTGGTTGCTGGAATTGGCACAGGAACATAAGAAATAGGAGCAGGAGTGGGCTGTCTGGTCCTTTGAGCCTGCTCCACCTGTCAATAAGATCATGGCTGATCTTTTCATGGACTCAGCTCCACTTACCCACCCGCTCACCATAACCGTTATTTCCCTTACTGTTCAAAAATCTATCTATCTTTGCCTTAGAAGCATTCAATGAGGTAGCCACAAACGCTTCACTGGGCAGGGAAGTCAACACAATTTCAACCCTATGGATGACAGCGTTCCTCTTCAACTCTGCCCTAAATCTGCTCCCCCTTATTTTGAGGCTATGCCCGTTACTTGTAGTTTCACCTGCCAGTGAAAACAACTTCCCTGTTTCTATCTTACCTATTCTCTTCATAATTTTATATGTTTCTATAAGACCACCCCCCTCATTCTTCTAAATTCCAATGAGTAGAGCATGTGTGGGGGGTGGACAATTTTTTGGGGCGGAGGAGAAATGAGGGCGTAAGGGGCAAGTGCTGGTGGAACATTTTATAGACTCCCCTCTCTTGATGAGGTAAGGCATAGGGTGGTAAAGGGCATATGAGGGGTATGGAATAGGTGGAGGAGCAAAGGTACTTGGACAGGGAAAATGTGAGAGTTACGGGAGTGAGCAGGAGGGATGTCTTGTGATTTCAACTTTATTTTTAAACATTGACTGCAGTGCAGGAGTGCTGATTACATACCTGGGAACTGGCAGTCTCTCAGGCTCTTAATGGTTCTGACAGCTTGAATAAAACAAAGAACAACAAATGCTTCTCCGCTGAAGCGTCACTGAACCCGAAATATTAACTCTGCTTTCTCTCCACAGAAGCTGTCAGACCTGCTGAGTTTCTCCAGCAATTTCTGTTTTTCTTATATATTAAAGGTTGGATTTCCAGAAACGTACACCTTTGTGCAGCTGATCCAGAAATGAAGAGGTTGTGGCCAACATTCTTTCTGCTCATGACCAATGGTTTTTTTCCCAAACTAAAAGTTGTATGGCGAGCAAGCTACTGGCACATAGGGTTAACTGCCTCTGCTAGCTTGAAAAGCAGGAGTGGAGTGGCATGGGGCAGAGTCAGATGTGTGTAATCGAGGCACCACTTTTTTTTTAGTTTCTATAGAGAAAAAAAGGCATTTCTCTAAGTCATGTGTACACAACAGTTCAAACTAGTTACTCCAGAACAAAAGCCCTAAGGAGAAACGGATTAGACCAATAAACTGCCAATTGTTCCCAACATTTTTTCAACTTTTGTGAAAAGTTTTTAATTCAAGAATAATCCAACCCAGGTGATTCAACAGTCATTTTAAATTAAGATCTCAAGTTCAAATTTACAGGGCAAAACCTGAAAAGCGACCTCACTGGTTACATGTGTGATTTTGTTTTGAATTTCCATGTTTTCCCAGTGTTACTAGAGTTTGATTGTTCCCATTATTAAACCTCCAGTTTCTGTACAGTTTATATGATCCAGTCTGTGTAAACACCAAATAATATCATAGGCAGGACTACTGAGGTTAAAAACTATATACATCTGTGTTTACAACACAAAACTGACATTCACACTCAGCAAATAAATGTGGGATTGTCATTCATTCATATATTAAAAAGTGTACGCCTACTTCTGATTATTTTAACTCTCAAGAGATAAGACCCTGACAACATTTTGGCAATAGTATTGAAGACTTGTGCTCCAGAATTAGCAGTGATCCCAGTAAATAGAGCCTTGTACCAAACATAGAGATGAAAGAAAGACCTGCGGATGCTTGAAATCAAAAACAAAAACAGAAATTGCTGGAAAAGCTCAGCAGGTCTCGCAGAATCTTTGGAGAGAAATCAAAGTTAACATTATGGGTCCTGTGACACTTCCTCAGAACTCCAGAAGTGAGGCAAAAAGATCTGTCTTCCTCAATTCCTACCCAGCATCTATGAGGCCCAGGCCAGGAGTGTGATAAATACTTCACACTTGCCTGGTTGTGTACTGCTCTGACAGCATCTCAAGAAGCTTGACAACATCCAGGGCAAAGCAGCTAAACTTGACTGGCACCCCTTCAGCATTTATTCCCTTCACTGCTGACACACAATGGCAAATATTTATGCCACCTACGAGATGCACTGCAATACCTCAGCAATCCTTCACCAATAGCAACTTACAAACTCACAACCTCTAATAATGACAAGAGAACGAGGTGCATGGGAACATTTGCAATTTTCCCTCCAAACCACACACCATGTTAATTGGAACTATATTTCTGTTCCTTCATTATTACTGGGCGAAGATCCTGGAACTCCCTTCCGAATAGCACTGTGGGTGTCCCTGAATGCCAGGGGCAGCAATGGTTCAAAAAAGTAGTTTACCACCATCCTGTCCAGGTCAATTAGATATGGTCAATAAATGCCAGTCTAACCAGCAATGTCCACTTCCCATGAACAGTAATGTGTGCAGTTCCGGCTACCTTATTTAAGGAAGGTTTTAAAAGGGTTAGAGGCCATTCAAAGGAGGTTTATGAGATAGATATCTGGACTGAATGGGTTGGCTCAAGAGGAAAGATCATGCTTGCTGGGTTTGTCTTCACTGGAGTTTAGAAGAGTGAAATGTTGCCTGATGGACATAGAGTCATAGAGTTTTAAAGCATGGAAGCAGAATTTTTGGTCAACTTGTTGATGCCGACCAGATATCCTAAATTAATCTAGTCCCATTTTCCAGCAATTGGTCCGTATTGTTCTAAATGTTGTATTTGTACCAGCCTCCATTACTTCCTCTTGCATCTCTTCCCTTATATGTACTACCCTATGCGTGAACATGTTGCCCCTTACATCCTTTTTATATCTTTCCCCTTTCACTTTAAACCTATGCTGTCTAGTTTTGGACGTCCTGACCCTGGGAAAAGTACCTTGGCTATTCAACTTATCTATGTCCCTCATGATTTTATAAACCTCTATGAGGTTTTCAGCATGGATTTGTGAGGGGTGGATCATGCCTCACAAACCTTATTGAATTCATTGAAGAGGTGACCAAACATGTGGATGAAAGTAGAGCAGTGGATATGGTATACATGGATTTAAGTAAGGCATTTGATAAGGTTCCCCATGGTAGACTCATGTAGAAGGTAAGGAGGCATGGGATAGGGGGAAATGTGGCAGATTGGATTCAGAATTGGCTGATCCTTAGAAGACAAAGGGTGGTAGTGGACGGAAAATATTCAACATGGTGCTCAGTTACGAGTGGTGTACCACAAGGATCTGTTCTGGGTCATCTTCTATTTGTGATTTTTGTAAATGATTTGGATGAAGGAGTGGAAGGGTGGATTAGTAAGTTCGCAGACAATACGAAGGTGGATCGAGTTGTGGATAATGCGGAGGGCTGTGCTAGGTTACAAAGGGACATTGTTAGGATGCAGATCTGGGCTGAGAAGTGGCAGGTGAAAAGTGTGAGGTGATTCATTTTGGAAGACAAACTTGAAAGCAGAATACAGGGTTAATGGAAAGATTCTTGGCAGTGTGGAGGAGCAGAGGGATCTTGGGGTTCATGTCCACAGTTCGCTGAAAGCTGCCACCCAGATGGATAGAGTTGTTAAGAAGGCGTGTGCTAGCTTTCATTAATAGAGGGATTGAGTTCAAGAGCTGTGAAGTCATGCTCCAGCTCTACCAAAACCCTGGTTCGGCAACATGTGGAGTATTGTGTCCAGTTCTGGTCGCGTCATTACAGGAAAGACGTGGAAGCATTGGAAAAGGTGCAGAGGAGATTTAGTAGGATGTTACCTGGAATGGAGGGAAGGTCTTACGAGGAAATGTTGAGAGAGCTAGGGCTTTTCTCTTTAGAACGACGAAGGATGAGAGGTGACTTGATAGAGGTGTACAAAATGATCAGAGGTATAGATAGAGTGGACAGCCAGAGACTTTTTCCTAGGGTGGAGGTAGCTGTTATGAGGGGGCATAGCTTTAAAGTGAGTGGAAGTAGAGAGAGGGGAGACGTCAGCGGTAGGCTGTTTACTCAGAGAGTGGTCGGGACGTGGAATGCATTACTGGAGACGGTAGTGGAGTTGGCCTCATTAGGGGCATTTAAGCGGCTGTTAGATAGGCATATGGATGATAGTATAAAGTAGGGGTGGAGGTTAGATAGACCTTAGGATTAGGGTAAAAGTTCAGCACAACATCGTGGGCTGAAGGGCCTGTACTGTGCTGTACTGTTCTATATTCTATGTTCTATGATGTCACCCTCACCTTCCGATGCTCCAGGGAATATAGCCCCAGCCTATGCAGCCTCTTTAGATGGGATAGAAAGGAAAACAATAAGGGATGGGGGAGTTACATTGCTGATTAGAGATCACATCACAGCTGTGTTGCGGGAGGGTACCTCGGAGGGATCTTGCAGTAAGGCATTATGGGTGGAGCTCAGGAATAGGAAGGGTGGAGTCACAATGTTGGGGGTTTTCTACAGAATTCCCAACAGCCCATGTGGGACAGGGGAGCAGATATGTAGTCAGATACTGGAATGGGGTGAAAAATGCATGGTAGTTATAGTGGGTGACTTCAACTTTTGTCTTATTGACTGGGAGTGCCTTAGATCCAGGGGATCAAATGGAGAGCAATTTGTTAGATGTGTCCAGGAGGGCTTTTTGAGACAGTATGTTGATAATCCAATCAGAGAGGAGGCCGTACTAGACTTGGAATTAGGGAATGAGCTAGGACAGGTGATCGGTGTTTCAGTAGGAGAGCATTTTGGGCTTAGTGACCACAACTCCATAAGATTTCAAGTGGTCATTAGACAAGGAAAAGAGTGGCCCTTAGGTGAGAGTGCTTAATTGGGGAAAAGCCTATTATATCCAAGTTATACAGAAACTGGGGAATGGGAATTGGGGGCAGTTATTTGAGGGCAAAACTACATCTGGCATATGGGAGGCTTTTAAAGACCCAGTTGATGAAAGTGCAGGATGTGCACATGCCTGCAAAACTGAAGGATAGGAATGGCAGGATTCAGGAACCAAGGATGACATAGGAAATTGTAAGCTTAGTCAAAAGGAAAAAGGAGGTGTATGATAGGTCTAGGTAGCTATAAGCTGACCAAGCCCTTGAGGAGTATAGAGAAATTAGGAAGGAACTTAAATGCAGAATTAGGAAGGCTAAAAGGGGCCATGAAATATCTGTAGCAAACAGGTTCAAGGAAAATCCTAAGGTTTCTTTATGCATATATTAGAAGAAAGAGGATAGCAAGGGAAAGAGTAGGCCCCCTCAAGGATAAAGGAGGGAAGTTATGTGTGGAGCCACAGGAAGTGGGAGAGATCCTTAATGAGTGCTTTGTATTGGTATTTACTGAGGAAAAGGGCATGACTGATGTTGAGGTGAGGGATGAGTGTGTGAATACGCTAGAAAATGTCGATATATTGAAGGAGGAAGTTTTGGGTATCCTAAATTGCATTAAGGTAGACAAGTCCCTAGGGCCAGATATGATCTATCCCAGACTGTTGTGAGAGGCAAGGGAAGAAATAGCTGGGGCATTAGCAGATATCTTCACATCCTCCTTGACCACAGGTGAGCTTCCAGAGGACTGGAGATTAGCCAATGTTGTTCCCCTGTTTAAGAAAGGAAGCAGGGATAATCTAGGAAATTATAGGCCAGTGAGTCTGACATGTGTGGTGGGGAAGCTCTTCGAGAAGATACTGATGGACACAATATATGCACATTTGGAAAAAAATGGACTCGTTAATGACAGGCAGCATGGTTTTGTATGGGGAAGGTCCCACCAACCTGATCAAATTTTTTGAAAACGTGACAAAGATAATTGATGAGGGAAGCGCTGTAGATGTAGTTTATATGGATTTTAGTAAGGCATTTGATAAATTCCCACATGGCAGATTGGCACAAAAACTAAAATCACATGGGATTCTGAGTGGGCTGGCTAGATGGATACAAAACTGGCTTGGTCACAGAAGACAGAGGATAGTGGTGGGAGGGTGTTTTTTTAGAATGGAGACTGGTAACTAGTGGTGTTCCACAGGGATCAGTCTTAGGTCCTCTGTTGTTTGTAGTGTATATAAATGATCTGGAGGAAAATGTGGGTGGTCTGATTAGTAAGTTTGCAGATGACATGAAGATTGGTGGAGTTGCTGATAGTGCCAACGATTGTGAAAAGATACAGCAGGATATAGATAGATTGGTGACTTGGGCACAGAAATGGCAGATGGAGTTTAATCCTGACAAGTACGAGGTGATGCATTTTGGAGGATCAAATTTAGGTGTGAATTATACTGTAAATGGCAGAACCCTTAGGAACATTAACATACAGATGGACCTGGGTGTGTAGGTCAACAGTTCCCTAAAAGTGGCAACACAAGTGGCCAAAGTGATTAAGAAGGCATATGGCATGCTTGCCTTCATCAGCCTGGGCATGGAGTTCAAGAGATGGCAAACAATATTGCAGCTACATAAAACCCTTGTTGGGCCGCATTTGGAGTACTGTGTGCAGTTTTGGTCACCGCATCACCAGAAGGATGTGGAAGCTCTGAAGAGAGTGCAGAGTAGGTTCACCAGGATGTTACCCAGTCTCAAGGGCACTGGCTATGAGGAAAGGTTAAAAAAACTAGGATTGTTTTCACTGGAAAGACGGTGGATCAGAGGAGACCTGATAGAGGGCTACAAAATTATGAAAGGCATAGATAGGGTGGATAGTCAGAGGCTTTTTCCCAGGATTGAAGTTTCAATTATAAGGGAGCACAGGTTCAAGATGAGAGGGGGAACGTTTAAGGGAGATGTGCGAGGAAAGTTTTACATGCAGAGAGTGACAGGAGCCTGAAATGCACTGCCAGAGGAGGTGTCAGAAGCAAGCGCATTGGCGACATTTAAGAGGCACCTGGGTAGTTACATGATTAGGGAGGGAATAGAGGGATATGGCTCGAATAAGGACAGAAGGTTTTTTTCACTTTGGTCAGGGCATGATGATCAGCACAGGCTTGGAGGGCCGAAGGGCCTGTTCCTGTGCTGTACTTCTCATTTGTCCTTTTTTTAGTTCTCTATACAGCTCAAACCATCTAACCCAGACAACTTCCTTATAAATCTTCTCTGCACCCTTTCAAGTTTAACACCATCTTCCCTGTAGCAGGGAGACCAAAAATGAATGCAGAATTCCAAAAGTGTTCTAACCAAAGTCCTGTACAGCTGCAACTTGACATCCCAACTCTGATACTAAAAGCATGGACCAAGAAAGGTAAGTGAACCAAACTGTATGAAATCTTGATCAGTCTTAAATTGCTGGAGATGGAAAGACTTTTTTTCTGTTGTCTCTCAGTCTAGAATAAAGGAGCTCTGTTGCAAAATTAGTGTTGGTTATTTTGGGGCACACTTGAGGAGAATTCTTTTCTCTCAGAAAGTTGTGCGACTTTGGAAATCTGCCTCAGAAACTCGTCGAGGTGGGGGAATCATTGAATATTTTTAAAGTGGATGTAGATAGATTCTTATGAAGCAAGGGGATACAACATTGTGGGAGTGTGTGAGGTGGTGGGGGTGGGCGGGAGTTGGGAATGAGGAGTTTAGAATGCACAGAGATCAACCACGAACTTGCTGAATGGCCTACACTTCTAAATAGTACATTTGTAAATTTGTAACCCTGGACTCCGGTGGGTCAACTACTAGTAGCTACAAATTAGTACCTCCACTGGTGCTGTCTACAATGGACAGCTGCTGGGGTACTAAATGGCTGGTCGCTCTTGTTCTTGCTGGAGTGAGATTTCCACTCCCAGTAGTCTCAATCCTGGGAAAGGGTATTGCATTTTCAGAAGGATGCCAAGCCCTTGAAGACGGTGTAGAGCAGATTTATTGGAATGGTACGCAGAAAGAAGGGCATTAGTAATGGTGAGGGAAAGAACAGAGTTCATTTGGGGTTTAATACATGCATTTGAAATCAGGAAAGGCTTTGATAGAAAAACTCAGAAAGAATTCATGCTAGAGGCAGAGGCCTGGTAAAAAGAGGACATATTTTTAAAGTGGTTGACAAAAAAGCTAGAAGTAACATGAGGTAGCATTTTATTTTTTTTTTCGCACTAGTGTGGAGTGCTTCAGAGGGAAACTTTGAAGACCAGTTGGGAAAGAATAGGTTCAAATGACTAATTGGCTGGCTCTTTCAAAGAGCTGGTACATGCTTGATGGGCTGAGGGTCCTCCTTTCATGCTGTTGGATTTTTTGATTCCAGCACATCTGGGCTGTGATCAGCCGACACAGCACAGTACAGTACAATCCAGGGTTAACGCCAGAACTTTTCTGGATTTGGAGATTTTTTTATGTAAAGGCATCGTATAATTCAGGATTTTGGTATTGTAAATCTCAATTTCTAACTGAACTGTCAATGAAAATTGGTGCAAGATTCCAAACATATTTTACATTGCAAATTTGGATAAGGCAAATATACAAAAGTTGCATTCAGATCAGGAACGCATCCAGTCCATTACACGTGTTTTGAATAAATTGCAGCTGTTCATTAACACGAAAATGCTGAGTTTTTTAATGTTTTCTCCTCGATTTGCAGCCAAAATATTAGTTTTAAGATAAACCATATGTAGATTAATGTGTTGGAATCACGCTGTGTGACATTGGTTACAAATAATAACTTTTTAATAAATGTTGTTAAAGATAAGACCCGAACGCAAGTTAAACCCCAAAGTTTCCAGTGGTCACTCCACTATTAGACCATCCTTGCTTTGACCCCATCTGACCACAATGATGGATTTCAGCAGTGAGAAGCCACCATTGTCATTTTCTTTCTTTCTTCAGTTGTGGAAAATGGGAACTACATGGTCAACTCTTGCAATTGTCCATGCCTAGTTAAAACCTGAGAAAGTGGCGGTGAGCCTGTTTCTTGAACATCTGTGTTATCAAGGTGCTCCAACAGAGCTACCGGATGTGGCTTGCGAAGATTTGGACCCAGCAATTCAGAGCCAGAAAGGACAGTGATTCTGTGACCTGAAGGTGAACTTGGAGATGATGGTGTTCCCATCTACCCGTACCCACTCACAAATAATAACCGAAATGAGATTGTGCACTAGACTCATGCAATTTCTGCAGACCATACTTTTAATTTTAGCAGTGATGAAAGGGCTGAAAATACTTTCATGGACATGGAAATCCTATTTCAATTAACAAGCAGCTCTGGTTTATATTTATTTCATCACGTACTATCCAATTTTCCCTTTACAAAATGAAACAATCTGCCATTGTAACATGCAACTGGAACAATATTGGTGAAATATTCTCCCATGCCTCCCCACTTTTTAGATCATTCTTGTTGGCGGTGGGGCACACAGTTTTTCAAAGTGGCTGTTCCCACTTGTGAGCAATCCAGTACAAGAGGTCATGGCTTTAGGATAAGAGGTGGCAGATTTAGAACAGAGATGAGGAAGAACTGCTTCCCTCAATGGGTTGTGAATCTATGGAATCGCTATCCCAAAATGCCCTGGGACACTGACTGAACTTAAAGAGAGTTTAGACAGATTTTTAATTAGTAATAGATTGAAAGGCTATGAAGAATAGCATGTGATAGATGGAACTAATGATTCCACAACTAATGGATCTGATCTAAGCTCTACAGGCCTGCCACATCCAGTCATGAAGGTAGTCGACATCTAAACAACTCACCGGAGGAGTAGGCTCCACAAATATTCCCATTCTTGATGATGAGAGAGCCCAGCATTTCAGTGCAAAAGATAAGGCTGAAGTACTTAAAAACAACCTTAAGCCAGAAATGGCACTGGATGATCCATCTCAGCCTTCTCTAGAGGTCCCCAGTTGCACTTTTATTTAATATTTAGCACAAAGGGTGTGAGCCCATCTCTAGTTGCCCTTGAGCAGGTGGTGGAGAGCAGATAGTGAACATCACAAATGTCAGTTTTCAGCCAATTCAATTCACTCCAAATGATATCAAGAAACTGTTGGAAACACTGGATACTGCAAAGGCTATGGACTATGACAACATTCCAGAAGTAGCACTGAAAGCTGGTGCTCCAGAGATTGTCGCTCCCCTAGCCAAGCTATTCCAGGACAATTACAACACTGGCATCTACCCGAAAATGTGAAAAATTGCCCAGGTATGTCCTGTACACAAAAGGGAGGACAACTCAATCCCAGCCAAATACTACCCCATCAGTTTAGTCTTGTTCATCAGGTAAAGTGATGGAAGATGTTATCAACAGTGCTATCAAGCATCACCTGCTCAGCAATAACCTGCTCACTGATGCCCAGTTTGGGTTCCACCAGGGCCACTCAGCTACTAACCTCATCACAGCTTTGGTTCAAACATGGACAAAAGAGTTGAATTCCAGAGGTGAAGTGAGAGTGACAGCCCCTGACCCTATTTGACTGAATGTGGCGACAAGGACTCCTAGCAAAACTGGAATCAAAGGGAATCAGTGGGCAACTTCCACTGGTTGGAGGCATATCTGGCACATAGCTAGATGGTAACCATTGTTGAAGATCAGCACCATGACATCTCTACAGCAGTTCGTCAGGATATTGGCCAGCACCCAACCATCTTCAGCAGCTTCATTAATGACCTTCCTCCCATCATAAAGTTGGATGATGAAATTCATTGATGATTGCATAATCCGAGATAACAAGCATGGGGCTGGATGAACACAGCAGGTCAAGCAGCATCATAGGAGCAGGAAAACTTGACGTTTCGGGCCTAAACCCTTCATCAGAAATGGGGGAGGGGAAGAGGGTTCTGAAATAAATAGGGAGAGAGGGGGAGGCGGATAGAGGATGGATAGAGGAGAGGATAGGTTGGGTGTTCAGCATCATTTACAGCTCCATGGATTCTGAAACAGTCCATGTCCAAATACAACAAGTCTTGAACAATATCCAGCCTTGAGCTGACAAGTGGCAAGCGACATTCGTGCTATGCAATTGCAGGCAATGACCATACACAACAAGAAAAACAAAATTAACCATCATCCCTTGACCTTCAATGGTGTTACCATAATTGAATACCCTAGTATCACCATCCTTCAGGTTACCATTGACCAGAACCTCAACTGGACTAGCTGTATAAATTAAATGGCTCCAAAAGCAGATGAGAGGCTGCTGGAGTATTGTGGTATATAATTTCCCTCCTGACTCAAGCCAGGACTATGATGGAATACTCTTTACTTACCTGAATAAGTGCAACTTTAACAATACTGAAGACATTTGACACTATCCAGACAATGCAGTTCACATTCACAGGCATTCATTTCCTATTCATGCTCAGTATTAGCTGTGTGTACCATCTATGAGGCGCACTGCAGAAATTCATCAAGGATCCCAAGAAAGCATCTTCCAAAGTCTTGGCCACTACCATCTAGAAGGACAAGGGCAGCAGATGCATGGGGACATCACCACCTGCAAGAGCTCCTCCAAGCCACCCGCCATCGTGACTTGGAAATATATCACTGTCACTGTTAAAATCATAAAATTCTTCCTAACAGCATTGTGGATCTACTTCCACGAAATAGGCTACTATATTTAAGCAGGCAGCTTACCACCACCTTCTTGAGGGCAAATAGAGATTGGAATTAAATGCTGGCCAGCCAACATCACCCACATTCCAACAATGGATATGCAGAACAGATATCAAAGCTAAATTGGAACTTTGATGACTCAGGTTAATCTTTCAGTCCCTGCAGTTACATACAAATAACGGCAGTGATGTGGAAGTGCTGGTGTTGGATTGGTTTGGACAAGGTCAGAAATCAAATGACACCAGGTTATAGTCCAACAGGAAGTTGAAATCGCAAGCTTTCAGAGTGTAGTCCCTTCATCAGGTGAAGTGAGAGAACTGCACACAGACACAGAATTTATAGGCAGAGAGATCAAGGGCAGAGAGATCAAAAGACCATACAAATGGTGTGGAATGTTGAATAATAAGTCTCTGCAGGTAATCAAAAGTGTCAGACAATGTGACTAAAGTGTTAACAGCTGAATAACAAGCGAAGGGATGACCTATTATCTGATGGAATGAGGCAGCGAGTTAATTACAAAAAATTAAAAATAAGGTGGTGCTGGAGACAAACCAAATGACAGAAATAACATCACAGGTATAAGAGTCGCATGCCAAGGGTCTAACCAAAGTAACAAGTAATCAAAAATTGTACACACTAATTAAGGTAGAGAGATCATAACAATTTATCAAGGTGATAGTATCAAAACAGGAGAGTAAGGAAGATTTTACAGGTACAGATCAGTGTGGTGGGGTCACATATAGTGCGACATGAAACCAAGATCATGGTTGAGGCCATCTATGCGGGTACGGAACTTGGCTATCAGTTTCTGCTTGGCGATTCTGCTTTGTTTTGAATCTCAAAGGCTGCCTTGAAGTACTGGGAGGGAGCATTCTTGTCTGGCGATTGTTGAGTGGTGTCTATTAATCTGTTGTAGCGCCTGCATGGTTTTGCCAATATGCCATGCCTCAGGGCATTCTTGCTTGCAGCATATGAGATATACAACATTGGTCGAGTCACTGAGTATCTGCTGTGTACGTAGTGGCTGGTGTTCTCAGGTGTGGTGTCAGTGTCCATGGTGATGATCTGACATGTCTTGCGGAGGTTGCCAAGGCATGGTTATGTGGTTTGTTGTCAATGATGTCCTGAAGGCTGGGTAGTCTGTTTAAGGTTTGGCGGCTCTTTGAATGCGAGAAGTGGAAGCGTAGGGATGATATTGGCGAGATGCCCATCATTATTGATGGCACGTTGAAGGCTGTGAAGCCTTGGACTACTTGTTACTTTGGTTAGACTCTCAGCATGTGACTCTTATACTTATTATGTTCTTCCAGCCATTTGGCTTGTCTCCAGCAAGACCTTATTTTTAATTTTTTGTAAATTTTTCTCTGCCTCATTTAATCAGATTATAGGTCATCCCTTCACATGTTATTCAGTTTTTGACACATTACTCACACCATCTGACACTTTTGGTCACCTGCAGAGACTTATTATTCGACACTCCATTTACACCTTTTGTAAGATCGTTTCATCTCTCTGGCCTTGATCTGTCTGCCTGTAATTTCTGTGGCTGTGTGCTTCTCTCTCACTTCACCTGACGAAGGGGCTACACTCTGAAAGCTTGTGATTTTAAGTAAACTTGCTGGACTATAACCTGATGTCATCTGATTTCTGCCTTTATAAATAACGGCAGCTTATTAACTTGACAAATAATGAATTTTTTAATGTTTGTGAATAACATAGCTTTATTTTATCTCAATAGCTCAATAACCCAGTTTATGGTAGTGCAACCTACTAATTTCAGTTTTATCATCATTGACTTCTGACTTAGGTGACTGATCAATATCACAGAATGGAAAAAGTGTGCGTACTTTTTGTCCCTGAAAATAAAATTGAGACAGGTATGCAGCAGTGAGGTGATTGTCGATATTTGTTCTGAGTCCATTTTCAGTTCTCAATCGTAAGGGCTATTTAACAAGCTTGGTCCGAGAGAGTGCAAAATACGCTGAGCGGAATTTTATTACAGTCTGAGCAACATAAGCGATTGAGAGGCTTTTGGCAGGATTCAATTAGGAGTCCAGTTAGGCCCGTCCTGATTTTTCACAGATCAATTTCTTGCTCTGGTGTACATCAGCCTTTCAAAGATGGCACAGTGGCAAATGATGTAAATCTTTTTACAGAAATCTGCTGAGTCATTTTTTTGATGGCACGTGAATGGGGCTTGAATTGGATGTGACAGACACCTTGGGGTGGGGAGGAGTAGGACATTAATGTGGTGAGTTTGGTAATATACAGTGAGAAAACTCTCTAGGCTTTGCAGAAATCCCTTCAAAAAATGCTAAAACACAACTCAGATATAGCTAAAATGACATAAGATCCAACCCAGAATAATTGATAGTTTGTCGTCCAACAGTTTTTCTTAGAAATTGGGTGAAAGGTATACATCAGACATGAGGATTTAGATGTAGAATTAGAATTATGTTTCGTGTCAGGTGTACTCACGTACAGGGATACAGGAGCACAGTGAAAAGCTTACAATGCCACCCCTTACAGTGCCATCTTAGGTACAAAGAACTTAGGTTATGATCTTAGATACAAAATAGAGAAATTAAGAAAAATAGTTACATTGCCTTACAATGATTCATAGTATAAGTTAGAAAATAAGGTTAAAAAGATAAACATTACAGTCAGATAAACAGATTCTAAACATTACATCAGCATAGGGGACTTCCACATGTGGTCTGACTGCGCTTGCAAGTTGTTAAACGCTTGTGCCAGTCCCGAGTTGTTGGGAAAATCAGATGGACTCCTTCCCTTGTGATGAAAGCAACGATTCATCAATTTGTTTCTTTATTCATTCCTGGATATGGGCAAAACTGGCAATGCCAACCTTTGCTGGCCATTCTTATTTTCCCTTAAACAAAATGGCTTTCTTGGGTATTCCAGAAGACGCTTATAATGTTACTCCAAATTGTTGTGGGTCTGGAGTTACATGTAGGCCAGACCAGTTAACAATGTCTGATTTTCCTTTGCTAAAGAGCATTAGTGAAGCAGGTGGATTTGTTTTGACAAGTGACAATGATCACATGGTCACCATTAGACTAGCAATTTTTATTGCAGATACGTTCATTGAACTGAAAGTCCACTTTCTGCTGCCATTTCGCCTTGGTCTCTGGATTTCTTGACCAGCAACAATAGTACAATGCCATTAACTTCCCTCCTCTTCCTAGCCCCTAATCTTTTGTCAAACCATGAAAATCTCCCTGCATTCGGTCTAAAAGGTTCACAAATTTATAACCTCATTCTCTTTACTGCTTTCTGAATGCAATTCTTTTATCTTCACATGGCAGTAGGAAGGAAAGAGTTAATGTACTGCACAATGCATCCACAGGAGCTACTTATGGCACTCAGCCTCTGAAGGAGATGCTTGTACTTGTTAATTGCACCAGAGATTCTCCCATGGCTCTGCAATGTTGATAAGTACATGAATAGGAAAGGTTTGGAGGGATATGGGCCAAATGCAGGCACGTGGGACTTGTTTGGTTTGGGAACATGGTTGGCATGGACTAGTTGGACAGAAGGGTCTATTTCCATGCTGAATGGCTCTATGACTGTATTTGGGGGATGTTCAGATAAATAAAGGTCACAGTGTGTTTTTGCAAGATAACGAACGATTTTCAGCATAATCTGAGTGCCACAAGGACAGCACCCTACAAGGATCGAGCTTCCAAATATATATCCTTTGAGCTGAACCAAAAAGGAATTACCACAACGCACTTACATGGCAGTAAGAAAACCTTCTGGTATAGGAAGAAAAATAAAGAGAATGAACTGGCATTCATATAGCACCTGATCACATCTGTCTGATATTTCACTGTACTCCCCACACAGTGAATGATTTTGAAGGGTAGTCACTGCTGTGATTTAGGCAAACTTTGGTGAGATGAGAGTCAGTCTCTATTGTATAAAAACTAATTGTATTCCCTTGTTTTGCCGGTCTGTTGCTTCAATCAATTATTAGTATTTGAGGTGTTCAGATGGGATTCACTGACTTTATCACTTTTACAGGCTCATTGAAGACTTCTGAACAGGGCTTTAGATTCCTTCCAATTTATTACTTTGGCCTAAAAAAATTAAACTACCAAGAAAATCAGTGATCATATTTTGAAATGTCTGCTGTACATTTCTTGCGTGCATTTCATTAGCTGCAAATAACAAATATGTTGCAAAGGGTAATTTCTATGTCTAATTAAGTATTACGCAAATACATTTGTTTCTATGTTTTAGCCTGAAAGATATAACTGTGGGAGTTGCTTTCCACCCTTTGGGAACAACAGGGAGTGAGTGCAGTGGCCCACCTGTGAACATTCCAGTGTGATACAGCTTGTTTGTAAGGTCATTGTAAATCAGCCAAACCCATTCATAGCAAATAAAGAGGTGTCAATCTCCGAACACAGCGTACATGCATTCATTTTCTTTATGGACATGAGTTCAGGATTGGGAGAATACCCACATTGTAATAGCGTCATGAAGTCATAAACTCATTCAACACGTAAATAGACCTTTTTGGTCTAACTCAGCCATGCCAACCACATGTCCCAATCTGACCTAGTCCCATTTGCCAGCATTTGGCCTATATCCCTCTAAACACTTCCTATCCAGATGTCTTTTAAATGTTGTAATTGTACCAGTCTCCACCTCTTCTTCTGGCAGCTCATTCCATACGTGCACCATCCTCTGCGTGAAAAAGTTAACGCCCAGGTCCTTTTTAAATCTTTCTCCTCTCATCTTAAACCTAATAGTTGCATAGTTTCACAATCCGATGGCAAGGCCAAAGGAAGACTTAGGAATAGTCAATGATTTGTTAGCGCTTCTAAATCTCAAACATGCCTCTCAGTAAGAAGGAGGCAATGGCTCAGTGGTATTTTCGCTGGACTATTAATCCAGGGAGGCAGGTGTGAATCCTGTCATGCCAGTTGGTGGAATTTGAATTCGATAAAAGTCTGGGATTTTTAATGATCTAATGATGACCATTAAACCATTGTTGATTGTTGGGAAAAACCCATCTGGTTCACTTATGCATTTTAAGGAAGGAAACTGCCATCTTTACCTGGCCTGGCCTACATGTGACTCCAGACCCACAGCAATGTGATTAGCTCTTAACTGCCCTCTGGGCAATTAGGGATGGACAATAAATGCTGGCCAGAGACATCCGCATCCCATAAACAGATACATTTTAAGAAAATGGAAAAAAATTTTTGAGGTTTTTTCGTAAATTGTTGGGATGGTGATGGTGATGGCTGTTGAGGGATTGGTGCATATAAAGTATAAACTATATAAATCATGATTCCCCTTGACACCTCCTTTCCCTATTGAGAATCCTAGTGTGTTTTCCTGAGATCATTTTCTAAGTCTTTGCTAATGTAACATCTCATTCCCATTCTATTTAAATGCACAATGTCATGAGTCAGGAGTTCCTCATGTGAAAATTCATTTACTGTTGTTAACAGATTTTAATATGTACTGGATAAAAGTATCTCAATTCCCATAACAGGAAAATTGAATAAAAATAAAGATTATTTTCTCGGGAACAAAGGTTAGGCATTTGCACAAGGTATATTTAAAAAAAGGTGCTCTTAAAAGTGTCCCATTGATTTCAAATAAAAACTCAGCAACATAGAAACAGACCATTCTTCCCGACAGATCTGAGCTTATGATCTAATTGGTTTTCTTTCCACATCTTTGGCCTGAAATGTTCACTTTGTTTCTCTCCACAGATACCCTTTTTTAAAATTGTTGTCATGAATTGTGTCAGTGATGTGGCCAACATTTGTTAGCCATCTCTAACTGCCCTTGGACTACATGGCTTGCCAGGCCATTTCTGAGAGCAGTTAAGATTCATAGATCATAGAATCCCTACAGTGTGGAAACAGGTCCTTCAGCCCAACAAGTCCACACCAACCCATTCCCCTATAACCCACCTAATCTACACATCCCTGAACACTATGGGGAATTTAGCATGCCAATCCACCTAACCTGCACATCTTCAGACAGTGGGAGGAAACCAGAGCACCCAGAGAAAACCCACACGGACACAGGGAGAATGTGCAACCTACACACAGACAGTCACTCAGTGGTGGAATCGAACCCTGCGTCCCTGTTGCTATGAAGCAGCAGTGCTAATCACTGAGCCACCGTGCCACCCTAATCACATTGCGCAGTGGGCCTGGAGTCTCTTGTAGGTCAGACCAGATGAGGTTAACAAATCGTCCTTCCTTAAAGGACATTAATGAATCACATGGGGCTTTCTTGACAAACAGCAATAATGTTGTGGTCTCTGTTGATGATATATTGTCAGTGACATGATCTCTGTTACTAAAACTCACTTTCAATTTCAGATTTTACCATTTGCCTTGAAATTCCACCAGCTGCTGTGCTGAATTTGAATCCATTTCACAAACTGTTTAGTCAGTAGGGCCTTGAGATTTCTCGTCCCCTGATATTACCACTATGCCACAGTGTCCCTAATGTACTGCATTTCCCATCATTGTTTGGGTATGTTCCAGATTTTCAGTATTCACAGTATTTTGCTTCTGTACCTTCTTTCCCTTTTGCTTCATGTACTTATATACCTTCCCTATAAATGCATTTATGTCGCTCATTGCGATGACTCTATTTGTAGTGAGTCCCACATTCTAATTGTAGTGTGTGGTGGTCTTTGCTTTCTGCTGGTTGTAAAGGGCTAATTCTAAAAAAATTCCCTTAAGGACATCCCAAAGCATTTCACAACAATGTAATTGCTTTTTGAAATTGAGTCACTGTTGTTACGTAATACAAACTGACAGCTAATTTGGTTCCCCACAAATAAGACAATTAGTGAATCTAGTTGTGTTTGCTGTGTGGCTAAGGGATGAATGTTGGCCAATTCCTCTTCATTCTTCTTTAAGTTTTGCCATGGGATCTTTAACAAAAGACAAGGGTGTCTCAAATGGAAGACAGCATTCCCTCAGCACAGCATTGAGGCAGCAACCCCGTGTCTGTGACGACATAATAGTCAATCTAAACCCACAATTTTCCAATCCAGTGGCAATGCTAACATATTCTACACCAAGCTGACATTTTCCATAAATATTCTAGTTTCAGCCTCAGAAACAACAACCTCAGAAACAAATCACTATCAAATGACATGAAACAGACCATTTCACCAAGAGAGGCATCAAGCTGGCTGAGTGAGACATGGAAAATGAAGTAAAAATGCCATAATCTCATAGGACTGCCCTCTCATTAGGGAGCAATAACTGGTGGCAAGTTTAACCAGAGGGACACCATACCTCAGGCTAGGACTGAGGTTGAGAAAACAGGATCCACGGGGCGGGGGGGGCGGGTGTGGATCTCAGCTGGTGCATGAATAAAACCCACATTGTTTGCATCACAAACCAGCCATCCAGCCAACTGAGCCAACCAACCTCCCAACATGGAAAGCATATTACAATGGGAGGCATGTTGTGTAACCTAGTTCAGCTTGACCTAGTAGTAATGGATGGGAACCCAAAACACTGAAACTCTTCACTCCCTACCAATATGTTCCATCATGTTTGTGACTCCAACACTTTTAGCATAAAATGAGAAAGCACTTCTTAATTAAAAGTTCAACTGGGCCGTACTAAATTTAGTTCTGATGATGTCCTCTTTCACTTCAACAAAAATCGTGAGTGCTTTTGGTTCCCTAAACATTCTTGAGGGATAACCTCAAGTTATTTGTTACAAGGAATTCCACAACAACCACTGTCTGGATCACTGAGACTCAGAGCTGTGTGTGTGTGTGTGTGTTTTAGGCAGAATCACTGCTTGTTTGTGTTAATTCTCTCTGTATCAAGGATCTGTTTGAATAGTTTGCCTAAGGAAGTTGGCTGCTTCCCATTTAAGATGTACGCTATCCAGTTGGGCAATGAATTCCCCAGTGTCCAGATCCTATGCTGTTATGTGATGTTCCGTCCTGAGCTGTGGTTTTGAAGCCTGTAGCTAGTTTTCAACAGTTATTTGTCCAATTTAAGTCAGCTGAGTGACTATAAAGATGGTCTTATAATGAGATTGTTGAAATAATAGAATAGAATAGAATAGAATAGAAGCTGTCACATTCTAGGTTTCTCTTCAAGGAGAGGATATTGTGCATTGGTAGCCTGCTGTGTACCCAAAATAATCGCCAAAAGTGATTGCAGTTGGTATATAAATGCTACTTGAAAGAAATGGGCATTTTTGGACCATGTTTTTACTCCTTAATTTATAGCTGGCAACGACAGTATGGTTTTAATAAACAATAAAAATGACACAGTGCTGTTGGCTTTAACAACACGCTTATCTTGAATTCCTTACTGTAAATTTCCATGTGTACCGCCACAGGAAGATGTGTCAAAGGATGTTCATTTGAATTTGAATAGTGTTGACATGCCTGAAATTTTAAATTTTTATCCTCACAGTACACTGTGAGTCCATTTAATTTCCATCCCCATAACAAAATCAATAAGGGAGCACCATCAATGTGAGCGAGACTTTGGTTGAGTGAGGAAGGGGTTCAGTGCGTGTGTCTGAGTATTTGATTTAGAGTAGTAATTCAACTGTAAATCTTTTTCAAGTTGAATTTTAGAGTAAGAGTCAGATTTTGATTTAGGCAAACGGACTTTACACAAGTTAAAATAACCTAGTCCAACAGATAGCTATTGACATTGACATTTATCACTCAACTGAAATCCCATGCCTGAATAGAGGCCTGACTATGTACCTGAATGATTATGCAGTGAGAAGCTAAAACTCAATAGTGATTTAGGAACAAAGGAACAGGAGTAGGCCATTCAACTCCTCCAGCTTGTTCCACCATTCAAAGAAATAATGGCTGATCTATGTCTTAATTCTACATATCTGTCTTTGGCCCATATCCCTTAATACCTTTGCTTACCAAAAACGTATCTATCTCAGATTTAAAATTAACAACTGGTCCAGCATTCACTGCTGTTTGTGGAACAGAGTTCCTAACATCTTTGTGTGTAGAAATGCTTCCTAACATCTCTCCTGAATGGCGTGGCCCTAATCCTCAGACTCTATCCCCTGGTGCTAGAATCCCCAAACAGTGGAAGTAGTTTATCCTTATCTATCCTATTTTTGACTGTTAATATCTTGTAGACTTCAATCAGATCACCCCTTCACCTTCTAAATTCTAGAAAAAACAGGCTTAATTTATATAATTTCTCCTCATAACCTTAACCCCCGAAGTCCAGGTATCATTTTTGTAAATGATACTCCCTCCAAGGCCAATATATCTTAAGACAAGGTGTCCAGATCTGTTCACAGTACTCCAAATGGGATCTAACCAGGGATTTGTATAATTGAAACATGACTTCTGCATCCTTGTACTCCAGTCCTCTTGATAGAAAGGCCAGCATTCCATCAGCCTGCTTAATTATTTTTGCTTTTATTTTTGTATTGAATCATTGAGAATGACTTCTAAGCAAAATTATACAGAGGCATTGACTTATTATTTTGATTGCCAGTGGCCTGTTTCTTCATAAATTTGAAATAAGATCAAAAGCATTTTAAAAATGCTTGATATTCTGTGATTTTTTTTTGTACTGGATTTGGCTGATCTCACAAATTAAACAAAGGGAAAAAGCAGAAATGAATGGATATTCCAGATCTCTGAACTTGAATAAACTGCACAGATATTGACTAGTTAGGAATGGAGGTGACTTTGGAGACGGAACAGTAAATCCCCAAGGCTTGCCAAGTCCCGTGACAGCATTTAAAATGTTTTGTTTTGATATATAGAGAAGTCTGTTAGTTTGTCTTAGTGAAACTTCAATGATGCTGCCCAAAGTTTAACAGTCCCTTAGTAAAGTTACTCATGTAATGAGACCTGTATGCCCTCTAGAATTCTTAAATACAGTAAAGATTCCCTGATCTTACTGACGTGGGGTCACACATTTAGAAATTGGTTTCAGAGACAGAACTGTAAAAAACTTTTTTGTTGCCTAAGTTTCAACTTGCTTGACGTAGATTTGTGGAATCAATATTTCAGCTCTGAACTGCGACATACAATTCCCCACGTCTGCAGAACTGATTGATTGCACCTCATCTTCATAAGGTACTGTGCAACTACTATAAGCTTTTGATTGAGAACAGAAAGAGTCCCTGGTTCTTAATCAAATCATGTATTGTGGCCATATACTTTAGATGAAATGGTGGTATGGAACTATTGGTTTTTACATTGTATGCCTGTGTGTTTTCTTTCACGTTGCTATCAATAACATGAACTTACATAAATTGGACTAAATGGTCATTAACTGAAACTCCATGGCTCTGGAATAAACAAAGCTCTCTGTAATTATACACAACATAATGTATGTCCAGGGCACTTAGAGGATAATTAGCCACTTGGCCACCTTCCCAGGAATAGAGAGCAAAACTAACTTATAACATTTTCCAGAAATGAGAGGAAAGCAAACAAAGCCAAAGTTAAAAAAAAACAGAATTTACATAGGTGAGAAAGGAAACAAAAAAATTGAACATTGTAAGCCTGAGAGAGAAAGTAACATAAAAAACTGGAGAAAAGCAATGTGGTAACCACTATATGAAAAACAGAGTGAGATGATAGGCTACTGATGGGTAGAATGATGAAAGCTAAACTGGAAGACCCTGATCTTGGAAAACAGGGCATTTAAGAAGGAAATGGCTTCCAACTTATGCTTAAGGGAAGATATGAGAGAATATGGGATCCTTATATATCAGAGTGGAACTTCTCTCCATTGGTCTGGTTCTCACCATCATTCTCACTTTTCCCTGAATTGGGGTCAATTGTGTGAAGATTCCCAGTGGCATTTCACCTTCATTCTCTAGGAGCTCATCATTCCAAATGGGAACAATGTGGCACTGGTTAGGAGAGCTCTTGAGATTATTTGATGTAGGCCATGTCAAAGGTCCCTTAATGATGCAACACAAACATTTTGGAATTGGTTCTCAACAAGTTCAGCAGCTAAATAACAGGTATAGGAAGGATTGAGAGGGGGTGAATTACTTGCTTCCTCCTGCACAGCAATGTTAACATAAAATCCTTGCTCTTGCCTCCTATCACTTCCTATTTGCCCCTTCCCCCTCTCAGTTGTACAGAAGAAAGAGTGGAGAGAATTGGCCAGTGTGGTGAGACCTTTGTCATTTATTTATGATAGTTGGGTGGACAAGGGATTGACATTCGTAGTTTTCATTTATGTAGCACCTTTGATGTCCTCAGATCATCGCAAAGTGCTTTGTAAACAACCACGTGCTTCTTGAAGTAAGCTCTGGTGTAAAGTAAGAAACACTTCAGAAGGAAAAAAAAAACTAGAGAACTTATAAACAGCATCAGTCCAATTCATCTTTATATTTCAAACTGGAGTTCCAGCAGTTCACTTCCAAGTATTTATTGATTTTCGATTGTTTTTTTCAATTTGGGATTTATGCATAAATGGCAGCATGTTAATTTCTGTTTTATTGGATGTTGGAGCGATAAATATTAGTCAGGAAAGCAAAAGAGAATTCCCCACTGCTTGATCTTATAATACAATGAGATTTTTAGGTCAATTCAAGATGGCAGACAGGGCCTTTGTATAACATCTTGTTCATAAAACAGTAGCTCTACAGTGTAATTACTCCCTCAGTATTGGAGGTTGCATTCGAGCCCGTTGATTGGGACTTGAACTCTTAAACTTTCACACTCCATTCCTATTCCGTTCGTAAGGGTGGAATCTCCCCAACCCTGAATGACATGGGTTATTAGGGTCACTGCTGTGGAGGGGAGATTGGGGATGTGAATTCAAGTGTTTAAAGGCAGCATGCTGGGATGCAGGGAAGACAATAATTATGAAAGGGGGAACTCAACATAAAAAGGGGGTGAGACCTTAGAGCATGACAAGATGTGGATTACAGTGGGAGAAAAATGGTCATCGATGATCATAGCCATCCTTGCTTCGACATGGGGAGAGTGCAGCATGATGATTGGTAGGACAGAACTACAGGGCCAGGTTCAGGGGTTAATTTTGGAAGATGAAGTCCTAATTCAAAGAGACATAGAGTCATAGAGCATGGAAACAGACCCTTCAGAGTCTGTCAACCATGCTGACCATGTTTCCAACTTAAACTAGTCCCACCTGCCTGTGCTTTGCCCATTTCTCACCAACCTTTCCTATTCATCCAAATGTCTTTTAAATTTTGTAACAATCTGCATTGACCACTTTCTCCAGAAGTTCCTTCCACACTTGAACCACACCCTATGCAAAAAGGTTGCTCCTCATATCCATTTTAAATCTTTCTCTTCTCACCTTAAAAATATGTCCCCTAGTTTTGAACTCCCCACCTTAGGGAAAAGATCGTTGTCATGCAGGACATGTGGAAGCTCAGTACTGATGGGCTTGATAGGGAATGCAAGGAAAAAAGGAACATGAAAGTTTGCGGGTGTTGAAGCTTCCCATGGCTGAAGTTATCATAAAATGGCTGCCTGTGGTTTTTACTTGACGTAAGGTGGATGAAGAGAATTGATAGCTGAGGCAGTAGCTTGCACAGTCAGAATCATGGCCTTCATCTTAGTGAGAAAGAATGAAGGAATGTAGACATTGAGACTTTTCTAATATGGAAAACTCAGATGGAAGCCTTTTAGCAAGGTAATAAAGTTTGTTGTTTAGTATGGATGGTAGGGGAAAAACTCGACCCACCTTAGTTAAGACCTTTCAGGTAATTATAATTACACATACATGTACACACATATCTATTCTTACAATAAGAGTAGTAACCTCAGTTTTTAGTGTATTAGACATCATGGAAATTAATTAGATTTCTGTAGGTAATCAGCCTTGGATGCAGAGATTAGTTTTGATAAGAAATACTCTGGAAAAGCCATGAGAGAGGCTCTTTTACCAGCTAACTCAAAGTTTGTAAAACAGAAGAATCTGATCCCACAATAATCAAGACTTTTAAAATAAATCCTTATTGGTATGTTGAAATTATAAATGCAGCCGACAAACTAACATTGAGGGATCTAACGGAATTCCTGTGGACAGGCAACCTTCGAAAGAAAGCCCCATCCTGATAGCAGGGAGGGTTGAATAATGGGTGTAAATGTCACTATTGGAATGTGGTTGAGTAAGATGCATTGTAAAAGCCCAAGGATAGGTGATAAGGATGTCTGATAAACGTCATGAGATCATGGAAAGACCTAAGGTTGTCATTAGAGTTGCCCATCATCGACCATGGAGTCACAGGATTGGATGTGGGTGTCAGAAAGGAGATGGCCAGTGCTGATGTCAATGTTGCATATAATCATTGTAACGCAAATGCACAAAGATACTGTGTCAGATTGGGAAACTGTGAGAGCCTTGCAGTCCATCTGCAGAGGCCTCCCTCAGGTAAGGAGCTCTGAATAAAGATTGATTTTTGCTGCTGAACACATGACTCAAGACACCTTTTTAAAATCCTGTCCAACAGCGGGTGGTCCTTGACTCTCAGGCTGAACCTGTGACTCACTAAGCAAAGTGCAATCTGCATTACCCTCCATCCTCATGCGACTCATGAATGTGAGTAGGAAATGGAAAATAGATGCATCCACAGCTAGCGTCGGTGGAGCAAATGGTTTCTTTCTGACTGAGCACACACCTCTATTTCCCAAGTCCTTCGGGGGCAATTGCATTAATCAGATACTTACAAAGTACGGCTTGAAGCCGTCTGTAATCATTGCAACCTGCATGTGAAATGCACACAGTGTCTAACTGTGTGGGGTGCAATTGCTGGTCAATGCAATCTTTACCGTGCAGATTGAACACAGTCACTTCTGTGAGTCAGAAGTAATCACAAGTGACCTTCAAAGACTGACTCCCAGACCATAACTCATAAGAACAATCCACAGTTAACACAATTGTAGAAAATGTTTGCTGCTTGAGCAGCTTTCGAGCAAAATTGAGGAGTTGGAGTGTGAGTTACTTTTTTTTATTCATTTATGGGATGTGAGCGTTGCTGGCTGGAACAGCATTTCTTGCCCATCCCTAATTGCCCTTGAGAAGGTGGTGGTGAGCTGCCTTTTTGAACCACTGCAGTCCACCAGCTGTGGGTTGACCCACAATGCTATTAGGGAGGGAATTCCAGGATTTTGACCCAGCGACAATGAAGGAATATATTTCCAAGTCAGGATGGTTAGTGACTTGGAGGGGAACTTAGAGGTGGTGGTGTTCCCATCTATTTGCTGCCCTTGTCCTTCTAGATGGAAGTGTTTGTGGGTTTGGAAGGTGCTGCCTGAGGATCTTTGCTGAATTTCTGCAGTGCATCTTGTAGATAGTACACACTGCTGCTACTGAGTAATGGTGGTGGAGGGAGTGAATGATTGTAGATACAGTGCCAATCAAGTGGGCAGTTTTGCCCTGGATGGTGTCAAGCTTCTTAAGTGTTGTTGGGGCAGCACTCATCCAGGCAAGTGGGGAGTATTCCATCACACCCCTGACATGTGCTTTGTAGATGGTGGACAGGCTTTGAGGTATTGTGTCATACCAGGAAAGGGGGAACGTTGCTTGGCTCCAGGAGATGATCACACCTTTTATTCAAACTTGGTTATTGATCAAGGACAAGAGGAAGTGACTATAGGGAATGAAGGTATGGTGATGCAAGGATAGCTCTTGAGGGCCTCTGCTATCATCCAACATTTACAAGCTTCTTGCAAGCTGTGCAGATGAGAGCAGAGAGGATGAGCAGATTGAATGGGCTGAATAACAAGCATGGGGCTGGATGAACACAGCAGGTCACGCAGCATCATAGGAGCAGGAAAACTTGACGCTTCGGGCCTAAACCCT
>JAHRHZ010000263.1:44778565-44793940 GCA_024137785.1 Ginglymostoma cirratum
CTTCATCAGAAAGTGTTTGTTTTCTGATGAAGGGTTTAGGCCCGAAGCGTCAAGTTTTCCTGCTCCTATGATGCTGCTTGACCTGCTGTGTTCATCCAGCCCCATGCTTGTTATCTCGGATTCTCCAGCATCTGCAGGACCTTTTATCTCTGAATGGGCTGAATAGTTGACTTTTGCTCCCACATCTTATGGCCGTCTGGCCTTCCTTGGGAGATGTGTGATGGGAGGGGGGTGTGCGCGTGAATCAAGGTATAAGTCATTTGTGAGCGATGCAGATCCAGACTGCTCGTGTTTTTAAGGATCCATTCCATTTCTGGTATTGCCCTTGCAAATTCATTGGGAGTGTGACTAATGGATCCAGCAATACCAAGGGTTAAAGTTGCTGTGACCCCAGTGGTATGAAGACTCAGAGAAATGGAAGAGGAATAGATGCATCAGCAAGCCCAAGGCTAGTCGTAAACTCTAGCAGTTGTCGACAGCCTCTATGTGAACAGCTCACAGCTCACAGCTGAAGGACCCCTCAGGATGTGCAGGGGGTACAGAAGGTCCAGAGTCTATCACCCTCAATGCCATTTGCTCCATGTCAGTGAGGTGAAATGTCACTGCTGACTAGCAACGTTCCTGGACACTCTCACTGAAGGAATGAATGGCCATCATATCCCTATGGCTGGCAAGGTGACCACTGTGCTAAATATTTACGCATCTGACTGCTTCCAAAGATCCACTGGGGAACTATGTGGGATCTCTCCAACCTTGATCCACAAATGTACTAAGGATGTTCCTGGAAGTTAGTGTCATATCACACTATTTCCTCAGGATGAGATCAGTCCTGTGGCTTAGGCAGTAGCCTTTACCAACATAACCGGCATCTACCAGGTACAGGAGACTATAGACTGCGCACACATTTTGTTGAGAGTGCCATGTCATAACACAGCTGATTTCATGGACAGAAAAGTGGTCCATTCTATCAATGTAGCAGTCGTCTGTGATCATCAATGCCACATCTTTGTTGTCTGTTTCAAGTACCCAGGGACGTGCCATGATATAAGCTCAAGAATCCTTATGTTCCTGGCTCATTACAAGGGTTAGATGCTTTGCAAGATGGTTAATGGAAGACAAAGGCTACTCTTTGGAACTATGGCTGATGATTCCATTATGCAACTCTCTCACCGAAGCTGAGTACAGATACAATGCTGTCCATTCTTTGATAAAGGCCATGTGTGGAGCAGATGGTGTGCTTTTGCTCTGCACAACTGGAGCAGGCAGAGAGGGGATGTGTTGGATGATGAAGAGTCCGCTGTGAAGCAGACATCCATTGAGGAGCATGAGGACATTGGGCAGATGGATCATCACCTTCTATATGCTAGAGTGCAGCAACGTCAGGAACAACAAGTCAGACAGGATTTAATTGACTAAAAGCAAGCTATTGTGGATGGTGTAAATCTGAAACAAATGCAGAGACAGCTGGAGAAGTTCAGTGGGCCAGGCAGTATCTGCGGAGGGAGAAAGTGAGTTAACATATCGAGTCTAGTATAAGCCTCCTTCACAGCTGAATAATCCTGCACTCAAAACAGTAACAATGTTTCCCTCTCCCCACAGATACTGTCAGTCCTGCTGAGTTTCTCCAGGATTTAATTGACACCCATTTTGGCAAAAAACATGAGCAGATCATTCATTGACCATTTATTTGTTGCTGCTTTCAGGGCACATTCCCAGAGGCAAATGCAGCTTTTCTTCTGTTTGTTTTTTCTTTGCTTTTGCTATAGTTGAAGTGAAAGAGAACATTTGCAGCTACTTAGACAGTTTCCAGTGCGTGATGGTCCCATAATGAACAATGAGAAGCTGCACTGGGCTTTGGAGATAGAGTAGAACTCCCTACGAGATATCAGCTGTTCCTAAAATGTGCCCTGAGAAGCATTTTGTTTTGGTCCCCTCCTACATTGGTGTGGGCTTGCAAAATGCCATCAGGACACTCTCCACGAATTCCCTCGGATTTTTAAATTGAAAAAAAAAATCAGAACAAAAGACAAAGGCTGATTGTAGAGGCTGCTAGGAACTTCAGGAGGTCCTGCCAGTTGCAAATACATCTGACTCTGGCAAGAAGGAAGAGACAGTGAGCTGAGTGTCATTGAGACTTGATAGATAGCTAATGAGGTGAGCTGTGGAGATTGACATGAGAAAGCTTGTTAGGACTCACAGAGAGTAAACCTCCAAGAAACTTATCAAACTCGACACTTTGCTGATTTCTGGTAAATTTCAGCCCTATAAATTGACGGTCTGACGTTGAGTTTAAACAGCTTTTGCCGATGAAAGGTTAAAGCTGAAATATTATTTATCCATTCTGTGAAAGATTGAGCTGAAGTGCATTTCCAGCATTTTCTGTTTCTATTTCTTCACTCCTTTTACCTCCTGAAAGCCCTGACTTTCTTGTTGCTGTCATCATTCCACATTTCTCTCTGGAATTAGGGAAAACTCCCAGTGACCACAGATAAAAAAGATTACCAACACTCCAGGGTTATCATGAACACTTCCAGACTTTAAGATTAGCCTCTAGCTTTTTAGCTAAGAATGGATGTTTGACCAAGAATCATTCAGTTGGTTTATAATGAGCCTGTTCTGGTTGCGGAAGACATTGGTGAAATGGTAATGTCACAAAACTAAGAAATCCAAGTTTGATGCTTTGGAGACATATTTTTAAATCTCTCACAGTAGCTGTTGAATGTTTCTAATTAACTCCTGTGATATGTGAATTGCTGGCTGGGCCAGTATTTATTACCCATCCCTAATTTCCCTTGATAAAATGGCACTGAGCAGTCTTCTTGAACTGCTGCATTCCATATGCTCTAGGTAAACCCACAATGCGGTTATAAAGCGAATCCCGGGATTTTGACCCAGTGACACTGAAGGAACAATAATATGTCAGGATGGTGAGGAGCTTGGAGGAGAAAATTCAGGTGGTGGTATCCCCATGTACCTACTGCCCTAGTCCTTCTAGATAAATGTGGTCATGGGTTTGGAAGGTGCTGTCTAAGGAAACTCACTGCAGGATTCCTAGCTTCTGACCTGTTCTTGGAGCCACAATATTTATATGGAATTTAAGCATCATAGATAAATCTAGGATACAAAGCTGCTCTCAATGATGGTGATCATAAGGACTATCATCAATTGTAACAAACCATCTGGTTTATCTATGTTCGTTATTCCTTCCCTTAAGGTTGGGAATCTGCTATTCTTAGTTGGTCTGTCCTCCAGAGTCACAAAAATGTGGTTGACTCCTAATGGCCCCTTGAAACGGTCTCACAAGCTGCTTAGTTCAAGGGCAATTAGAGATAAGGGCAATTAGAGATAAGCAAGAAATATTGACGACGCCAGCAACATCCATGTCTTTTGAAAGATATTTTTAAAACCTCCTAGATGATGAATGTGTCTGGTGGTCAATGGTATGAGTGTGAAGGTGACTTAGAAATAGAGGGGGTCAATTTAGAACAGAAATGAGGAGACATTTCTTCAGCCAGAGAGTGGTGGGCCTGTGGAATTCATTGCCACGGAGCGCAGTGGAGGCCGGGACGTTGAATGTCTTCAAGGCAGAGATTGATAAATTCTTGATCTCGCAAGGAATCAAGGGCTACGGGATGAGTGCGGGTAAGTGGAGTTGAAATGCCCATCAGCCATGATTAAATGGCGGAGTGGACTCGATGGGCCAAATGGCCTTACTTCCACTCCTATGTCTTATGGTCTTATGGACTTTGTTGAAAATGGGACGTCATAGCAACAAAACTCCAGAAATGGATCATGCCAGGGTTGGGAACCTTGTTCCTCTGTAAGTCTTGAACATGTTGTCTTGGTTTCTACCTAATTAACGTCTGGGCTGATTATAAGTTTTTATGGTCATTTATTTGAGTGACGCCCTCTGGCATGTTCTGAAGGTCACTGCAAATGACCTGATACCCACACGGGATAACAAGGTGTGGGGCTGGATGAACACAGCAGGCCAAGCAGCAACCTACGCCTGTGATGCTGCTTGGCCTGCTGTGTTCATCCAGCCCCACACCTTGTTACCTCGGATTCTCCAGCATCTGCAGTACCTTTTATCTCTGATACCCACACGCGTGTGGGTTTGCTCTGCAGAGATCAGGAACAAATTCCTGGCTGATTCCTTTATCCCATTACAGGGTTATTGTGTCTGTTTACTGCCCATTACTGCCATTATCCCATTATAGTCTTGTCTAGAATCAGATTTTCCATTTGATTAATTCACAGAACTTTGCAACTTTGGATGACAAAAATGAAAACAATTTTTCAGCTAATTGAAATGAAGTGAGATGGAAACCAGTCAACCTGTTTCCTCTCTAACCACATTGACCCACTACAACCCGATTCCAGAATCGCACTGTCCAGCAGCCCCTTGAAGAACAGGATACTTTCTCTTAGCTTCTTTTCATTTGTAAATGTTGGATGAAGGAGAAAGATGATTGCAGAGGGTGACAACCATTGTTAAAAATAAGACAGCTTCTGTCTTTACAACAAAGTGATAATGGTCAGATATTCTTTTTTTTAGTCACGTTGATCTCTGGACCTGAATGGACCATGATACTGAGGAGAACTGCTCCACCCTCCTTCTAAATGGTGCCCTGGAATCTTCAGAGCTAATGTTCAAGGGCAAACAAAACCTTGGTTTATCATCTCATCTGAAAAATGGCACCTCCAAAACTGTCTCCTCAGACTTTCAGCTTGAATTTTGTCTCTGGAGTGGGATTTAAACTAGAGTGCTAGCCACAGAGTCACTTTTTTTCAATTGTGGAATGTGGCTGTCACTGGCTATTTATTGCCTATCCTTAGCTGCCCTTGAACTGATTGGCTTGCTGGGCCATTTCAAAAGGCAGCTGTGAGTTAGCCACATTGCTGTGAGTCTGGAGTCACATGTAGGTCAGACTAGGTGAGCATCACAGATTTCCTTCCCTAAAGGACATGAATGAGCCGGATGGGCTTTTCCTGATAATTGGCAATGGTTTCACAGTCATCAACAGATTCTTAAATCCAGATTTTTTTAACTGAATTCAAATTCCACCATGGGCCATGTTGAGATTGGGACCCAGGTCCCCAGGACATTAATTGCGCCTCTCAATTAATAAACTAGTGAGAATACTACTCCTAGGCCATTGCCTCCACAGTTGATACTGTGATAATAGAGATGAAAAGAAGCCAGGTTAAAACAGGATGTAATGACTAGGAAATGATTTTGAGTGTCTTTGAAGAGTAGAGGAAACAAAGGACTGAAAGAGTTAAGGAATCGCACAGATATGGCTAGACTGAAAAGAAGTTCCAAATACAACACAACATAGATGCAAAGAGATGCGAAAGAAACATGGGAGTGATACATATTTAACTTGGGACGTACAAAAAAGAAGAAACGTTGTATGACATCAAACTAGTTTATGTCTAAGGAGAAGAAAACAGGATTAACACACAGTGTAAGCGTAGAAGGATGAAACATTTGCTTTTGTACTCATTATACTGAGCAGATACATAAAGACATATGGGAGTGATTATTACAGGTTTTGTTACTGCCAAGGCAGATAGCTAAACCCTTGCCAAAAAAACACAGATAGAGATTAAGACCGCAATAACCATGGGAATAATCAAATGTTTCATTGAGACAAAGCTATGAATTAAAGTTGATAATGAGGAAGGGCGGTGGATTGTGTTAACATCAAGTTTTATAAGGTCAAAGTATTCAGACATGATCTTTGTAGATTGACCTATTCTGCTTCCTAAAGGAAGCAAGTATGCTCTTTTCCTTTGTTTGTTGGAGTGTTTTTTTAATATCCATTCCTGGGATGTTTGGTTGCTGACTAGGCCAAGTTTTATTGCCCATCTCTAATTGCCTGGGAATAGGTGGTGGCATGTTGTTTTTATTTATTTATCTCATATAATGTCACTTGTACCGAGGCACAGTGAAAAGTGGATAATGTCACCACGTTCCAGCGCCATCTTGGATTACAGAATAAATTACTGAACAAATTGTATAAGTGTTAAAATAATGAATAAATTGATATTACTGAGGGTGAAACAGCTTCAAAAGTTCATCTTTCCCTCCCTTTGCTCTCTCTCTGCTCCTCCAGTCACCACCTTCCGACATCATCCCCGGGGATCTGGCAACGTGCTCCTTTCTTGCCACCACTGGCACGGTCACTTCCACATCTGCCGCGTTCAAGCTGGAGATGGTCACAAAACGCAACTCCCGCGTCTCCTTCGATGTCGGACATTATCCGATGGGTCCTGGCTTGTCTTCCGATGCTGCCACCACCTGAGATGGAGTGGGGTTTGAGAGACAGGGGAGGAGGCTGGGGGCAGCCCAGCCTCCCACAGTGGGCCATCAGGAGGACACACCAGGGCAACCAAAACAGAACAAAAACGTTACTAAGCTGAAAAGTCAATGATGAAACTGTGTGGATGCAGCAGAACTTTCAGCATGAGCTATGAATGACCGAGTCCCATGCTCACGAGCCAAAGACTGCTGAATAAGAACCAAAAGAACTGCAGATGCTGTAAATCAGGAACAAAAACGTAAGTCGCTGGAAAAGCTCAGCAGGCCTGGCGGCAACTGTGAGGAGAAAATCAGAGCAGATGTTTTGGGTCTGCTTCTGAGGAAGGGTCACCGGACCCAAAAGATTAACTCTGATTTTCTCTTCACACATGCTGCCGGACATGCTGAGTTTTTCCAGCAACTTCTGTTTTTGTTCCAAATACTGCTGACCCTGCTGCCGCCATCCTGGAAGTCTTCTTGAAGTATTGCAATCCATGTGGTGTCGGAATACTCCTATCATTGCTGTTAGGAAAGGACTTCCAGGAATTAGACCCAGCAACAGTGAAAGAATAACGATATTGTTCCACGTCAAGGTGGTGTGTGACATGGAGGAGAACCTTCCTGCGGTAATGTTCCTATGTGCCTACTGGACAGTCAGAGGTCCCCCATCCTTCTTGTGAACACTCAGAGTCTTTGAGAGCATGAACTGACATCGAGTCTGACATAAGGGAGCTGAAGTTGTCTTCCCTACTGGGGATGGGACTAGAAGTGATAGAACCTGAAATATTTTGCCATGACCAGCATGCGGGATTCCTGAGGCTATTGGTGGTGCCAGCTGTTTTAGATGAGTTTGAGACCAGCCAATGCCAGGTCACTGTTCGTTGAGAGTCGACTTAAGTTCAGCAAGAGTAGGCCAACTGGAATTTTCCAGTTCCCGCACAGGCAGAGTCCAACTATGAGCAGGACATTTGAGGCTGATTGACCTTCAGTACCTGCCTGTGAGAGAAGCCACATCCCTCTCTGTAGATGGGACACCGATCCCCATCAGAGTGGTAGTCTGGCTGAAGGTGCCATTGCTTCATTACAAAGGCGAGGTGGTGAGAGGGCATCTTCCTGGTGGGGTGTCCTCAGTATTCCTTGCCTTTTCCTGCAGCTTGCTGCTTCCTCCTCTCAATCCAGAAGGTCTCCAACTGGCCTTTGAGCTTCAAGAACGGAGATGACATTTCACAGTTGATGCCTGTTGGGACTTTACAGTGAGTTAAATGTGTGCAGCCAGATGACAATCTCGAATTGGCTGCTGTGAATCAGAAACACTTTAACGGCTGGAACATGCTTACGGTTTTTTCTGACAGTCCGATCTTGGCGGAATCAGTGCATGCAGATGACTCACTTAAAAAGGAGGTTGAATGGCTGGACTTCAACCTCCTCGTCTTAATTAACCTTCCCCCAAATAAAAAGAAATTTGGCTTTTTGTTTGGAAGATAGCTCTGCACACATCTTGTATGGGCTCCCTTCAAACTCAAGGTATAGGGTTGCAGATGGGGAGGAAAGGTTACTGGCTCTGTGATTAAGGTTTTGTCTGCAGCCCTGTCTACAACACATTCTGTACTCACATATGTTGCACATTTTACAGGAGATTTTCTGAGACTTGTACCAGTCCGTGCAAAAATGATTTCCTCAGATTGTAGTTGAGTTAAGAATAACTCCCAGCTCTGTGTGACAGGATTCAAAGGAAGAGATTCAAACCAGGCTGCCAGTAAAAAATAAACACATCTAGTTGTTTTGAATTTTCATTGAAACATAGAAAATAGGAGCTGGGGTAGGCCATTCAGCCTATGAAACCTGTCCCCCCCATTCAATATGATCACGGCTGGCCATCCTACTCAGTACCTCATCCAGCTTTCTCCCTATACCCTTTGATCTCTTTAGATCTAAGGACCGTAGCTAACTCATTAAAAAAAAATCAATGTTTTGGCCTCAACGGCTTTTTGTTCCAGAGAATTCTATAGGTTCACCACTCTCTGGGTGAAGAAATCTCTCCTCATCTTAATTCCAAATGGTTTATCCCGTATCCTTAGATGGTGACCCCTGGTTATGGACACCCCAATCAATGGGAACATCCTTCCTGTTTTTAACCTGTACAGTCCTGTTAGCATCTTATAGATTTCTATGAGGTCCCCCTCATTCTTCTAAACTCCAGAGAACATTGTCGTAACTGATCCAATCTCTCTTCATATGTTGTATTTCCTGAAATGTAGGGACCGAAGTGAGGTTTGCAGCCTTTCAAGAATGTTCTACCATTTTTTAAGCTGATCTATGTAAGAGCTCTGTTTGCTCACCTTTGTCCACAATCCTTAAAACTGTTCACAGCCTTGCATCTCATGGGACAATGATTTGTGCTCTGTTGGTGAATCTGTGTTTAAGCACAAAACATCTTAGGAGTCCCAATGGACTGGCAATCTCTGCTGAAAAGCTGTCTTCCACTGGCAAAGTTCCAGGTGATAATGCCACTTGAACTCACCAAGTATGGGAAACCAGTAATCCTGCAGTGTCTGTATGGACCTCTCTGTCTGTACTGGAGAGAAGGGACAATGCTCCAAGAGCCGTTGATGTGGTGTAAAAATGTGTCATAGTTTTGGAGATTTTCAATTGGTGATTAGTCCCAGCATCACTATAAACATTTTACCTGATCATTATCACATTGCTGAGACTTTGCAATGTGTAAATTGGCTGCCTTGTTTCCTGCTTTACAACAAAAACTATACTTGAGAGGGAAGGATGAATATACTTGCTTTGGAAACAGTTCCAAGGTGGATCACTGGACTGATTCCTGGGATTAAGAGGTTGTTTTATGAGGGAGATGAAGCCGATAGGCCCCATATTTGTTGATGTTCAGAAGAATGAGAGTGATTTTTATTGAAACATCATATTCTGAGGAAGTTTGACAAGATTGATGTGGAGAGGATGCTTCCTTTTCTGGGATAATCTGGATCTAAGTCACCCACTGAAGGGAGAGATGAGGAAGAATTTCTTCTCTGAGGGTAGTTAGTGTTTGGAATTCACTTCCCTAGAGAGCAGTGAAAGTTGGATCAATGAGTATCTTCAAAGCTGGAATAGACGGATTCTTGTTTGACGAGGAATCAAGAATTACGCAGGGTAGATAAGAAAGTGGCATTGAGACCACAATTAAATCAGTTACAATCTTACTTAGTGGCAACGCATTTGAGAGACAGAATAACTACACATGCTCAAGTTTCCTGCGAACTTATTAAGAGCAGTCATAGAATCATAGCATCCCTACAGTGTGGGGGTCCATTGAGACCACATTGACCTTCCAAAGAGCATCCCACCCAGACCGCATGCTCCCACCCCTCCATCTCTGTAATCATGGCTAATCCACCTAGCCTACACATCCCTGGACTCTCTGGGCAATTAAGCATGGTCAATCCACCCAACCTGTGCATCCTTGGGCTGTGGAAGGAAACCAAAGGAAACCCATGTTGACACAGAGAGAATGTGCAAACACCACACAGTCGCCAGAGGGTGGAATCAAACCCAGGTCTCTGGCAATGCGAGGCAGCAGTGCTAACCACTGAGCCAGCATGCCACCCACTGCAAAATGACTTTGAGACATCCTAAGGTCGTGAAAAGTGTTTTATAAATGCAAGTCTTTTCTTTCTTTCTGGTCGATGAGATTCTTTGGAAATGAGAATGCATGTTATTAAAATATTATCACTGAAATGAAAACAGATCCACAAATGTGCTGCATTTGGCATCAGAAACAATGTCATCAGAATTAGCTTCTCAGTGAAAAAGATGGGTATGAAGTTGTTTGGAGTTGAGATGTGTCATTCAAGCAATTAACCTTCCTTTCCTTTCAGGCATTACTTGATCTTATGTGCATTCTGAACATTTCTGTTTTTAATCAATGATTATGTCAACATTTTCCTATCTTGTATCCTAATTTTTGCCGTATCTTGCCTGCCAGTTACCCCTGTAATAGAGATCTACAGGTCCTTAATGGCTGTACTACATTTGGTATTGGTTAGGCAAAACTTCATTTTCAAAGTCCGTATCCTTGTTCTCAAACCTTTCTGTGTCCTCGTCCCTCCCTGTATTCGAAGTATCCTACATGGCCAGATTTTTCTCCTCATCCAATTTTGACCATTCTTGACATTAATCACTCTAGTTTTGATGATTGTGCCTTCAGCTTTGAGCCTCAACTCTGGATTTCTTTCCCTAGACATCTCTTGCTCTCTTTCCTCTTGTTAACTGCTTCTTCAAACCAATCTCTGCAATTGAGATTTTGGTCACAAGTTGTGGCATATGTTTAGATGCCTCAGTGTCACATTTTGCTGTAATGGTGCTCCAGCAAGATCTTGTGGTGCAATGGGTAGTGCCTCTAGCTCTGTGCCAGAAGCTATAGGTTTGAGTCCCATTCCAGGACTTGATGATCGTAGAAGGAGAGTTTGAAATATGGAGCAACGTGTTGGTTATCAGCCTGTAAACACTTGCAATTCGTCTAACAGCAGGCAGTAAAAGTGGATGAGTTTTGTAGTCAACCAAGGGAAACTCTGCGGTACTTAGCCAATCATAATCATTGTCCAACCCCCGAGAGTCCAGGGTCACTAATGCCTTTGAAGAAAGAGAGCGTTAGTGAAATTCTTGTGATGCACCTTGAAATGTTTTACAATGTTATCACTGAGTATATATAAGAAATAAATTGGTAGGTTTCTTGAGGATAAAGGTATCAAGGGTATGCGGAGAGTGTGGGAGTATGGGTTTGAGATAGAGGCTCAGCCATGGTTGCGTTGAATGGTAGAGTGGGCTCAAAGGGCTGTATGGCCTACTCCTGCTCCTATTTTCTATTTTTCTAAAAGCACTACATAAGCACAATTTATTTTGATGTTATCTTTGATTTTTGTTCCCAATTCCTCCCACTCTTGTGTTAATTCTTCTGTATAGGGAAAGTGTTATAAAATTACATTGAATTTAAAGCAAAGAAACAGGTCATTCAGCCCACTTGGTATGTACAGGTGTTTGTGTCCCCTCCCAACAAACTTTATCGCAGCCTATCAATTAAATCTTCAAATTCTTTCTTATCTCGTGAGATTTAGTAACTTTTTCTCAAGTGTATCATCGCTATTGGGCTTAACTATTCATTGGTCTACATAAAATGTAGAATCATCAAAATTACAACACAACTAGGTGCAATTTTAGGGACGAGAGATGTCCCAGTTTCCCTACTTGTAACAGGCAATAATACTTTGTCAAATTGAGTCATTTTTTAAAAAAATCATCCAAAGAGATGTGAGCATTGCTGGCAACACCTGCATTCATTGCCCATTCCTAACTGCTCTGGAGAACATGACAGTGAGCTGCCTTCTTGAACTGTTTCTATCCATGTGCTGTAGGTGTACCCACAGTGCTGTTAGGAAGGGAGCTGCAGGATTTTGACCCAGCGATAGTGAAGGAATGGTGATTATAGTTTCAAGCCAAGATGGTGTGAGGTTTGGAGGTGAACTCGCAAGTGGTGGTGTTCTCATCTGTCTGCTAGAAACTAGAGGTCATGGGTTTGGAAGCTGTTGTCAGAGGAACGTTGGTGAGTTGGTACTGTGCATGTGTACACACTGCTCGCACTGTGAATGTTGAATGTGTTAAATGAGTGAAAATCAAATGGGCTGTTTTATCCTGGATGGGAAACCAAACATGCACAGATAAAGAACAAAAACAGAAGTTTCCGGAAAAGGTCTGCAGGCCTGGCAGGATCTGTGAAGAAAAAATAATCAGAGTTAATCTGGTGACCTTTCAATTCCGAGGAAGGGTCACTGGACCTGAAACGTTATGTCTGGTTTACAGCATCCATGGTTCTTTCGGCTTTTATTTGGCGCACAGATAAAGGTTGGAGCTCACAGTGACTCTTAGTCTTGTGGTATTATATCTAATGAATCCTACACACCAAGATTAGTTACCATTGTAGAATGGGTTATATTAGATTTTATAATGCTGCAATGTGTACAAACCTTAACTCATAGCAAGGGCTCACATATTTTAGCAGTTTACTGTTCACAAAAGTTAGCAGTTTTATAACCAATGGTTTGCAAGGCCTGACAACATCAATATGAGGCTTGCTCCTTGTAACAAGAAGAGAATCATTCACATTTGGTAATGACTAACACAGAACAACAAAGTAATCTGAAACCATAACTTCAAAAAGAAATGAAAATTTCTAGAAATATGCAACAGGGCTACCAGCATCTGAAAAGAGAAACATCGAGTTAATGTTTTGCGTAGAGACCTTCCATTTGAGCGTTGATACAATTTAATGTGATCCAGGAATGTTTTCTTTTGCAAAAATTATCATGTTATTTTGGCGCCACAGCCTTCATACATGACCATGAATTGTTCAGGTGAATTAATACTGTAATAATTTACTTCTGTTAAGCAACATGAATAGCCTAGGGCAGGGGGATGTTGGCGGTGTGATAATGGCTTGTTTAAAATTTTGGGAGTGGGGGAGCTCCCTATTCTGACAGAGAGTTTATGAAGAATTCTGCTTAACATTCACAATTGTTACACATTACAGCGATGTCATGGCTAATAGTTACTAATCAATTCCTTAAACTCAATGGATTCCAACAATGAACAATATTTTAAGGATTAGTTTGCAAGGCCTGTTTCCTAGGGGTTCTTGAGGTCGCCAAAGGCAAACAAAACATTCAAGGGTCTGTCATGAAGCATTTTTGGAATATAGGTTTTAGTTCCAATTGAAATTCAGAGATTTGAAACAAAAATCAGTAGAGATGTGTCTCCGGGCTCAGACTGATTCCTTGTAAATGTCTGCTCTGAATTTTTCTAAGACAGAGCAAGGATATTTGAGTGGTACAGGGAACAAGTCCTTCTTTGTGTGGACTTTGCCTTCTGAGGTTGAGAGGTGCATCAGAATAAAACAGCTATCCCTGATATGGTAAGGGTCTACCTAGAGGCGTTGATCAGCAGTGTATCAGAAATGGTGGTGAGGTATTGAACATTCTGTTGCCACTCCATTTCTGCTTGTTTCCATTTCTTTCCCTTGCATGGTGCAGAGATAGGCTTAAAAAATGATATCTCCAAATCAGATCAGTAATAGTTAACCAGGGATGGCAATGAACAATTGAAGAAAGTTGAAAATTGTGTGAAAATAGGCCTGGAGTGAAAAAGACAGCCTGTTTTGGCTGGAAGATAATTGCATAATCTTGATTATCTATGGAAGCCATTTTTTTATGAAGGCAACACAGGGTTATCTGGAGATGTTTTCAACTTGTTTTCTGCACAATAGAATTTCTGAGAAAGTACTGAATGTACTACAAAATGGTAGCACAACATGTAACCAGAAAACTATTAACCTCAGCGACTTTGTCCCAACTTTTGAACTTGCACTATCAGACCGGATTAGTGAGACCAGGACCAAAGGCCTACACCATTGGACTAGCGTTCATGAGAACAGTGCCACAGAATCTGAGACAGAGCTACAAGTGCCAGATATCCAAAGTTCATGGTGTGAAAACGAGGCAGTGCGCCTTATTAGTTTGCATTTGTATAAAGTAGTTTAAGGTAATAGAATGGGCCGTTAGTTTGTATATAACTTATTTTAGCTAATAGGTTCACTCATTAGTTTATATATATATTATAGATCAAGGTAATAAATTAGCTATATATTGAAGTGCACGTTTCTTCTTGTAATCATTTTGATCAAATCTTAAAGAACCCATTAGGTACTTTCACTTTAACGATTCGGCTACTCAGCTATCTCCAGTAGGAGCCTGATATATCGTGCTGCTCTCAATTCTACTACACATGTAGGTCCAATTGGCATTCTGCCCAATTCAGCCCATTGGCACCAAGTGTAGGGTGGCCTAACCAGCGTTACTCAAAAGGATAACTGCAGATCACTCAGGATAAAAAAAAAAATGAAATGAAGACAGAATGTACTGAAGAAAAAAATCTATTCAGGCCAGCTAGCATCTCATAGCATCAAACTAATGAAAGTTCATCAAACTGAAATGTTTGGCAGAATCCTTCTGTGCCCAGCATATGACCCATGTAGAAAATTAAAGTCCACACTCTCATATGTGTACTTTATTTATTTATTCATTTATTTGTTTATTTATTTGCAAAGTATGGTAAGCGAGGGTGCAGCCTTACTGACACAGGTTTCAGTTCCACAGGGAGCGACATTACTATGGCTTTGCCCCTTTTGCACTGTCCAATCACCATTCTTGAAGCAAAGATATAGTTAACCTTTAGTCTACATGCCCCCCAAATCCTTCTATGGTACTGCATTTAAGCATTAACATTCAATCATGAATAAATTTGACTATGAACATTTAACTCTCTGCTCTCAAATCCCTCATCCCCTCCCACCCAACCCAGAGCAACATCCAGCCAAGACTAAGATCTCCAATCATATTCCCTGCTCTCAGGCTGATCTATTTGACGTGATGTTTCTTGGAAGGGAAGTTCTTCAGCAGTTCGTGTTCCAGACACAGACGATAAACAGGATGCAGAGTGCTATGACCTCCCTGCTCCCATGAGCTTGAAGCTGGCCCAGATTGGATGACAACATCAAGAGATCCACATTGTGATTTGATCGTTCTATATGTTGTAGGAGGACTGCCATGCATACTTCAGCTGGACACAGCTCCACTATGTAGTTGCCAGTTCCTATGAGACTCACAAAATGTTGGGTCCCACCATCACGAATAATAGGGAACTTTGAAATAGGGGTTTTGGGATTTCTTCCTCAGGGGCGCAGATCCCTACAAAGTTCTTCCGTAAGTCCATGATCAGCAGATTTGATGGGAAAATGGAGAAAATCAATTCTTGCAAATTCTGTCACCTCTCTAATAGTCAAAATCTCATCTGAGAGTTTGGATGGCAAGAGGTTGAGAGGTAAATGGTACTGCAGATGCTGGAGAATCCGAGATAACAAGCATGGGGCTGGATGAACACAGCAGGTCAAGCAGCATCTTAGGAGCAGGAAAACTTGACGTTTCGGGCCTAAACCCTTCATCAGAAAATGATGAAGT